>OY757907.1:41301278-41302864 GCA_963585895.1 Sepioteuthis lessoniana | reverse complement strand
TAGGTGAGGGTGCTACTCTTTTTCCTGTATAGCTTTACTTTACCCTTGATACGCACGTTATAATACTGATTTTAATCTAGGAGTAATCAATTACCATTTTTTGCGTCTATGGTATGACTCAACCTGGGATTGAACCCCGGTCTATAAGGCCGTTGTTGTAATATCTATATTTATTCTTTTATTATACTGTCTAATAATAGATCTAATGGTGCAATCTATTTTCTTTTCCATGTATCAAATGGGAATGTATGACTATTCCGTGATTATTTTGTAATAATGTGAAGCCATATAGTTCGATTTGTAAACATTATTTCTTTTAAATTTCTAATAATAAAGGATGTTTATTATTTTCGGAATTTTTAAGTTCTTGGTCTATGCTTTTACCCCCAAAAAATCATGTCAATGTCACTTATTTCTATATTATGTTTAATTTTAAATAGAATGTTATATATAAAGAATTGTAAGATTATATATATATATATATATGTGTGTGTGTGTGTGCTCAAGTGTGTGCGTGTGTGAGTGTAGCTCCGTGTTAAGGATAGTAAACGTTTGTTTGATTTGTATATCTTAAAAATTTATTGCTCCATAATCTTTGTCTACTTAACTATTTAATGACTAATTGGCGGAAAAGATATATATGTGCGTTTGTGTGTGCACAAGTATGCGTGTGCATGTGCGTTGGTTTTTTGTTTTATTGAAAGGGCTAAATTAAATCCTGAGTTGTTTGGTAAATCACTGCACGTATCAGACCCCCACCATTATATCTGTGAGTTGTCTGGCCGTTACACTGAAATTTTATGTACGGCCAAAAATCAAAGCGAAGAACACGTTTCCTTTTTATGATGCGAGAAATGGTCGTATATTTTAATAGATCGCCAAAAGCTTTTGTCTGCGGCGTGTATTTCTTAGCTTCAGCGTACAAGCAATGGAGACAAGAAAAACGGCCGGGAGGATGAGGAACGATGTCCTTTCATTCGTGGGGTGAACTGAAATCTTGCACCCATTGTGTCGCCTTTTAAAGGATCTGGAGGGAAAAAATCGGTCAGACATATTGATCAGTCAAAGTTCTAATTCTATTGTACAGTTGTATTGTTTGTTTGTTTTCTTTGTGTGTGTGCGTGTGTGTGTGTGTGTGTGTGTGTGTGTGCATTACTTTTTTTTTTTTAAATATTCTCGGAATTTTTTCTGTTTATTTATTTTTTTTAAATATCTTGATTATAATGGTAGTAATTAGTCATGAAAGGTTGAAAATAAACATTTATGGGACGAGTCCAGATTTTGTCTAATGTCACGTATTATTTAAATACTTATAATCCTCACCTCTCAGCCGACCGGTCGGCTGGGGGTGGGGTAGAATATGCCGACTGCACCTCTGTTGAGAGGTAAAACCCCACCACTAGGTATCCTGGGTATGAAACTAAACTGAATCTGATGATGAGGCCCCAGTTCGGAAGCATTGTGGAATGTGTAGTACCCCTTCATAGTCAATACTCCTTGGTCCACTCTGACGCGGAGTGGTAATACCGGCTAGGGTACAATCTATGGGTAAAAAAGAACTGTTCAATATTTTACTATGGATTATT
>OY757907.1:41271278-41296278 GCA_963585895.1 Sepioteuthis lessoniana | reverse complement strand
CTCACAAGCTGGTAAAGTTTAGTGTCATATCCAGGATATCCCTACTTTTGGGGATACAGTCGGTGTATTCTTAGTCCCACCCACAGGCCTAGAGAAAAAAATTAATGCAATATCATGCATATAGTGAGGCTTCAGTAATGCTGGAGATTTGAGGAATGCGGAGAACCCCTTTATTGCCATCGCTCTCAGGCCCACTCTGGCTTGGAGTGGTTGCACCTGATAGGGTCCTATCTATGGTTCACATACAACTAAAATATGTGATTAATTTGAACTGAATTACTTGAAATAGAACTGCTTTTACATTTAACTGTGTGCAAATAAAGGACTGATGTTTAATTGAATTGTTATATAAATGATCGATAGCCTGACTTGAAACAATTTAACTTTGTTGATTAAACTAAATAGTTAGAAATAGAAATGTTTTTGACATTTAAACTATGTACTTATGCTAAACTGAATTGTTTGAAAAAGAAGTGTTTATATGTATAAAAATGGATTTGGCAATAATGACCAACAGTGGTTGATATGTCATAAAACCAAACCAAACCAAACCAAATAAATAGATTAAATCAAATTTAATTTTTGTACTGGATAGCAATACTGGAAAACATTTAACTGTGTGTGAACAACAGATTGATATTGAATAAAATTATGATTATAATTAAATAGAATTGTAGGTTTGGTATGGTTGGTTGGTTGGGTTTTATGGCCTATCATCCTTTGTAGACTTTTAACACCAAACTTTTTTTTATGCCAATAGTCGGTTTTATTCCAAACAATTCAGTATGAATACACAGTTTAATTGTTAAAAAAATTTCTATTTCAAACTATCTATTTTATTCAAACAGTTCTAATTCATCATCATCATCATCATCATCATCATCATCATGTCGTGCGGCCAGCACGGATATCCCTGACCCTCTCTCTCTCCACGTCTCCTTATCATTCATCGCCTCTGGCAGGGTCTTCAGGGTTACATCCCGTATCATCACATAGCTGCTGTATGTATGTTCGAGCTGGTCGTCCTGCTTTTGATTGGCCATATGCGGGGGTCCACAGGAGTACATCACTTTCGAACTCTTCCTTGCTTCTCCAGCAGTGTCCGGCGTGTCTGGTTCGTCTAGCTTGGATAGTTTTCGTAATAGGTGGTAGGTGACCGTATAGTTGGTGCCTTGTGGGGTGTTGCTGCCAATACTTGTTCAATATTGCTCTCAACATTCTTGTATAATTACCGTCTAGCTTCTTCTCCAGCCGTTTAGTCAGCGTCCAAGTAGTGCATCCATATAGCAGTATCGACACGACCGCAGCCTGGAAGAAACTGCGTTTCACAGTTAAGAATAACTACAGATTTTGTTAACGCACAGTTAAATGTCAAAACAGTTCCATTCCAAACAATTCAGTTTAGCACGTAGTTTAAATGTAAGTACAGTTTAATAGTCAAAAATATTTCTATTTCAAGCAATTCAGTTTATTCAAACAGTTCTAATTCAAACAATTCAGTTTAGCAAAGATATGCAGTTAGTTCTATTTAAACCATAGATAGGGCCCTATCAGGTGCTACAATTCCGGGCCAGAATGGACCTGGGAGCAATGGCAATGAAAGGGAGCTCCGCATTCCCCAAAGCTCCAGCATCATTGCAAACTCACCATCAGATTGTTTAGTATCATATCTACGACACTCGGTGGGGGGGGGGTTTACCCCTCTGCAGAGATACAGTCGGTGTATTCTACAGCCTCAGCCGACGGGGCAAATTAGATATAGGTAGCAATACCTGAAAACATTTAATTGTGTGCAAAGAAATAGTTAATATTGAAAAGAATTATTAGTGTTTTGTAGGAATACTTGAAACCATTTGCCTGTGCGCAAACACCTTTTTTCATATTAAATAGAATCATTAGTATTAGAGTGGAATACATAAAACTATTTAATTATGGGTAAACAAATAATCAAAATCCAATAAAAATGCTAGTTTTCGGTAGGAATACTTGTAACCATTTACCTGTGTTCAAAAAGTATTAATTTCAAATAGAATAATTTGTTTTCGAAAGGAATAAGTGTAACCATTTAACTGTGAGCAAACAAAAACAATGAAACACCAACCAACTCAAAGAATTTTTTAAACATTCGTTACACTTTCTCGTCTATATTTGACGAAAGTAATTTTCCGCGGCAAGCTGCAAAACTCTCAGAAATATCCATTACTTATTGATTGCAAAATTGCGAATAAAGAAAAATCTGAAAAAGTCCACTTTCATATCTCTGGCTCTGGCTGCCTGTCTATTTGTTTCTCTCTCTCTCTCTCTCTCTCTCTCTCTCTCTCTCTCTCTCTCTATCTATCTATCTATCTATCTATCTTTCTGTCTTTCTCCAGCTCTCTCTCTCTTTCTCCACCCCCCTCTCTCTCTGTTGATATATATATTCTTTCTCCGTCCCTAATTTTCTGTTCATCTATCAATCAAGATATCCATCTATCAATTCCTCCTCCATTTTTCTCTTTCTCTACTCACTCTCTTTCCCCTACTCTCTCTCTCTCTCTCTCTCTCTCTTTCTCTCTCTCTCTATATATATAATAAAAAATGCATAAGATGAAAATGAAGTGCGCAACAAAAGTGCCTGAGATACAAAAAGATATCCTAATTATGTATTCTTAAATTCCGTTTTTTCAAGTTTCATGCGGAGCGCACAATCATCAGATGGAAATAGGGGCAAAAATTGCTAATTAAGTGCATTTATGGTGTAATGCATTTGTTACATGGTATGATGTTTGTTCACATGACCCACAGGAAAAAAAATCACTTTTTGATTTCAGAAAACTGAACAGTTTAAATAAAAGCAATTAAATAACGAAATCAATCATGTGGTAACGTAGAAGATATTTGTTAATATGCCTACATTTTAAAATCAATAAACTATTTTTGATGAACAATTTAAGCATATACTCAAAATTCATAATTTTTCCTTGAGACATTCGTCGAGGGTGACACGAAGGCTCCGTTTTCAATAGCTACAACACCCGAGGTGTAGGGAGAGGACGCTATTCCTTTCCCTGGTTTGGTCCATTTTACCGTCGATACTTACCTTATTATGCTGAGTGTCAAGCAAGGCGGCATCAAGTACAATTTTTTTGGTCTTTGGTATGATTCGACGTGGGTTGTGAACCCCTGTCTTCCGGACCACTGGCAACACTATACTTATTAGGCGAGACATAATCTTTACTTGCTATACTGACATTTATATCATTATTTTTATGACATTTCCTTTTGTTATGGGAGCTTCACCTGTTCATATATATATATATATATATATATATATATATATATATATCAACATACTTCATCAAGATGTGCTGACAGTTGAAGTATGTAAGACCTTGCAGGTCGATTAACATTGGCACATCCGTTTGTAGGAATCCATGAGACAAGGTCTCTTTTGAGTTCGTCCTTACTTCACAAGTGCTCCCCATACCTTGTTCGTTTTATTTGGATAGTTCATGAGATGGGAGATGAGCTGCCGTTTTATGGGTTGTTGCTTCGAGAATTTGTTAAAAAAACACGTAGTCTTCTTCTCTTTTTCCCATTAAGCCTTTTTCTCATACGTTTTGTTAGCGTCCGGATGGTGCAGCAAAAGAGTAGTACTGATACAGCCACAGCTTGGATGAAATCTTCATTTTATTTTATCAGAGATCAGACCGCCATATGATCGATAACATGTCAATACCATTGAAAAATTTCGACTCGTAATGTTAACAGTTGTCCACGTATTTGCGCACATATATATATATATATATATATATAATTTTAGATCAATTCCATTATAAGTTTATTTCAACAGTCTTTTTACCAGACAGTATCCTCGGATGGAATACAAGATTTTACAGAGTTTTCACCGTTGGACCGGGATGTATATTTTACGTTACCTTGGACATTTAAGTTACAATAAAAGTTGGCAACCTTGGCCGAGGGTGACCTGAAAGTTCCTTTTCAAAAGCTAATATACCAAGGTGTAGGGGATGGCACTACTCTCTTTCCTAGATTACTCCACTTTACCCTTGATCCGTACCTTATAAAGCTGAGGGTTAAGCAAGGCAGCATAAAGTACACTTTTTTGAGTCTTTGGTATGACTTGACCTGGGATTGAACCTCGGTCTTCCGAACCATTGGTGAACACTCTACACATTAGGCCATTTATAATAAGAATTAAATACATAATTAAATCCTTAAAAAAATAAAAATCTCTTCGAGGACCTACTCATTTTAAAATATTTCTTTCTCTCTTTGGACCTACGACAAAAGTTATATATATATATATATATAGAGAGAGAGAGAGAAAGGAATTTATTATATATACAGCAGCGTCCAAAACTAAGGGACAAAATTTTAAAACCGAATATTTGTTAGAAATAACAAGTGTGAAAAACTGAAATTTTGACAACTGGTAGTCGTTATCATCCATAATAACATACTAAAATTTGAATCATTTGCAAAAGATAGAAAAAGAATTATAACAATTATTTATTTATTTTCAAAATAGGATCGTCCAAAAGTAAGGGACAAAATTGAGAAAAACAATGTAAACTGTATGCTATATTCAAATTTTTTGATTTCCTCTAAGGAATAAGTCTTACTTAGTCATTTGTAAACGTTGCATCAGCCGGCACCATGGCGAAACGCCAAAAACTTGATTACTCTGTGAGACAAGCTATTGTGAAGCTACACAAGGAAAAGCTCACCATTAGAGAGATTTCAGAGAAAGTGAAACGTTCCAAGAGTGTTGTAGACAGGGTTGTTAAATCCTACAATGATATTTAATTGTTTAATCGAACCCCAAGGAAGAAACCACTTGTTAGTTCGAAGAATAAGAAGAAGAGATTAGAGTTTGCAAACAGGTATGTAATTTGGACATATGAAAATTGGACAAAAGTATTTTTCAGTGATGAAAGCAAGTTTAATTTATTTGGAAATGATGGAAAAAAACAATGTAAAGAGACGTATTGGTGAAAGATTAAGTGCAAAGCGTACAAAGAAAACTGTTAAGTTTGGGGGCGGAAGCGTCATGGTATTTGGAATGTTTTCTAGCCAAGGTACAATGCCTCTTGTCCGGTTACAAACTCGTGTAAACGCGCAGATCCATAAAAACATTGTTCAAGATCATGTTGTGTCAATCATACAGAATTAAGGTTTTGATAGGGCTACCTTTATGCAAGATAATGCCCTATGTCACAAGGCAAAGGTGGTTATTAGTTACCTTAGCGAGCAAGATTTCGAAATTATGGATTGACCACCGAATAGAAAATCTTTGGAAGACCTTAGGAGTGAAAGTTATGGAAGAAATCCCACTAACACGGAGGATTTGTGGGTGAAGCTTCAAGAAGAATAGTCTAAAATTAGTATCGAGGATTGTCAAGAACTGATTCGTTCTTGTAGTCGAAGATGTGCATCTGTCATTGAGGGCAAGGGCTCATTTACTAAATGTTGATTGTACATGTATTTTTATTGTTTTTTGGCTGTTTACATTGTTTTTCTCAATTTTGTCCCTTACTTTTGGACGTTCCAAATTTGAAAATAAATAAATAATTGCTATAATTCTTTTTCTATCCTGTGCAAATGATTCAAATTTTAGTATGTTATTATGGAAGATAACGACTACCAGTTGTCAAAACTTCAGTTTTTCCCATTTGTTACTTCTAACAAATATTAGGTTTTAAAATTTTGTCCGCTACTGTATATATAGATAATTTATATATACATACATACATACATATATATACATATATATATATATATATATATATATATATATATATATATATATATATATATATGTAGGAATTTATTATGCTAAATGAATATTATGATCCAATAGATTATGAATTAGATATTAACCAATTAATTTCCCGTGTTGTCCCAGACTCTTTTATTTATGAACAAATTTAACTTAAAATTTGATTTTTTATTTTCTTTACTTTTTAATATTTTTATATATTCATTTATATCATATATATATACATATACATACATATATATATATATATATATATATATAATTAATTCCTAGAACCTAATTGTATCATCTTAATCCTAATTTAAATCTAATCAATTACTTAATTGTACATAGAAAAAATTGTAATATTTTCATAATAATGATTACGTAACTTAACACCAGCATTTAAATTTATTTAAATTCTAAAAATTAACAGATTATGTGGGAATTCATATCCATCGAGTCAATCAGCTAATATCAAAATATTTAAACCAATGAATAATATGAATTTTGGGTGATTATATTTATAAAACAATTTATTATATATATATATATATATATATATATATATATAATGTTAGATAGAGAGAGATTCAATAGAAAAAAATCTTTGCTCAACAAAAAGTATTCCCCGTCCACTTTACTAAAGAAAACATTCATTCAGTAAAAATTGATTTCAGCGAAGTGCACTTGTGAAGCAACTGCATACCCATATAAAGTATTTTATAATTATGTTAGTAAACGCAGTCACAAACATAGCCATCAACTGACACTTGGTATTTTGGGTCTGGATATTAACAATCCCTTGGATTACTTCCGGATGGAGTAGTCTAGAAGATTCAAATTCCAGAAATGAAGAGGCTAAATGTTGTGGCTGACTTCCTTATGAGTTAATATATTCTATAAACATTTATAGTCTGCTGTTTTGATAACATTTTGATAAAATCAAACCATGGTATTTTAAAGAAGTTAAAAAAATATGCGTATTCATGTTTTCACGTAATGAGATATTATTTTAGATTAGAAAAACTAACGAAACTAGATTATATCCCATATAAAAAGATTAAACTTATTTTTGGTTTGGTTTGGTTTGTTGGGTTTTATGGCATATCAACCTTTGTAGGTTATTTAACGCCAAATCCGTTTTTATGTAAATAATCTGTTCTGTTGAACACAATTCAGTTTAGAATAAGTACACAGTTTAATTGTCAAAAACATTTCTATTTCAAACTATTCAAGCAGTTATATGTAACAATTCAGTTAAGTGTAAATACAGTTTTAATGTCGAAAAACAATTCTATTTCAAAAAATTTAGTTAAGCATAAGCACGCAGTTTAAATGTAAGTACGGTTTAATCGTAAAAAAAAATTCTATTTCAAGCTATTCAGTTTACTCAAACAATTCATTTTAGCATAAGTATGCTGTTAGTTCTATTTAACCCATAGATAGGGTCCTATCAGGTGCTACCACTCCGGGCCAGAGTGGACCTGGGAGCGATGGCAATGAAGGGGTACTCCGCATTCCCCAAAGCTCCAGCACTGCTGGGACCTCACCATCAGATTGTTTAGTGTCATATCCAGGACACTCGTTAGGGGGGTCTTACCCCTCTGCAGAGGTGCAGTCAGTGTATTCTACAGCCCCAGCTGACTGGGCAATACACAGAGTTAAATGTCAAACATTTTTATTTCAGATAATTCAGTTCAGCATAAGTACACAGTTTATACGTCAAAAACAGTTCTATTTTGAGCAATACAGTTCAGCATTAGTACGCAGTTCCAATGTCAAAACAGTTCTATTTTAAACAATTCAGTTTAGCATAAGTACGCAGTTTAAATGCAAAAATCAGTATAGTGAAAGAAGCACGGTTTAGTTCTATTTAATCCTTATCAGGTGCTACCACTCCGGGCTAGAGTGGACCTTGGAGCGATGGCAATGAAGGGGTACTCCGCTTTCCCCAATCTCCAGCACTGCTGGAACCTCACCATCAGATTGTTTAGTGTCATATCCAGGACACCCGTTAGGGGGTGGTCTTACCCCTCTGCAGAGGTGCAGTCAGTGTATTCTACAGCCCCAGCTGGTTGGGCAAGCACTTATTTTTAATTCATTTAATGGATTTCTGTGTGAAATCATACATTGGATTGATTTTGATTCATTTGAGAATAAAATAGTAAAATTAGAAATCAATAACACCAAGGGATTATTCATTACATCCGCTTTTGTTAAAACTAATGAGTAATTTATCCACCTCATGAACTAATTAAAACTTTTTTTCTTAGTGATATATCAAGCACATTGGAGGATTTTAAACGTATTAATCCCATGGGTTTGTCCTGCCCCTGGTTTTCTGGCAGGTTGGGGGATGCCAACCTTTCGTGGCAGGTAGATGTTAATAAGCTGAATCATCTGGGCCGGGGGTTGGGCTTATCTCCAGGTATTTATCTGCTTTGCTGGGCTGGGTTCATCGCTTGGTGCCCGAAGGGTACCAATACGGAGAATGCCAGTGGAAATAAACATTTTATTGAAATAGCCACGCATGAGTCGATTCGTGCGGGGCACTCTACATTGTGTCACATCCTGGCTTAGTCGAAAGTCAGTTAAATACCCAAAGATCCGACGGGCTCGCCCTCCTTGTTTTTTGCTGGGATATATGGCGTTCGTGTTAGTGGGTGTTATCATGCTGATCACAAGGTCTCAAGGGATCTTCCCCTCAGGTTGGGCTGAGTTTATAGCTGGGTGCTTGAGGCACCGCAAAATGGAGAATTCCAGTGGAATAAAGCATTTTTTATAACGCTTACGTATGTGCATTGATCCTGGCGTTCTCTCCCTCACTATATAATGACTTTTTGTCAAATGTGACGGGTGGGAACTCGTATATTAAACGTTATAATAATAATGGGCTGTTCTGAGTTATTCAAAATTAAATCATTCCACTAAACATTTTTGAAACAGAAATGTAAACCAAAGTAAGACAGCTGGGACGCGATCTCTTCCCATCACTGGCAGCTTTAATTGTTAATATTTCCAAATTTAATCTAATTAGACAGTAAAGAATGAAAATATAGTTATTTCTTTCAAAATTTATGGTTTAGTTTCTTTGTTTTAATAGCATATCAAACTTCGTGGATTATTTAATCGCTAAAGCCATCCTTCCAGATGATCAGCAATGATGCAATTTAACCCATAACAGGGAAGATGATGGGGTTCATACCTGCCCGAAAGCGAACGTAACAACGCGACTGGAGTTCGAACTCGCTTACCACGATTCCGCAGTCCAGCGGTTTAACCATTACACCACGAGTTCAACCCCTCAAAGTTTATCGGCAGTAATAGTTACTATGATAAAACCACACAATTAGAAATCAACAATACTAAACAAATATTTATCAAAATCAAATTTTATGATTCGTATGATTAATTAACCTTCCAATTAACACAATAAACTGCTTTTTGGTTGTGTATATAAATACTACTGCATGTTGCTAGTTGGTAGATAAATCTCACAGCATTAATAATATGAAGCAATTTACTTATCAACTGAGATTTTTCAAAAAATTGAATTATAGAGAATCTGACGTCGGTGGTATAGTAGTTTTTTTACAGATAGATATTTTCCATTATGATATGTTTCGCCTCTAATAAGAATTTCTGATTGCTATTTTTATCATTTAATTTAGCTCTCTGGTTCACTGGCCCGGTAGAAAGCACCTGATCCTACTTCTCATTAAAACATGTGAAATAAGGATCTGTATTCATATATAGACTGCATCTTATATTTGATTGAGTTTTTGATTGATTTTTATTGAATGTCAACATGTTTTGATTTATTTAAAGCCTAAGTCAGTGTTTTCTTTCTTTTTCAAGTAATTATTCATTTGTTAATATAAAGTAGGTAAAATGAACTTGGCGTCCTTAGTCGAGGGTGACCCGAGGGCTCCCTTTTAAACAGCTACTACTCGGAGATGTAGGGAGAGGGCACTATTCCATTTACTGGATTGCTCCACTTTGCCCTTGGTCCTTACCTTATAATACTGAGTGAAGGTGGCATCAAGTACCCTTTTTTAAATCTTTGGTATGACTCGACCTGTGATTAAATCCCGGTCTCCCGGACCATTAGTGAACACTCTACTCATTACGTCATCTTTAAATAACTATTCGTAATACGAATAAAACGCAGTTATACCACTTCAAGAACTCTGATCTAAAACTATTATAATGTACCAAATATAAAGATAATTTAATAACCTTTGAAGGGAAATGTAATTTATTATATTTAAGCAAAACTTTATTAATTTTTTATATTTAATTGTTTAATTTTTTAAATATTTAAGCAGAATTTAATAGTTTATTTAAAAATCAAAATTTAATAAATTCTATTTTGATTTTTCAGCAAAGTTAGTAAATAGCTTCTGTGCAGAAAAAGATGTGATTTACCTGTTAAAAGGTATTAGGCAGATAAAAAATAAACTCTGGTATTGATAAAATGAAGATTTTCTACAATTTCGGACGATTCAGTTAAAGCTCTTCAAGATGAAAAAAAAAAAAAATTAAAAGCCCAGAAATCCAATCCAAGAAATTTTATTCACCACAAAAAATATAAAAAGGTATTTGCTTAAAAGTTCTAAAGTGATATCTTAAAGATAAACAATTAACAGTTTTACTCTATCGAAAAAAAGGCAAAATTGAAATGCTCATACAATTTTTTTTAATAAAAACAATTTTATAAGCGGTTATCGCTTTCTGTTTATGTTTGCTTATTAAATCCCACATTAAATGTACCGAGAATTAAACAACTGTCTTGTTAATTTCGACATTAAAAAGAAAAAATAATCTCATACAATAATCTTTAACAAAACTTGGTAGAGATTTTTACTTTAAAATGAAACTTGGTTTCTACGAATTTAGGAAACACAAGACAAATAGATATAAAAAAATACGTTTTTTTTTTTACTTACGAATTAAATGGAGTTATTCGTCTCGAGAGTCACACGCTTTTTAAAAAATGAACTTGCTTGTTCAAATTGCAATAATAGATTTTACTTAACACATAAATGATTATGTATAAAAGTTAGGATAAAAATTATGATAAAATCTATGATCATAACTTTATAAATATTTGATATTTTGATTTTTTAACCGGAGAAAGACTTGTACGTTTTCGCTGTACGAATTCAATGTTCCTTCCAACATTTTTTTATTTGTCTAAATATTCTATCCAATTCAAATCTCCCGCCAATTCATTAAGCAGACGTTAATTTGAAACGCTGGAGATTGGAATTTTCAAACCGAACACACAGACGCTTCATTTCATCACTTTTACATCAGTGACTCAAGCGTTCATTTCCCTTTACAAAATATTTTAAATAAAAAATGCTTGCTACAAAACTAAACAAATAAAACAGATAAATATCTGGGAATTAATTGTAATATCATTAGATAAAAAAAATATTTTTACAAGTGTTCCTCGACGGTACTAATAAGGCTTTCTCTATTTTGGGTACAATCAGAAATTTTTTGAATCATCTTCGAGAAGATTTTTAAATTGTTTGCTTTAGTTTCTTTGTTTAATGGCATATCAGCTTTCGTGGGTTATTTTATGTCAAATCTATCCTTGCAGTGATACTAATTAATTCATAGATAGGGAAATAAAATTAAACGTAATTTTGCGGTTGGAGTTCAATAGTACTTACTTCGAGGCTACAGAACAGTACTTTATCCGTTAAGCTACGGGGGCTCCAATTTTAAACAGTATCTAAGTTGGGTTTTTTTTCTTTTTTACTTACTAAAATGGAACTACTTCTTGTACCAGTAAAATTTTCAATAATAACATGATTTGAGATATATTGGAGGCTTTATTCTTTGACATCTCCAAAAATGAAAATTTGATCACGATTCCTAAACTACATCACATAAAATAACCCTAAGCAGGTTGATATGCCATTAAAATTACTCAATCATCCGAGTATTCCGTCCACTCCAGCAACTCCGGATAGATCTTTTTGTATATAAAAAAACGGTTTGAATATCCCAAATGACAGGTTTTTACGGTTGAAATTTAACACATATTATTATGCATGGGCGAAAAATTCTTTCGATTATCGTTTAGTTATTATTCTCCGAAAAGCAGAGACAAATGCATATTTATAGGTTGTGGAAGGAAAAGAGAGATAGTTGAAAAGAGTGATGTGTGGGCGAAACACAAAACAAGGAATCGACATTTGAAACGAAAAGAAATTATCGAATCTTTTAGTTTTTTCCCTGCATATTTATACACAAATATGCAGACGTGTGTGGTTAGAAGAGAAGACAAAGACTCAAATGGTTGGTTTGATTGGTTGGTTGGTTGGTTGTCAACCCTTGGCTTATTTTCTACCGACGTCAGTTTAAGAATCATGTTTTTTTATTAACTCTCTTTCTCTCTCTCTCTCTCTCAATATATATATATATATATATATATACATACATACATATATATATATATATATATATAGTGAGAGATAAATAGAGATAGATAGAGAGAAAGAGAAAGAGAGAGAGAGAAAAAAAGGAAGGAATAGCTTGCAAGCTAACTAGATAGCTTGATAGAGAGATAGATTATATACTATTAAAGTCAGTTACTTTATTTTTTCGTACAGAATTAAGATATTTAGGTTTTTCGACCTGGTCAGCCATATTTGCATATACTTTTCTTATTTGTATATCATATTTATATATATGGTGGGAAGCTGAAAATAAATCCGATAGTATAAAAATATATAGAAATGAATAAATACAAGGTCTTCAAAGGATTATTTTTTTAATAGAAATATCTGTAAACGTTAACCGTTTCGGTCTGTAAACTTTCATCAAGGCGTGTAAGTTATAAGATGAAGCGAAAAAGCTGAATAAGTTTTAAACAAATCACAACTTTCATTTTAAAATTTCTAAAGTGTTATAAAAAAACGCCGGAAAATTGTTAAATCTAGTATCATTTCAAACCACAACACTATCAAACAGAGACTCTTTTTCTTTCATTTCAGTTTCTTTTTTTTTTTTTTCTTTTTTCAATTTGAATCAGTTGGTCAAATTAGAGTTGAAAAGTTTCAAAATACCAAATCTAAAATAATTCGGCTTCATCGTTTCTATATATTAAGAAATATTGATAAACAGCTTGTTAAATTAAACAGAGATAGCAATATGCTTAACACAGACAATGATGAATAGATATTTAACAGAATATTCATAACAGATAAATACGAAATAAATTATATATATATATATATATATATATATATATATATAGTAGTATTCGGTCCAGTTAAACCGGAGTTGGGAGTAATTCCACCAGGACAAAAAAACATTCAACAGTGAACATTTAAATTTTCCCGGTAAAGAGCTCAATGTGACTGACATTACAGAGCAATAATTTCTTTTAGAAAAAGCATAGAAATAAATTTATAATCCAAATGTGACCGGTTTTTTGTTTTTTTCTAAAAGAAAGTATATATATATATATATATATATATATATATATATATATATATATAATTTTTGGAATTTTTTGCGAAATAACATTTCTGTAAGTGAAAATATTCATGTTTCATACAAAGATAAGTCCCCAGAAAATTCATATGGGTAAAAAGAATTTTAAACTCTGAAACCACCACTTTTCTTTTAAATCGGAAATCATCACATTTTATTCTAAGAAGAAAAAAATATTAAAAAATACATGGATGAATCAAAAGTTTTGCAATATTTTGGCTCGTACCAGTTACCAGCACGTATATTAAGTGACCAAACCAATTCAATGATGTTAGTAGTATCGTGGTAGACGGTGTGTTGGCACATTGGGCATTGCTTCACTCCGTGTCGGATTTGAAAGCTACATAGATGAAAGTGCAACATACTCAGGAACTTATGCTTTATGTATATGGAGTGAGCTATAAATCTATGGTGACAAGCAAAAAATATTTGTTGAGCGAAAAATATCGGCGCAATTGATCTCGACAGTCAACAGAAATTTCGCTTGTGTTGCAAGAACTTCGACGATCAGGCAAGGTCAGGTAGGCTCATAACCGTGGATACTAAGGTTGATCTCCAAGCTATAGAGGCAAATCCATCGAGTAGCACTCAGAGACTAATCAACGGGTGGCTCGTTATCTCTCTGTCCAATGTGGATTGTCATCATCACAAGTTCGACTAAAGGATTCGGAGCTACCGTATTGTGCTTCAGGTTTTGACTAACTCTAGTATGTTTTTAAATCGGTTACCTCCTCATATAGTAACCAAAATGAGAAGAAAATATATGTGAGCATTTAGGTAATCCACTCTTCCGTAACTAATCCTTTGATCAGACAGAACCTGAAGAATTTTCACATAGAGTACCTGCTGAAAAATTTTATCATTGTTTCCTAGATTGGCGACAACGTCTTCATTCGTGAGTTGGTTTTTAAGAAAATAATTGTAAAAGAGATAAAGTTGATTCACAATAGTCATTGATACATATTTTTTTACTATGATATTACTTTCTAGACATGAATTGTTGCTTTTTGCCGTAACTGCAGAACTTTAAGAGCCAATTTACCCAATCCCTTAACAATAAGAATAGTGTGATTCAATGTCAATTTTTAAGCAGCGATGAAGTTGATCTGCAATTGTTGCTTTTAAATATTTTCTTACAATGACATTACTTTTTAGACATATATTATAGTTTGTTGCCATAACAACAGAACTTTAGGTTTGGTTTGGTTTGGTTTCTTTGTTTAATGGCATATCAACCTCTGTAGGTTATTTAATACCCAAGATATTCTCCTAGAAGAACAGTAGTGGTACTATTTAACCCATAGCTCGGAGGATAAGGGGGGTTCATACCTTTCCCAAGGGTATTTGTCCGAAAGTGAACGTAATAGCGCGACTGGAGTACGAACTCTCTTACTACGATTCCGCAGTCCATCACTTTTACCATTACACCACGAGGACACCCCTACAGAACTTTAAATGCCGATGTGTGCCTTTACCCAACACATTCACTACGGACTGGTCAATTTTTAAACGGAATACAGCTGGTTTGAATTCAGAATTTTCCTTCTCTAAAAATGGTTGCTTAACAGAAGCAAAAAAAATTCGGCCTGCCCAACTATTTAACCAGTGCTAGTGAAGGGGTCAACAGATACATTAATGTTTTTTTTTCCCCAAAGGAATTAGCGCTTTGTGAAACGAACGTATTTTCGCCCAGGATTTGGACTTTGGATCGCCGAATCCAT
Source organism: Sepioteuthis lessoniana (assembly GCA_963585895.1). Classification (NCBI taxonomy): domain Eukaryota; kingdom Metazoa; phylum Mollusca; class Cephalopoda; order Myopsida; family Loliginidae; genus Sepioteuthis; species Sepioteuthis lessoniana. The sequence goes on along the minus strand of OY757907.1, from coordinate 41,281,278 downwards.
TTACTCGACGATAACTGCTACGCTAAGCGCCCCCACCAAAGAACAATTAAAAAGCCAATGTATTAATAAAAATAAAAATTATTTTTTAGCAGATAAACACTTCATATTCATTTGCAATATCAATGTCTTAACCATATATTAATGAGGTTCAGAGTCATTTTAAATTTTTAAACCCTTGATCCTAGCCTTTAATATCAATGTTCTAAAGGCCAACGTATTAATATAGTTCAAGATTATTTTAAACATTATCCCAAACAAACAAATTTAAACCATAGATAGCACTATTATATGTATAATATATTCTAGTGTTCATGATGTACCTGGTAGTAATGTCAACAAAGTGGATTGAACCTCGGTCTCCTAGGCCATTCGAGAACACTCTACCCACCTATGATTTAATAGGCGGGAAACTGAATGTTATCAAGCTTAGCTGATCTTATGTCTACACTATACTTGCTTGCTTACAACACAAGCACAGACAAACACAGACAGACAGACACACAGACACAGACACACACACACACACACACATATATATATATATATATATATATATATATACATATATGGTATGGTGTAGAAAGACTGTACAATAATGACGATATGATAAAAGATAAGAAGTAGAAAGAAAGAAAGAAAGAAAGAAAGAAAGAAAGAAAGAAAGAAAGAAAGAAGGAAGGAAGTTTCGAGCACGAAAAACATAGATCAGAAATAATATTAAGGGAACAAAAAGAATGAAAGATGTGCACAGAATAAAAAAAGAAATAAAAATGTGGACAGAATAAAGAATCAGACAATAAAAGATATAATGACTATAAGAAAGAAAGAAAGAAAGAAAGAAAGAAAGAAAGAAAGAAAGAAACCTGCAAAGAATGGAAGAAAGCTGTAAAAGAAAACACAAAAAAATTAAAGAAAGAAAGAAAGAGAGAAAGAAAGAAAGAAAGATTCAAAGAAAAGAAGAAAGATGTAAAAGAAAATAGAAAAAAATTGAATTATAAAAGAAAGAACAAGGGAAAAATAATACAAAAGAAAGAAAGAAAGAAAGAAAGAAAGAAACCTGGGACGGATGAAAGAAAGATGTAAAAGAAAACAGAAGAAAATTAAAAAAAGAAAGAAAGAAAGTAAGGAAGAAAGAAAGTAAGGAAGAAAGAAAGAAAGTAAGAAAGAAAGAAAGTAAGAAAGAAAGAAAGCCGAAGCAATTAAATAATGTTTGGGGTTGAAGAAAAAATTGATAAAAGAAAGAAAATGTAAAATTGAAGTATAAAGTAAAAATGTATTAAGAATTAATTATGACAAAAAAATCTGGAAAAAACATTTTTTTAAAGACAACGCTGGAAAAAAAGAAAAGAAAAAGGTATTAAAAAAATATAGAAATTAAAAATTGAAATAAAAAAACACTTTGCAAAATATTGGTAGAAGGAAACAAACGAGAAAAAGCGAGATCGATTGTCGTTATTAGCTAAGTATAGGCACAAGACCAAAAGTGTAGAGTAACGAGGTAGAATCGAACTCATTAAACATGCTCTGCTAGCCAAGCTCGCTAACCATTACAGTATATAAGGCGCCAGAGAGATCACTTATAATTGGCATCAAGACATTAAGAGGTGCCATTTGCGATAGGAATTTTAGGTGAAAAACAATAAAAAAAAAATGAAGTGTCCATTTAATTTAAAACAATATATGCATTGCATATTGTTACAAATATTTCAATTAATCCAGTACTTAAATTTTTTAAAGAATTGCATTTAATAATTTGAATCAATATCAATTTGAGAAAATTACAATAATTAAATGGGAAATATAAATAATTACAAGAAATGTTTTCTATTAGCTTCTGTCTTTCTCTATTCGCATACTTACTCTCTCGAAGCCTTTCTCTGTTTCTCTCAGCCTCTCACTTTCACACTTTCTTTTTTTCTTGGCTCCTCTCACTCTCTCTGGTGAAATAACACGTGTCTTTCAATACTATTATTATTGAGTCATGTACAGAGTTCCTATGTCACAATGTGCCCCGTATATGTGCTCATGTATCAAATATAAGCTATGCTCAGTAAATAACAACTCGATATATATATATATATATATATATATATATATATATATATATATATATATCTTCTACAAGGATGGCTTTGGCATTGAATAACCAACGAAGGTTGAGATGCCATTAAGACAAAGAAATGATATATTTCTATTTCCAAAATAATTCACAGAAAGTTATTTTTATCAACATATAAAATTTGATAATGTCATCCTTACATTGTACGCAGCAAAAGCCAGAAATAAAATCTAGTAATTTGATAAATAACAGATGTACATCTTTTTGAACTGCAATTTATTCCTATTCTGATTATGTTTAATTCTACAGAGTTTGATAATAAAAATATCTTATGGTATCTGCTCTAGTTGTATAATATTCCAGAGAAAAAAATTACCAGAAAAAAATTTCCATTTTATAAAAGAATGTTGGGAGTGTACTTCACTCGTTTATGATTGATTGGTTGGTCGGGGATTTATAGCATATCAAAACTTGTAGTTCATCCCAAGCCTAATCCTATACAGGCAAATATATATGATTTGAAAACAAATTATTTGTCCGTAGCATTTTAAACACTCTGGAGTTTATTTGGTTGCACAGAGTTAAAGGGTTTCAAATATCCCTATCTAACATGAATAATTCTGTGTATTATTATTTGTTTGCACACAGTTAAATGGTTTGAGGTATTGCAATCAAACATCAAAAGTTTTATTGGCACACAGTTAAATGATTTCAAGTATTGCAACTTAACACTGTTTATTGTATTTAATATAAATTATTTGTTTTCACAGAGTTAAATGGTTTCAAGTATTGCAATGTATCAGCAATAACTCAATTTAACGTTACTCATGTTTGCATACAGTTAAATAGTTCTCTTTGGCCTATAGTTGAGACCCTAACAGGTGCTATCTGGGTCAGAGTGAATCTGGGAGTAATGGCAATGGTATTCCCGAAAACTTAAATTCCCTATTGACTCAACTTCTCTGTCGCGAGCAGGATGTGACACATGGTTAATTTTTTTTAGAGGAACCCTGCTGGTTTGAATTTTGAGTTTTCCTTTGCCGAGACTGGTTGCCTTACCAAGGTTAAAATATACCATCTGCCCTACTACTTACTCCAAGTTGGTGGAGAAGAAAAGGATTCGTACATTTCCCGAGAGCATTAGCACGAAGTGAGACAAACAGTCAGGATTTGAACGCGGGTCGTCGATTTCATATCCCACGACGATAACCGTTTTGCTAAGCATACATATATATAGACAGAGAGAGAGAGAGAGGGGGGTAAGAGAGAGATATGTAAGAGAGAGAGAGAGACAGAGTGATATAGTTGTAGAGGTAGAAAGGGAAAAACAGGACGATGAACGGATATTATAATGAATATACAAAAACTTAATCTCTTATATCTGTCGCTTCTCAAATGAAATGCAAACAGTTTAGAAAAATAGTTAATTGATCGACATGTCGTCATTTTTTAAAACAAAATCCACGGCATATCCTCTGTCTGTTTGTGTAAAAGAAAAACTATTTCAACAAAAGAAAAAATAAAGGAAAGAAATATGAATATATTCTTATAATACCCACCCAACCCCATTGTATGAATGATGTCTGCAACACATAAAAATGAATATATATATATATATATATATATATATATATATATATATATATATATATATATATATATGAATAATCTGCCTGTGTACGATCACACACACCTAAACTGAATGAAAACCGTATCGTCTCGTTCGGACAAACAGGTTCTTTACAAGTCTGCCTTTTGCAAATTATTAACTTTTATTCATTCATTTTTCTTTCTTTCTTTCTTGCTTTCTTTTTTATTTATTTATTTTTGCCTCGTTTCTCTTTGCATTCCAAGAAAAGTATACACAATAATGTCATCTCCGATTGTTTTCGGGTGTCATATTCGCCAATTTCCGGCAATTCAATCACTGAATTGAACGTAGAACTTTGCTTTAAGGACGACGAACTGGCGTCGACACTGACAATGGACGACACTGATTTAGAATAGCAATTCCTTCTTAGAAAAACTCCAAGAAAAAAGGATTGAAGGTTCGAGCTTTCATCATCAGAAAAAGAATCTTGTCGGAAATCGCAAGAATTAGTCCTGACTTCGATAATTTATTTGTCAAATAGTTCCCAAAACTGTTTTATTATTATTATTTTCATCCTCCCTGAGTTTTTCCCTCAGTAATTTGACTGGTATTTCTTATTTTTATCTTTGTACTGAAATCTGAATCTATTCAGGTCTCCAGCTCTCTTTCAAGTATCCGAGCTGATCTTAATAGTGCTACGGTCTGGATAGTCTCGATTCTCCCTCAGATTTCCAGTTTCCTAACTTTCTTTTTCAGCCCCACATAGACCGTTCCAGGCACTCTGGCAACTATTGATATTACCGTCATCTTCACGCTCAATAGCTCTTTCAGCTTTCTTGAAATATCTACTTAGTTTCTATCTTTTTGCTTTCTTTTATTTTTTGTTGGAACCATGAAATCCACTCGATAGCAACACCCTTTCTTCTTTTTATGTTATATACTAGGAATGATGACAAAACAACACTTATGCTTCAAAATATAGTTGTCGAAGGTGACCCAAAGGCTCCCTTTTCCTCAGCAACTACTCTCAAGTGTAGGGAAAGGTGCTACTATTTTCCCTTGATTGCTCCATTTTACCCGGGATCCATACTTTATAATGTTGAGTGTTAAGCAAGGAGGCATCAAGTACTATTTTTTGAGTCTTTCGTATGATTCAACATGGGATTGAACCCCGGTCTCACGGGCCATTAGCGAGCACTCTGACCACTCGCCAATATAACGCTAGGGTTTCAGATAAAGATATAATCTGCTTAGTTCCTTGCTTTTCTTTATTTCCCAAAATGTACGTATGGGTGAAGTAAGAGGGAGTCGGAGATGGCTGAAATGCACACACACAAGGACAACGGTGGTATTTTTTTCGGTAAAACCTCTCAACCTTTCAGCTTCGTTCTGCCTGGGTCGAAATTATTTCCTAGTTTACATAATTCCTCGACGCCCACGCAATCTCCGTGGCCACAAATTTTGCTATGCACTGCGCGTGCAGACGCATTCTATCTAGCGCGACACCAACCCAACTCACACAGCACTTCCACTGAGGAACATTTGCGTCCTATTCACCTTAGGATGCAGCTGGACATGCCACTCACGTAACCCACGCATCTTACGTGGCATTTCCAAGGTATCATCAACCTATTTATCCTAGAAAACAGGGAAACATCCTGTTACGCCACCTATGTAACCCATGTGGCATATCAAAGGAATCACCCTGTCGCAATCCAACATTAATAAACACTCGGTTTCATATTCTGCTTGGCTCTGACTATTTTGTTATTTTATTCTTTGTGATGCCTCCTTGCTTAACACCAGATTTAGATAAAGTTTTTCCACTGTGGTTTGAACGAGAGCAAAATGTCCTATATCTCCAGGACTTTTCTTAGTATTCTAGCTAATCTTAACAGGGCTGTGGTCTGGATGGTTTTGTTTTTTACTCTAATTCCAGTTCCTCCAGTTTTTTTTTTTCGAGATCTTTGAGGATAGTTCTAAGACCACCAGTAACAACTGGTATCAACGCTATCTCCACGTTATTCAGTTCTTTTTTAACCTCCCGGCAAAGACCGAATTATTTTGTTTATCTATTCGTGTTTTTGGTTTTCATTCGATAATCTGTAGGAACAGCAAAATCCACTCATTGACGAGTTTTTTTTCCTTGTTGATTAATTAATGGTCTGGTCTTTTTGCCGAGATTCGATGATCCAGTTATATCTCAAAATCCCAGATCATTCTATACGTCTTATAATCTCGGTAAGATTCTGGTTTGATCTAATACAATTTGTCAGAATGGTCAAATTTTAATCCTTTAAACAATTCTCAGTGGATCACCTTTTCTACCCAGTTGCCTCTAGCCTTGTTTTCCTTTTGTTCCAGTTAGTTGCAGTCGATAATGTAGCCGTTAAATTCAATGCCAGGTCATATTCAGATTTTTTTTTTACAATTTATATTCAATTTAATTTCATAATTTATTAATGAAAGAAAAAAAACAAAAATATTTTACGTTTTGTATTCTTTGTTTATCTCTTTTAGCAATTTGAAATTCAGGCCTCAAAGGTTTTGCTACGGTGTGCTGTCGTCGAATTTTTAGACGCTAATTTTATATAAAGGACACACACACACATAGACACACACACATAGACACGCATACACACATAGACACACAAGAATAAGAACAAACCGTCAAATTGATTTTTATTTCGAATATTCTTTTTGTTGTTATAACACGAGTTTAAAATATTTAAGAATTGCAAATCTTTTTTAGTGTTTTAAATGTCTCTCACTGTTATCAAAAAATTATAAACCCTACTAGGAAAGGGTTTCGTTGCAAGTAATATTGCTTGGTTTCTTGGTTGCATTGTTGTTTGTATTAAAATCCTCGTGGCCATTTTGATTTTTTGTTAACAGAATTCAGTGTTGATAATCCTTGTCTATAGATTTCACCTGGTGATAAAATCAAAAGATAGATCTTCCACACAGAAAAGGCAACTTGTTATTGAGGTGAATATTTGAGAACATCAGTTGCAAACGATCTTAAATGCTTTCAGTCCTCGTTTTCTGATTGGCCAAAATTTACCGGAAGCGCTAGTTGTTGTTGGGAAAGTTCATAAATAGAAATAATCATCCTCCGTACTGCCTAAACCAAATACAATCCAGCTGGTTGTTGGTTTGGTCGGTCGGTTGGTTAATTATTGGTTATTGGTTTTTGATTGGTTGCTTGGTTAGCACCTTGCTATGATAGGGGATTTGTTTTTGATTTGTTGGTTAGTTGGTTGGCTTGTTGGTTATTTGGTTGGTTGGTTAGTGTTTAGTCGATCGGTTGTTTGGTTGGTCTAGTTGGTTAGTGATTGTTTGTTGGTTTTTGATTGGTCACTTGATTGCTTGCTTTGTTGGTTAACAGGTTGGCTGGTTGATTGGTTGGTTGGTGATTGTTAGTTGGCTGGTTAGTTCGTTGTTTGGTTAGTGATTGTAGGTTTTCGATGGGTTGCTTGCTTGGTTGCTTACTTTGTTGATTATTTGGACGGTTGGTTGGTTGGTAATTGTTTGTTGGTTTTTGATTGTTTATTTGGTTGGTTATTGTTTGTTGGCTTTTGATTGGTTACTTGCATGCTTGGTTGGTTGGTTGGTTGGCTGGTTCTTTCGTTCGTTTATCGGTGATTGGCTTGTTGATTTTCGATAATTTAGTTGGTTAGTTGGTTGGTTGGTTGGTTGGTTTTTGTCTCGTTGGTTGGCTGGTTGGTTTTAGGGCATGTCAAGCTTTCTTGAGTTATTCTATTATATAATTTAGGTAATGATTTTTTTATATTAATCATTTTTCGTTAATTATATTTTATTATTTAGTTTGGTAAGATTTTGAACTACTCTCTGTCTCTTATTTCAGGTTCCATAGTTTGATGGTGCTCTCTTACTCTCGTGCGGAAAGTATATGACAATTATCATCTATCATGATAAACCCCTGGAGAGGAAATGGAGCTGGACGGCCGTTGAAGTGAATTGAGTGGGTGGATAACGTCGTACGTGGAAGAGATGGCCCCGAGAATTTGAGGATTTTGAAAAGACGGAACGTTGAAGTGCGCGGTTTAGTGTTTTGGATCTGATCAAAGCAGATCAGTAAGGGTCTTGACTGGTAGAGATGAGTTGAGATCTTTGACACCACAAGATTTACTGTGCGCGTGAGGTCATTATAGTATGGTTAGCATAGACCTTCGTGATTTGTGTCTCTCTTCTCGTGTCGTCAAGGACTGTAGGTTGAAAGAAATAAACACGTTCGTACTGCATGTATCTGTATTATAATTGTTGTTATTGATATCATTATGGCTATACAAAAATTCGATGTCAAAATCTATGTAACAATCCTTAACATATACGACCTTGAATATATATATATATATTTGCAATAATTTAAACAGGTTAATACTTCATTGCTTCGAATAGATCTGTTTGAGTAATAAATCGTAACTCAACGGGTAAAAAACATTTAGGTCAAAGTGAAGTGACACGATGTTGGGCATTCGTTGTGAGGGTGTGGGTGAGTCCCAGTCAGAGGATCCCTTTGTCTATTTTGGCGCGAAACCCACATAAAGGGCTTGCGCGCGAGATCTCCCTCGAGACCGGAAGAAGACAAGGGAAGGCAAGGTCGCAAGAGAGAACAGAAGAAATCAGTCAACAGAACAGACCAGGGCAGTCAGCAGAAGAGAGCAGGTGCTAGGGCCTGTGGAGCCAGGGGCCGAGTTGGCCAACATGAGAGGATGAGTCAGCAATCCTGGTGGCTTTGTGGGAATTTCACTCGAATACCCGCTCGCTGATGCACGGAGAGTTATACAAAAGTGTCACAAACTTCTCCCTTCTTGCGTTTTGAGCTAACCCAAGTCCGTGTTTGTTTGTTCTTTTTTCTGCCACCCTCTCAGTTGTGTATGTTGTATTTTGTGTGTCCGTAAAGAAATGTGAAATACCCCTGGCCGGAGATGAGAGAAACTACCAGACGATCTGAGGAAATGACGAGTGGTTTAAGAGGTTGAAATAGTGGGGGTCGGCCAGCGGTGTATTGTCACGGTGAACATGGGAGTATTAGTAACAAATTGGTGGCCAACACTTCCCAAAGTTTTAGAAGACGATCCTCACCACCAGGTACACATTAGTATCTTATCCAGAACAACATTTTTGGCAGTGAAGGGTGTTCTTACTTCCCTGTAGAAGATGCAGACGGCGTATTCTTGCATTCTCCCCACTGTTAGGCAAAAAAATCGGAGATCATTTTTACGTTATTGCATTGGAAAAGAAAAGAACTCCCTACCTTGGACCCATTTTACTGTGTTACCTGAACATATATACAAAACTAGGTTCTTTATAATATACATTCTTAGAGTCTTCATTCGAACATGAAAGCATCTTGCATATCTCTCAAATAATAACTTCCTTTCATGTAACTTGTTTATTCTCTCTGAAAGAACAATTTTGTCTCTTATTTAAATGAATTCTTTGAGGAACTTTTTGAACTGAACAAATTGGATCAAAGCTGATAAGTATAAAGTTGATAGGTCTAGAAAATACGGAAGGAATTTATGAGTCCGCTCCATAATCGTCAGTTAACGATGCCGCTAAATAACTGGTTTATTTACATTCACAGGAAAAAGATTATTCCTATTTTAACCGAACATTCACACAAGCCAATGTCTCACCTTTGAGATTTTGCCAGTTTCTAGCAATTGGCAAGAAAGAAATGTCTTTAGATCTCATCAAACTACAGAAGATTACGCTTAGATTGGTTGATAGATTGATTTTAACGGGATTTCAATCTGTCTAGGGTTATTTTACGCTATGAAGTTTGGGATACACATTCATTGGACATTTATATTTACCATTTTTTGTGACTATTTTAGAGGGTTTTTTGTATATAGTCCTATCGAATAAAAATAATTTTAAACAGAATTATTTGATCCACTGATAGGTACGACCACTCTGGGTTAAAGAGGACCTGGGAGCAATGACAATCATGGGGTAATCTACATTCCCCGGATTTCCAGAATTAGGGCCTCTCCGTCGGATGCAGTTTAATGTCGTACACTGAACCCTGCTTTTTTTGGAGGGTTCTAACATTTTTTTAGAGGAAATGACGCGTAATATGATGTCTGATTCCGTAAGTTAAAAATCCACAAATAAAACCCATTCAAACTGTAAGTCTTTTCAGTTTTTTTGGCTACGTCGACAATAGAAACCAGAAAATTCAATTTTGACTTATGTCGCGTAATAATACTTTTGGTCATCTTCCATTTACGGTCTACAAAAGGTGTGTTCTTAGTTACCTGGTGTTACCTTGAGAGAGAGACAGACAGACAGACAGGGGGACAGACAAACAGAGAGAA
>OY757907.1:41216278-41266278 GCA_963585895.1 Sepioteuthis lessoniana | reverse complement strand
GAAATGTTTCGACATCTAAACTGCGTACTTATGATAAACTAAATTATTTGAAATAGAACTGTTTTCATATTTAAACTGAGTGCTTATGCTTTACTGAATTATTTGAAATAGAACTGTTTTTGACATTGAACTGTATATACGCTAAACTGAAATGTACAAATTGGAACTGTTTGACTAAACTGACTAGCTTGAAATAAAAATGTTTTTGACAATTAAACTGTTTACTCAGACTAAACTAAATTGTTTGAAATAGAACTGGTTATTTATATAAAAATGGATTTGGCATTAAATAACCAACGAAAGTTAATATGCCATAAAAACCCAATCAAACAACCAACCAACCATCCCCATACAACTCTCACTTTTTCTCGTTCTGATTGCTTTTATTCTTATTTCAATACTCCTCTGTTTATCTTTTTTATCCCTTCCTGCGGTACAAGGATGGCTAAGACAAGCCAAAGGACCCACAAACGTTGTCTGTAATCTTAGAACCTACGATCAGTTCTTAGAATCAAAAACACTTTCAGAACTGTTGCCACGCAACTTCTAGTACGACTGCTTCTACGACAGCTACAGTCGAGAGAAATTAAGAGTTTGTTGCTCGTTTGGTAAGAACGTCGATTATTTTTCCCTGGTGACTTAAGTTTTCAATATCATTGATACTAAAACTCACTTTTTAGCTTCTTTCAGTAGTTAAATATGTCAAATAGTTGCTTTGATTCTCAAATAGATGCAAGCAAAATTCTCACAAAAAAAAAAAAAGTTTATCATCATTCAGTCTCTATTGGTTATTGTAAATAGTATCAAATTATTACTGAGACTCTACTCCATCCCGACGCAAGTAAAAAGACCAATTCATCAGTGTCGTCAGTTTAATCTTCAATTGTTATCCTATATATTCTGATCTTGAGCCAGACTAAGCTAATGTTGATGAATGACAAGAGAACACTTGTTGTACACAGCGAATTCATCTGACAGATCATCAGCTCTAATTGGGGGTTAATCTACGTGACGTAGATTATTGTTTATTCTTCTTGGATTTCTCACTGCTAGAATCCTTGTTCCAGACTAAGCTAAGCTTAGTTTCACTTTCCTGTATTTTTTTCTTTTAATCTGATAATGAAATACCTTGGGAGCGTGAGATCTAATATAGAGATGCGTTAGCCCAGTCGGCTGGGGCTGTAGAATAGACCGACTGCACCTCTGCAGAGGAGTAAGCCCCACCCCATGGGTGTCCTGGATATGACACTAAACCATCTGGAGGTGAGGTTCCAGTGATGCTGGAGCTTTGGAAATGCGAAGTACCCCTTGATTGACATTGCTCCCAGGTTCACTCTGGCACAGAATGGTAGCACATGATAGGGCTCTATCTATGGGTTAGATAGAACTAACTGCATATTTATGCCAAACTGAATTTGTTTGAATTAGAATTGTTTGACTAAACTGAATCACTTGAAATAGAAGTGTTTTTGACAATTAAACTGTTTACTTACATTTAAACTGCGTGCTTATGCTAAACTGAATTGTTTGAAATGGAACTGTTTTTGACATTGAAATTGTACTTATACTAAACTGAATTGTTTACTATAGCGCTGTTTTGACATTTAGCTATGTGTAAACAAATTAGCTGAATTAGAATTGTTTGAATAAACTGAATTGTTTGAAATAGAAATGTTTTTGACAATTGAACTGTATACCCATACAAAACTGAATTGTTTGAAATAGAACCGACAATTTGCATAAAAATGGATTTGGCGTTAAATAACCTACAAAAGTTGATATGCCATAAAACCTAACCAACCAACCAACCAACCAACCACAGATGTTTCCTCCTTAATGGTATTATGATAGGAAGGTTGGTGAATTCTATAATGTTTGCAAAACATGTTAAGAATTTGTTGATATTTTTAGAGGTTAACTAGCAGCTCATGATTTACTTATGCTTATTTGATATCGCTTTTAGTAGATGCGATATTACTACCGAGTTATATGAATTGGTTTACTAATTGACACCTATTGGCAGAGTATGAGCCATATGGAAATCTGATCTCTTTAATCAAATAAAACAGGAATTATTCCTGCCTGTAGCTTTGTCAGTGCTATAGTATGGTTGCACTATTCAAACTTTAACGAAACGCTTGGTAAAAACGAGATGAGAACTACAAAAGGATACTGCTGAATGTTGTGAAAAAAAAATTCTGGATGAAGCAACTTCTTAAAAAGCAACTAAATGGCTACTTACAGCCCCACCCTTATCGAGGAAACCTTCTAAGTAAGATAAACAAGACATGCTTAGCACGGTTAGGAAATTAAGGACGAACTTATGAGCGACGTGCTCCTATGTACTTCTCCATATTCTCACTATGCATTACTACACCAGGGCTGACTGAACCACAACTTTACATTCTGTGCAGGATTTACCAAGCGCAATGGCCGATAGGGATGAATGGCGAGAGAGAGTCAAGTTAATATATGCTCTCAGAACGCCTTGACGATGTAAAGAATATACAGTGTATGGTAAGCTCTCCCGAGAGGGATATATATATATATATATATATAGAGAGAGAGAGAGAGAGAGTTCAAGCCCATTATGAGGTATCTTAATAGATTATATATTTTCTTGGATATAGGAAAATAAAAGCTTCATTTTTTTCCTTTCCTCTATCTCTATCTTTATGGTTATATAATAAAGATGCATTTAGTCTCAAATAAGAATTCTTATTAAATAATAATTACTAGCTTGCACACGGATATATACTTCCTCTCCAATTCTAATAATTTTCCGACAGATCTATTTGACGCTTAGTTCGAACTCTAACAGATATTAACACTCCATGTCAGAGTGGTCCTGGGAGTAATGACAAGGTTTTTACCAGCGATAAACAAGTTGTATCACATAATTAAGTTGAAAAAATTGATATGAAATTTCTATAATGTAGACGACTTCATCGCTAAAGCGCTAACAAATATTATGCTATAATATGTTTGTTTTTTTGTTTTTTTTATAAAATTTGGTCCCTCGTAATATCAGTTATCAGTAATACTCAGTTATCGATGCGCTTTGAATCATTCGCTGTCTGTTCTTTTCTTTTTGAAATTTGGTCCCTCGTAATATCAGTTATCAGTAATATCAGTTATCAGTAATACTCAGTTATCGATGCGCTTTGAATCATTCGCTGTCTGTTCTTTTCTTTTTGAAATGATCGTGTCCCTCTAAACTCGAACAGAAATGATCTTGGAATATTTAGACGGATACCCACTTAAGAATATCAGGGCTAGATGGATGTGGAGGTGTTTATATATATATATATATATATATATATATGTGTGTGTGTGTGTGTGTGTGTTGGAAAAATACACTTTGCAACTTATTTTCACTACTTCCACCGTTGGAGTATTTTTCATTAAACATAAGTAATCGACGTTTTATATGCAGTGCAGCCAGGTTTCATTTTACTTTGGTCTTTAGCAATCTCCAAGGAATCCGGGTGATTAAGTTTTCCCCCAGGAGATACGCGAGTTTGCTGGTGGAAGTAAGACATTTTAAACAAACTGTGGCGTGCAAAACAATCACGGTAATTTAAAAAAAAAGTGTGATACATCTTTAAAAACACGAACAAATATTTCCTTTTCTTTTTTTTACGCTAGGTTCCTTAGTCAGGGATACAGGCCTGCTGAAACGGTAAAATCAACGTTTTAACATAATTCGTTTTTTTTTTTTTTATCGTTTCTTCTTGTGAAAAAACTGGGTTTGCTCTTCTGACTAGAATTAAATGATCCATTTATATCACAAAATCCCAGATAATTTTGTGAATCTCCTTTCCTAAAACCTGATTCTAGTTAATATATATAACTCTAGTAAAACTTGAATCTTTTGTACAATTAGCAGTAGATCAACTTTCCCACCCGATCAAGTTTTTTCAAAAAATCCTTTTTCATCTTTTGGTTGTTTGTTTTTAATAGCAAAGAAACTGTTGTCGGTTTTTAAAGCTCCCCAACTCTCTCTCTGTCTCTCTGTCTGTCTGTCTCTCTCTCTCTCTCTAACATTGGCATAATGCTGAGTGTTTTCACTAGTGGTATGGGAGAACGGGGTTCAATCCCCGGTCAAATCATACCAAAGACTCAAAAATGGTACTTGATGTCTTCTTGTGATAACATAGAATTGTAAGGTATGAGTCAAGGTAAAGTGGATCAATCTAGCGAAAGTAGTTGCGCCCTCCCCGAGAGTCTGATGTTGTAGACTGGGAGCTTTAAGTTTACCCTTAACAACAGTCGGCCAACATATCACCTCTCTCTCTCTCTCTCTCTCTATATATATATATATATATATATATATATATATATATAATTTGTAAAAGAAAGGTTTGTTGATAACATTATCTTTAAACAAGTCAGAGCTCATTTGTTTGCACACAATTAAATAGTTTCAAATATTCTTATTGCTCATAAGTAATTTTATTTGATGATAATAATAATCTCTTTTAAAAGATTGACTAGTTCTATTTGAAGCATAAATAGGACCCTAACAAGTATAGTCAATCCTGGTCAGCGTTAACCTGACAGTAATGGTCATGAAAGGGCTGTCTACATTCCCCAAACTCCAAGATTGGACCCTTACCGTCAGATGCGGTTTAATGTCATATTCAGGACAGTAAATGTTTTGCAGTATCGCATTCTAACATTAATTGTTTTATGAAACTCTTATCATATGCTTGCAGTCAGTTTAATGGTTTCAAGTATTGTTATCAAATACTAATAATTCAATTTAACATCAATCATTTGTTTGTACACAGTTAAATGGTTTCAAGTATAATAAATAATAGTTCTCTTTGACACATAAATGGGATCCTAACGGGTCAAACTGGACCGGGAAGCAATGACAATCGATGGACACTTCACATTTCCCAAACCTCCAAAACTGGAGTCTCATCATCAAATGCAATTTATTGTCATACCAGGGATAGCCGTTGAGTTGGGAGTTTTATCCCTCTCCCGAGATGCAGTCAATATATCCTTCAGTCTCAACCCACAGGGTGATACGTGTATTTAAATGCTTTCTTCCATTATTATCGTTAAGTTAGCCTCAGATAAAACTCGAAAATTGTTTACAAATTTTTGCTTTCTGTAATAAAGGTATCTTTAAAGCTATTAAATAGTTCTCTTTGACCCATATCAGGTACTGCGAACCAGGGGCAGAGCAAACCCGGAAGTAGCAGCAATGAAAGGGTATTCTATATTCCCCTAAGCTCTGGCACTGGATCCCCACCTCCAGATGGTTTAGTGTCATATCTAGGATACCCGTTGGGTCGGAGGGGTTCTTACCCCTCTGCAGTGGTACAGTCTGTATATTCTATTTGCCCCAGCTTTCTATGCTGCTATTATATCAGTTTGCCGTATTTTTTTATGATGGAGTTAACTGTTTCATCTCTCTCTCTCTCTCTCTCTCTCTCTCTCTCTGTGTTTCTGCCTCTATCTGTCTGTCTCTCTCTCTCTCTGTGGCTACCTAACTCACGATTGCTTTTCTCCCGTGTTTTTCAAACTAATTAGTAAAACAACTGAATACAATATTTTATCTGTTTAAAATGTGATAATAAACAATAGAATTTGTAAAAAAATAATGTTGTATCCAACACATATACATATGCAAAAATAGAACACAGGTGAAAACAGGCAAATACACAATACAGGCGGACTCTATAGTTTCAGGTACTAACGGTTTATAAATTTCTGACATCGGTTCTTCGACGCGAGGAGAGAGACACAATTCTTAAAAGCCTATGCTGACCATACTATGCTGACCCCACCCCAACACCTGGCACATCCCGTGATGTTTAAGATCTCTATCTTTAGAGACCCTAAAAAAACAACTACATCTTCAACGGCCCAAATCCAACTCTCCTTCAATGGCAGGAAGTCAACTCTCTCCTCAATGGTCCAATCTCAACTCTCAACTGACTCTTTTTCAAAATCCTCAAATTCTCAGGACCATCTCTTCCGGGCATGACGTCATCCACACTCCAGCCTCATTTCCTGTCTGGGGGTTTATTATGACAATGTTGATTGTCATATCCTTTGCACACGAGCGTAAAAATGCACTCAATGACTATGCACCCGAACTCTTTACCCGAATAGTTTAAAGTCCAACCAAACTGAATGATAAAATATAATATAAACGAAAATAAAATATAACGAAAAATGATTGATTTAAAGAAATCATTCCTTAATTATATCACAATAATTCATCTTTCAGTTCGCTGGGTTAATTTACGCCATGGATTTTAAGAAATATTATTGATGATTTAATATTTTTTAATATTCATTCAACCCACTGTTGTTGTTTTTTTTCATTCAAAGCATCTAATCAAGTTATCGGTGAGAAATTTTTATTTACTTATTTATTTGTCTATTGATTTTCAAGAATATGAAAACTAGTGAAAGTAGGCTTCGGAGATTATGGATTTATTTAACCTAACTGCCGTAAGCAGGGTGTAACACAAGGACAATATTGAAGGGGAGCAAAGCTAGTGTAAGCTCAGTGTTTTCCTTCTCTTAGAATGGTTGTCTATCGAAAGGTAAAGAACCAAGTCTACCCTACTATTTGCCGATAGCTGGGGGAAGAACAGATGGATGCATGCCTTTCACACGCGCGTTTCCTCCAAGTAGAACGCAAACATCCTTGTTCTGGCACTAAACCTGCCTCTTTTCATAGCTTATTGTATCTGTTGTTATTACTGGTAACCGATTTAAATATTGATTAGGATCATCGTTGTTGAATTTCACTTAAACAGATTTTTAAAATGTTAAAGAATTGAGTTTTAGATACGAAAGGAAACAGAAGTATTTGTTGTGGTAGTGAGGAGGCTTAAGCGGGACCTTCACCCCCACTTTGCATTGTGAGTGAGTGAGAATTTGTAAAAAAAATGTATCCTTCCTACCTCGAGAGAACAAAAACCACTTTGCATTTTCCTGTTCATAGATTTACTTATGTCAAACAAGTCTTTCTTTCTTTCTATCTTTCTTTCTTTCTTTCTTCCTTTATTTATTAATCTGCATTAATTTCAAACTATTTTTTCAACAAGTCATGTTTTTTCTTTTTCCTTTCTTTCATCCAGCCCACTCTTTTTCGACTCGTTTCTTTCTTTCTTTCTTTCTTTCTTTCTTTTATGATATCCGCTCATTTCCAATTCCTTTATATCTTCACATATTTTTTCAATTCATTATCTTCTTTCTTTCTTTCTTTCTTTCAACTACTTTTTTCCAACTTTTATTTCCTTCTTTCTCTTTCTTTCTTTCTTTCTTTCTTTCTTTCTTGTTTTTATTTATCTATTTGTCTGTTTGCCCATTTATTTCATTCTTTCTTTATTCATTTATTTCAAACTAGATTTTTTTCAACTCATTATCTTACTTTTTTCATCTCTCTCTTTTTCAACTCAATTCTTTCTTTCTTTCTTTCTTTCTTTCTTTCTTTCTTCATTAAATTTCTATTGCTAGTTTAGATTTTTATGAAATCCTTTTATATACAGTTATTCCTTCTCTACTTCCATCTTTCGATTGATCAACCTGACTTCAAATCATGTGTCTATCGATTTGACTATAGATTTGATCAGAGTATCTGATATTGGTTTCATATTGTCGTGAAAATCTGTGTCCACACTGAAATCGATTGCAAATATTTGCTATGACATCGATTTGTAATCGGGAGAAATACACAGCTCAACCAATGGAGGCACCAAAGAACTGAAAAACGTAAATATATTGAACAAAAAAAATTAACTCTCAAATACAAATGTCTATATAAATACTTGCCTCTTTGAAATATATGTAACCTTGTAAAGATGGCGTATTAAAGCGCCCCTATCGTCAGCCACTATAGATCTTTTTAAAATTTTCGTTCAGCGGTTAGAGTGTTCGCCAATGGCCCGGGAGACCTGGGTTCAATCCCAGGTCGAGTCATACCAAAGACTTTAAAAATGGAACTTGATACCACCTTGCTTAACACTCAGCATTATAAGGTACGGTTCAAGGGTAAAGTGGAGCAGTCCAGGGAATGGAGTAGCGCCCTCCCCTACACCTTGGTGTAGTAGCTATCGAAAAGGGAGCCTTCGGGTCACCCTCGACTATGGTCGCTAACTTTACTTTTTTTTTTTACTATGTACTGCAGTGGGTTTAGTTAGGGAATTTTTATCTGCCAGTGACACATGCATACGAGTTTTCATGCGCGAGCGCGCGCGCGCACACACACACACACACTCTCACACACACCTACCCATACACATATTCTAACAAATACAAAAATCTTTATATAAAAAGAGTAGCAATTACTTGTATTATCGAAATACTTTCAATTGTACGAGAAGCAGGTTTGTTTTTGTTTGTTTTTGTTTGTTTGTTTGTTTGTTTTTTATGGAATATCTACTTTTGTAGGTTATTTAACGCCAAATCATTTTTTATACAAATAAACAGTTCTATTTCAAACAATTCAGTTTAGCATAAGTACACAATTTAATTGTTTGTTTAGTTGTTTGGTTTGGTTTTATGGCATATCAACCATTGTAGCTTATTTAATGCCAAATCCATTTTTAAACATAAACAGTTATATTTCAAACAATTAGGTTTAGCATAAGTACACAGTTTAGCTCTATTTGACACATAAATAGGACCCTATCAGGTGATACCACCACGGGCCCGAGTGGACTTGAGAGTGATGGCAATAAAGGGGTACTCTGCATCCCTTAAAGCTCCAGCATAACTGGAGCCTCACCATCAGATTATTTAGTGTCATATCAGGACACTCATTGAGGGAGTCTTACTCCTCTGCAGAGATGCATCGGTGTATTCTACAGGCTCAACAGTCATAAACATCTCTATTTGAAGATATTCAGTTTAGTATAGGTATAGTTTTTGGCTTACACGCAGTTAAATGTCAAAACAGTTCGATTTCAAACAATTCAGTTTAGCATACAAAACAGTTCCAATTCAAACACTTCAATTCAGCATAAGTACGCAGTTTAAATGTCAACACAGTCCTATTTCAAGCAATTCAGTTTAACAGAAGAACACAGTTTAGTTCTATTTGAACCATATATCGGTCCCTATCAGGTGCTACAACTCCAGGCCAAAGTGGACTTGGGAGCGATGGTAATTAAGGGGTGCTCTGAAAGCTCTAGCATTACCGGAACCTCACAGTCAGTTTTTTTTAATGTCATAAATTGGGCACACATTGGATGAGAGGGTATTACTACCCTGCAGAAAAGTAGTCGGTGTATTCTACAGCCTCAGCCGACTTGACAATTTTGTTTCTTTTTTAATTGCATATCAATCTTGATGTGTTATTTAAACTAAGACAGGAACTCCCTGATGCCCCCAAGCGATGAGTAAAATATTGCCACTACTGTTCTTCTACAAGTATGACTTTAGCATTAAATAACCCATGAAGGTTGATATGCTATTAACACAAGAAAGAAAACTTTGAGTACATTTAATTGCAAGTACTTTATCATACAAGTATTCAATTGTGATTTCGAGATTCGAGGTAAATTCATCGGGCACCTCTGGTGGTGTAATGGTTAGCAAGCTAGGTTAGCAAACTTACACGAGTCAGTTCGAGTCTCATTGGGTGCCCTATTCATTCAGCCTTGTACCATATAGAAGCAAAAGTGCTTCATAAATTACTTCTTGGTAAATTCATTGTAGGGTAGATTTACCGAAGGTAAATTCATTATATCGGAGTAATTGCTTTTATGATATAGAGTTTCCCTATTCCTTAAGTTTTTTCATCAACTTCTTAAAAGTAATTGAATTCTAAATTTAACAACGAATAATTTACCTGCAATAAATTTACAATGCAAAGGATTTACTAAACAATGAATTTACCTACATGTATTTACTGGAAACGCTTGTTCAGTATTAGCCAGGCTCAGGAAGAACTAATTTTTCTATATAAAGGTTCTTTTTGACTTGGTGGTGTCTTTAGTCCCGAGTCTAACCCGATTATATTACATTTTTCAAATAATAACACATCAGATTTACTCAAGTTCATATTGTATGTTTACTCTTAACACTAATTCGATCATCTTAACTACTTAAAAACATCACTTTAATGATTCTGTCTGAGCACTATTTTACGACATACTGTAAGCTGGATAATTTGGGCTCACTGCTATGATGTTATACACCATAGACCTGGTAATTTGGTCTCCAAAGTTTGAAAGTATTTTTCTTTGTTTATTTCTTGGGAGCTCAAATAAGTTCTTTTCTTTAATGCAAATGATTTTTGTGTCACGTAATTCTCTTATCATTTTTTCTTAGAAGTTATATTTTTTTTACAAATTACATTTTTATCTATATATATCAGGTTCTTTTTGTCAAATTTTGTTGGGTCATTTAGTGTCGAAGTCATTCCTTTTTCGAGCAATTATATAGTTTTCAGCGACTATTCTTGCTTTATAATAATAGTGATTCGTTTTCAAGTTCTCCGATCTAATACAAATAATTTCCGAAAATATCTATTTGATCCCTAAGTAAGACAGTAATAAATACGACCACACCGGGTTAAAGTGGAACTGGGAGTAATAACAACAAAGGAGTGATTCCATACTCAGCAGACCTGAAGTATCACAAGTGGGTGACGTTTCATGTCATTCCAAGGATATTCTAACTGGGAATTCCTATATTTTTGGGAGGTGCAAGTTTAGCATTTTACCAGTACTAGCCTCAATATTGTTTGATAGAAATAATATCATCTGACTGATTAGTCATCATCTGCCTTGTTCTCAGTAGATTTAGCACTTTATAAAGTTTCAAAGTACTTTGCCGAACTGAATCTTTTATCAGTAGTGTTTGCGAACAACTTTGCAATTTGCCGTATTTCACAGCGTAAATTTCAGTTGTTCGCATATGTAAATCAAGAAAAGCGAATATTTAAATTGTAACCAAAGCAGAGAGACAGCTGCTTCCGACAATGGCCGGAAACGATGTACGTTTTATTTACTTCCCTTGGAAAACGTTCATTGAAAAATGGCTCTTTTCCACAAAAGACTATATATATATATATATATATATATATATATATATATATATATATATATATATATTAGCGGGATACTCAGCATAGCCCGGGGTAAAGTGGCTTCGCATATAACCACATATAGCAGTACTAATGGTACAAAGAATTTTCAATAAACTTCATACAAGTCTGGACTGTGTTGTATTGGGTTGGATTGGATTGGTTGTTTTAGTATACGGCATGTCAAACATTGTTGGGTTATATAATGCGGAAGTCAACCTTTTGTCAAGGAATCATATGGCGTCAATTAACTATTTTTATTCTATAATAAAAATGATTCGTTTGCTAGCACTTCAATATAATACTAATTTCCTATCTAATACTGAAAATTTCCCATAATATCCATTTGATACATAGGTGGGGCAGTAACTATACTATCACACCAAGTCAAAATGAACCTGGAAGTAATGGAAACAAAAGAGTGTGGCCCATTATACACCAACTGCAGATGGATAGGGCTACCCCATCAATTGTCTTTGATATGACACAAAACAATCTGATGGTGAGGCTCCATAAATGCTTGAGCTTTGGGGAATGTGAAGTTCCTCTTTATTGCCATCGCCCCCCGGTCCAATCAAGCCTAGAGTGGTAGCACCTGATATAGTCATATCTATGGGTCTAATAGAACTAAACTGTGTAATTATGATAAACTGAATTGTTTGAAATAGAACTGTTTATATATATATATATATATATATATATATATATATATAAATGGATTTGGCATCAAATAACCAACAATGGTTGACATGCCATAAAACCAAATCAAACTAAAGGAGTGATTTCATGCTCAGTAGATCTGAAGCATCATCACCAGGTGCAGTTAAGTGTCATATCCAGGACATTCCTTTTTGTGGAAGAGAGACTTATCGCTATACAGAGGATGTAGTCGCTGTAATCTACGTCTCACCGGCAGAGCGAATACCATACTAGAGATACATTTTCTAAAGTGTTAAAGACCATTTGTTCATCTGGAATTTTATTAATCAGTGTAAAACCAAGTTGTTGATAAATTTTCTTCTTATTAATTAAGATGAGGTGTTTTTTTTCTGGCCTGGATTAGGTGATCCGTTTGTACTTTAAAGTCACAGATAATTTTATGCTTCTCATTTTCCCTATGGTAAAATTTCATTTTCTTGTACAATTTCCAGTGGATCACCTTCCTTACTCAGCCGTAACTGGTATTGTATTCTTTTTGTGCTGGTTAATGTGTTCACTTATTATTTCACTTCTGGCGAGTTTTCCTCACCAGCGTTAGCTATTGGTATTTCACTGGAGTCTGAATCACAGCAAGTCTTCTCAGGTCTCCAGGACTCCACACAGTATTCTAACCGATATTAACAATGCTGTAATCTGGATAGTCTTAATTTGTCTTCTTATTTTCAACTCTTTCTGTCCCATTTCCAAACCTTTGGGGACTATTCCTAGGGCGCCAATTATATTTAGTATGAGCGTCACCCTCATGTAACGTAATTTTCTTAGTTTTCGGGCAAAATCAAGGAACATGCCTCTCTTTTCGCTTTCTTTGATTTTTATTGCGTGGTTTGCTTGGACGTCAAAAATCCTCTATACAGCAAGTTGTCTTTTTTTACTTTTTTTTTGTTAATTATCGCTAGTTAGGATTAGTTTAACTGTTTGTATCTCAAAATCTCAGAGAATTCATTATTATTATTATTATTATTTAGGTATTTGAGTTTTTCACAACAGCGTAAGCTGATGGTCTTTCATTGGAGATTTAGTGGTATCAAGTCTTCTCGAGTCTCCAAGACTCTTCTCATTATTCTGGCCGTTCTCAATAATCGTGTAGATTGGATGGTTTTCTCTCGTCCGCTAACTTCCAAATCCTCCAATAATAATCCTTTAGTTACTGTACCAAAAGCACCTATCACAATTGGTATAATTGTCACCTTCCATAGTTTTCTTCAATTCCCTAGCAAGGTCAAGGTAATCCTCCTTTTTACATTCTTTCAATTTTATTTTGTGGTCAGCCGATACAGCAAAGTCCATAATTTTCCAAATTCTCTCTCTTCTTTTTTTTTTGTTGTTGTTGTTGTTGATTATTATAAAGTCTGGTCTTCTGGCCGAGATTTGGTGATATGTCTGTATGTCATAGTCCTAGAGGAGTTTGTGTGTGTCATCATCTAGGAAAGATGCTGGGTTGTGCATATACCTTTTGTCCGTATGGTCAAATTTAAATTATTATATTTATCATTATTATTATTATTATTCACTCATTAGAACTTTTCACATCAGCGTTAGCCGATGGTTTTTCACTAGAGTCTGACTGACTGCAAATCTCCTCAAGTCTCCAGGACTCTTCTTAGTATTCTGGCCGTTCTCAACAATGCTGTCGTTTGGATGGTCTCCACTCATCAACCAACTTCCAAGTCCTCTAGTCCCTTCAGCAATCCTTTAGTTACTGTTCCAAAGGCACCAATTACAATTCGTATAATTGTCACCTGCATGTTCCACAGTTTCTTTTTAATTCCCTAGCCATGTCAAGGTACTTATCCCTCTTTTTACATTCTTTCAGTTTTATTCTGTGGTCAGCCGGGACAGCAAAGTCGACAATTTTGCAAGTTCTCTATTAATATTATTATTATTATCTAAAATTTTATATCATATAAATTTAAGCATATTCGTGAATGTACTTCTTTCGACAAAGGAATTTTTTAAGTGATATTTTCAGCATCATATTCAGGAAATATAGGACATAAAAAACTACATCGTAAGATAATGTTTTATGTTGTAAATACAGCGCAGCTGCAATGTTATGTGAATATTGTCGCCATTTTTGACGTTACCTTTGCTATATTTATAATGATAAAATATGATGGTGAAGAAAGTCTACATAATTCAAAAAAGAATGAGATTTGCTCGAAGGAACTTCATGAAGACAATGGAACTTTTACAGATTCAAAAGAAATTTTACACGATGTCAACTATCGTAGTTTAGCTGGTTGGTAAGGAGTATTTAATTAATCTACGTGAATGGAACTTTGTTAATAGCCTCATAGATAATGACTACAAGAAGAGACTATCAAAAAATTATCACGTGGTTAAAAATGGAGCCATGATTTTGTACCTAAGTTAACTTAACACACGATTTGAATAAGGGTGATCACTTGTTTTTCGGGTGATAGATGCGACACAATCTTGATTATTGCACCTCCAGCAATTACAGCAATAAACTAGACTTCGAAAATAAGCTCTCTATTCAACAATGAGACGATAGAGAAGGAAAGATCGATAACACGTCTACCTTCCAACCTTCCCTACTCAGTAAGTTTTTTACTCTCCAACTTCGTCGCCGGAAATGAATCTGAATTCAAATACTGGACGACACTTCCTGCAAATGCCCATAAGTCTCCTCCAAGCTATGGATAAATAGTAGGGCAGAATAGAATCTTTAGCCTTGATACGGTAACATATCGAGGAGAAGGAAGATCAAAACAAGCTCTACTCTGATTAAAAGATTACTTCATTTCGAATCTTGCCCGTGATGGGTGGGGTCAGTAGATAGATATTCTCCCAAGCATAGTGTCACTAAGATAAATGTTCTGGTAGTTTTCGGATTCTTGTAAAATAAATAAATTAGAAACACTAATCTACAATATTGAATCAAAAACGTATCTTATCTTTTTCAAAGTATACTTTTTCTTATTTTCAGATCAAATGAATTTATAATTATACAAATAAATTTTTGTTTAATGTTTTGACCTTTTAACATAAGTAGATTTAGCCGTTATCAAAAGTGTTAACAAAATGTATTTCTTTTTCTTTTTTTTTTTTTTACTAATGTTTCTCTCTTTTTATTTGTCAAACTTAGGATATATTATTCATCTTACCTGATTTTTCATAATACACAATCTTTAGATTTCTTTTATCTTCCTGTTTTATTTTTTCAGTTTAATTGTTACCTTCAATTACCATTTGAATTCTTCTGAAATATATTAATCAAAATCTTTTTGATTTCTCTCCATAAATTCAACATTTATTCATTCTTTGCTATGAAGTGTCCGTATGCATATGAAAATCATTTCCTAGATGTTTTTCACGGATTAGCTTCTATTTATTTAACATAAAGTATTCTTAATAAATGTTCTATTTGAAAATTTCTATTACGGAATCAGATATCAACATAACACCATTTGACAATGTACTTGCAACACATTTGTTTTCAATTTGCTGCCTAAAAGTCCTTTTCTGAATATTCTTTGTTGTGTTTTGCCTGTTGAAACACATGAAGACTAATTTTCATCGAAAATAAAGACAATAAATTAAAGAATATGAACTATGATCGAACTGTTGATAAAATTTCATTAATCTGCAGCAGTAGATAAAAAATGTTAATATCAAAGTTGGTTGCTTGGTTGGTTGTTTTTTGTGGCATATCATCCTTAGTAGGTTATTTAACGCCAAATCCATTTTTATGCAAATAGTTCTATTTCAAACAGTTCAGTTTAGCATGAGTACACAGTTTAATTGTCAAAAACCTTGCAAGCTATTCTGTTTACTCAAACAGTTCCAATTCAGCTAATTCAGTTTCGTAGAGGTTTTGTTTATACACAGTTAAATGTCAAAACAGTTCTATATTAAACAAATCAGTTTGGTATAAGTACAGTTTCAATGTCAAAAACAGATACATTTCAAACAATTCATTTTAGCATAAGCACGCAGTTTAAATGTAAGTACACAGATTGATTGTCAAAAACATTTCCATTTCAAGCTATTTAGTTTATTCAAACAGTTATAATTCAAACAATTCTGTATAGTATGCAGTTAATTCTATTTGACCCATAGATAGGACCCGATCAAGTGCTACCATTCCGGGCCAGAGTGTACCTGGAATCAATGGAAATGAAAAGGTTCTCCGCATTCCCCAAAGCTCCAGCATCACTGGAGCCTCACCATCAGATTTAGTGTCATATCCAGGATACTCATTGGGGGGTCTTACAACTCTACAGAGGTGCACATGGTGTGTTCTACAGCTCCAGCCGATTGGGCAATAAAGTGAAAGTTATGCAACCTAATAATAAACCCAGAGCATTAAACGATGAATTGCCCTTACAAATAATATAGTTCATGATTGATTTTCAACAAGGAAAATATTGTTTTTAGTAGTTTCATTAAGACGCCGGAGAATAGCAAGTGAGAGCTATGTGGAGAGAGAGAAAGATAGAAAGAGAGAGGAAGTGAGAGAGAGAGAGAGAGAGTGAAAGAAAAAAAGAAAGAAAGAAAGAGAGATGATACAGTTTACAGTAAATCCCATGATAAGAAATTGCTGAAAACTGTTTCAAACGTTATACCAGAATATGCATGAATAGGTGAGAAATAGGATCCACTAGGAATTGTGCAAGAGACTAACGTTTGACCTCTGGGATTTTGAGATACTAACAGATCACTCAATTCTGGCCGGAATGTCAAAACTAGTATCCATTTAGAAGAAAAGAACTTGTCAACTAAAAGATTTTGTTGTTCCGGTAGAATGCAAAGGGAAAAATAAAAGAAATCAAAGAACTCAATTAACACCTGAACCTTGCTAGAGAGTTAATAACTCATCGAACATGAACGGGAAAGTGATGCCAATTGGATAAGTCTCCGAAAACCTGGAAAAGAAAAAATGGAAACTGGTGATCAGAGTAATAATCGGGACCATCCAAAACACAGCACTGCTAAGACCAGCTGGGATACTGAAAAGAGTCTGGAAGAACTGAAGAAACTTGCTATCTTTTGGGCTCCAGTGCAAAACACTAGTTATCAGAAGTGTAAAAAACTCATAAAGAGAAGAAGAAGATTGTTTTGATTTTTTTAATGGAATACAAACCTTCATGAGTTATTTAAAGTTATTTAAAGCCAGAGCTGTAGAAGAGCAGTGAGAGAGATAAGACGGTTCGTATCTTTCCAAAGGATATTAGTCCGAAGGTGAATGTAATACCATGAGTTGAGTTCGAACTCGCTCACTTCGAGGCTGTAGTTTAGCACTTTAACCATTACGAAATGGGGACTCCGCGCAAGAAGAAGAAGAAGAAGAAGAAGAAGAAGAAGAAGAAGAAGAAGAAGAAGAAGAAGAATGCTTTTCTCTTGGTTAAGATAGTTGCATATTTACCATCTGTATCAAATGCCGATGGTCGGGAACCGGTAAAATGTAAGGATTCCAATTTTCGAGACAAACAAATGCACTTCACTCAAAAATAATTCATTGGCCGAGTGGGTAGAGTGTTTGCTAATGGTTCCGGAGGCCTGAAATCAATTCCAGGTCGCATTATACCAAAGACTTTAAAAATGGCACTTGATACCTCCTTGCTTAACACTAAGCAATATAAGGTACGTATCAAGGATAAAGTTGAGCAATTTTGGGAAAGAAGATGCGCTCTCCCATACACCTCGGTGTAGCAGCTATTAAAAAGGGAGCTTTCTGGTCGCCCTCGACTACGGTCACCAACATTACTTACTTTTACTTCTATTTTCTTTTATTTTTGCCTTAGGTTGCACTCAGTAAATGATAATCATTATAAAGAAGAAGAAGAAGAAGAAGAAGAAGAAGAAGAAGAAGAAGAAGAAGAAGAAGAAGAAGAAGAAGAAGGTTTGAATTTTAGTTAAGGTAGTTGCATATTTACCAGTAAAAAAAAATAATATAAGTACAACTCGGAATTCGTCCAGGAGAATGAGACGAACAAATTTCTCTGAGATTATTAGACAAAAAGATCATCTAATCTCGGCCAGACGACAAGATCTAGTGATAGTCAACAAAATAAAATAAATGGAGAACCTGCAATCCCGGCAAAGTAAAATCAAAAGAAGGCGAAAAGAGGGATAAATATTTAAATTTTGTTCGAGAACAAAAAAAACATGGAACATAAAGGTGACGGTGATATCAATTGTAATTAGAGCACTCGGAACAATCCCCAAAAGTTTAGTCAAGGAAGTAGTAGACTTAGAAATCAGAAGAAAAGTAGAGATTACATACAGACTACAGCATTATCAAGATCGGTCAGTAAAGAAGAGGGAAGAGTCCTGAAGATTTGAGTAGACTTGCTGTCACCCAAACTCCATTGAAAAACCGTCAGCTAACGCTTGTGTAAAAAACTCTCAAAAGAGTAAAATAATAATAATACTGATAAAGATAATGAAGAAGAAGAAGAAGAAGAAGAAGAAGAAGAAGAAGAAGAAGAAGAAGAAGAAGAAGAAGAAGAAGAAGAAGAAGAAGAAGAAACAACGATCAAGAAAAGCGAAATTATGCCAAGAAAGGCTCTCTTAATCTTGAATATTCCCTATAAAGACAAGCCTGTGTAATGTTTTTTTTCTTTCATTCATTTCGTTTTTACGGCCGTCGCCAACGTTGCGATAAATTGGTTGAACACGGGACCGGCGTGTTTGTCAAGCTGAAAACACGGAACAAAAGAGTCTCGCACCGTTAAATCACGCCATACTTTAAAACCTTACCATTTTATGACGATATAAAACTCCCACCAGAATCTATTACCATATTAGGCATATTCCTGCAATATCAGGACGTGGAGATCAGAAAAATAAGTGATGAGCAAAGAAAGTAAATTCGCAAAAAAGTTATTACCATCTAAAACATCAGGTGATCGCAGAGCCGTGGAGAAGTGGTTAGCAAGCTAGTTACTGAAGTAACTTTAGTCCTCATTGGTTAATAAACAGATGATGTCTTAATAACTAAAATAACAATGGGGCGCCTAATAAAGCGTGGATAAAAAACTTGTAAGAGTGTAGTGAATTTGATCCGAACAGAGTTCTCTATACATTCTCCCCTTCCTCTGTCTCTCTCTCTATCTAATAGCATATAATTAATCTATCTATCTTTCTATATATATATCTATATAAATAAAAATGTAAATGTTTGTTACTAACCGATAATCTCCAGATTTATACCACTAATTGGTTTAAAATTTTGTGAGAGTATTTTATTCGAATACGGGTGTGTTTTTATATGCTTAATATCCAAAAATATAACAATAATTTAAAAAAATATTTTTAATAAGTCGTTTTTCCCCGAGAAAAGCCGAACGCAAATAATCAAAGTTAACATTACTTTCGTTTTCCAAGAAACGTTACTTTCGTTTTCCAAGAATTTTACACGAGAATTTTTTTCTGCTTTTATCACTTTTCTTTCTTTTTTAGTTAACTTAAACAGAGACACTAAACTTTAAACCATATTTCGTTGGTTCAGTGGTAAGTAAATTTCTTTTTTATTCTAACGAATTGTTTACTAAATATTTTCTTTTCTTTTTTCAATATTCCTTTTTTTTGTTTAACTTCAACGAAAGACATCCATTAGAAAGTTTTTTTCTTAAACCATATTTCATCAGTTAAGTAGTAACGAATTGTTAACTCAATATCTTATTTTCTTTTTTCAACATTTCTTTTTTTTTTTTTTTGTTTAACTTCAACGAAAGACATTCCTTTAAAAGTTTTCTTTCGTTTTATTATTATCGATAAGACACTAAACTTTAAACCATATTTCGTTGGTTTCTTTTTTGTTCAACTTCAATGAAATACATTCTTTAATAAGTTTTCTTTTGTTTTATTATCATCGATAAGACACTAAACTTTAAACCATATTTCATTGGTTCAGTAGTAACGAATTGTTTACTAAATATCTTATTTTCTTTTCATTTTTCCAACAAATCTTCAAATTTAGACACTTTTATCGGTGCAATTATAACATAGGCTTCAAATTCTACCAGAAAACTCCATAATCTCATTATGCCCAATTTAGTGCAAATTTGATATCTATCTATCTATCTATCTATCTATCGTTTTTATGATATCTATCTATCTATCTTATAGAATAGGTCATGTAATGAATTATTTGGTCCAGTCGGCTGGGGGTGCAGAATACACTTACTGCATCTGTGCAGAGGAGTATGACACCTACAGCGAGTTTCCTGTTAATGACACTAAACAATCTAATGGTGAGGCTCCAGTAACACTGGAGCTTTGGGAAGTGTGGAGTACTCCTTCACTGCTAGCGTTCCCGGGTCAACTGTAGCCCAGAGGGGTAGCACCTGATAGGGTTCTATCCATAGGTCAATTATAACTGATTGGCATTTAAACTGTGTACTCATGCTAAACAGAAATGTTTGGAATATAACTGTTTTTACATTTAACTCTGTGTGAACACAAAAACTGTATTTAACTTGAACTGAATTGTTGGAAATAGAACTGTTTGATTGTTTTACTGTGGAAAAAAATAACAGTGTATATATGCTAAACTGAATTGTTTGAAATAGAACTTTTTTATGTTTAAATGTGCATAAACAAAAAATGTATTCATGGTAAAATTAATTCTTTAGAATTAAGGGAAACCGTTTAACTGTGAGAAAATCATATATTTAATATATGTATAGAAAGGATTTGGTTTTAAATGACCTATAATGTTGAATATGCCATAAAACCTAACCAAACCAAACCAAACCAAAACATATATATCTAATATATATGTATAAAAAGGATTTGGCATCAAATGACTTACACTGATTGATATACCATAAAACTAAACCAAACCAAACCATACATATTTAATATATATGTATAAAAAAAGATTGAGCATTAAATGACTTACAATGGTTGATATGCCGTAAATCAAACCAAACCAAACCAAATCATATATATATAATATATATGTATAAAAAGGATTTGACATTAAATGACTTACAATACTTTATATGTCATAAAACCAAACCATAACAAATCATATAAATTAAATATATATGTATAAAGAGGATTTGGTATTAAATGACCTTCAGAGGTTGATATGCCATAAAAATAAACCAAACCAAACCAACCCTAATACATTATAGGGTTTTTCTAGGATTGAACAGCACTTCTGCTTTGTCCACGAGTTTGATATGGTAGCGTTCGTCGTGATGGAGGATTGAGGTCATAGAAATATCAGTCAACTGAAATCATTTACTACTTACATAAACAAATGAAAAAAAAGGATCAAACAAACAAAAGAAAGAAAGAAAGAAAGAAAGAAAGAAAAAAGCATGGAAAAAGAGTAAAGAGGGAAAAGTCACGCTGCAAGCACGGATTTCCCTGACTTTGTTTTCCCATCCGTCCCTATCATCCATTGTGCACAGCAGGTCTTCCAAACGATATCCTGTGTCCGCACAGAGCTGATATAAATAAGTTCTTGCTCGTCTACCAACTATGGAACAATCATATGTATGGGTCCATAGAAGAACGTCACTTTATGAGTTCATCATTGCTTCTCCAGCTGTGTCCCGCATACTTTGTTCGTCTTATTAAGATGGAATTTGAGATGGGAGGTAAGTGTCCGAATAGCTGTTGTTTTGTGTTGTTTTTTTCCAAGATTTATTCAAAATAGCTCGTGGCATTTTTTATAGTTCCCGTCTAGCTTTTTCTCTACGCGTTTTAACTATTTATATTGTCAACATTCTAAAGCAATATTTTTAATCCTTTTTTGTCTATAATAAGAATTGTTTGTTTGCAAACAGTTGTATGTTTTGAAGTGCTCCAATGTAATACCAATGATTTTCAAATATATCTATTTGATTCATAGAAGGAATCTTTATTGATACAACCCCTCCGGCTCAAGGAGAATCTAGAAGTAATGGGAATGAAAGAGTACTTCTCCCTAGAGCTTTAAAATTTGAGCATCATGACCAGATGAACTTAAGTGTCATACCCAGGACGATATATATATATATATATATATATGTTAAGTTGTTTAAGTTAGCCGATCGTAGTCAAGAGTGACCCGAAGGCTCTCTTTTCATTAGCTACGACACCGCGGTGAAGGAAAGGGCGCCCCCTTTCCTTGTATTACTCCACTTATCCTTGATCCGTAGCTTATAATACTGAGTGTTAAGCAAGGAGGCATCAACTGCCACTTTTTGAGTCTTTGGTATGCCACGACGAGTGATTGAACCCCGGTCTCCCGGGCTATTGGTGAAAACTCTTAAAATTATGCCCGGGACTGAAAATTATGATGAAAACGTTACATCTTTGATCATAACTTTGACGTAAAAAAAAAACAAAAAAAACAAAAAAACAGGAAGACAACTACTCACGATGACAATGCATAGAATGCAATTAAATACAATGGTTTCCAACTGTGAGATTTACGTCGATCTTACAACTCAAAACAACGATGATAAATAACAATTGCTGATACGGTTTTTACCATTATTTAACTCTTTTTCACATCAGCGTTAGTTGATAGTTTCTCACGGGAGTTTTAGGGACAGCAAGTCTCCTCAAGTCTCCAGGACACTTCTTAGTATTGGCCGATCTCAATAAAGCTGTTGTTTGGATAGTCTTTCGTTTTTTTTTTGTTTTTTTTTTGTTTTGTTTTTTGTTTTTTTAGGCAACATTTCCACACTAAATGGTAGTTCTCTGAAACTAGTGGACAAATTCACCTACCTAGGAAGCAGTGTCTCATCAACCCAGAATGATATTAACACGCAACTAGCAAAGGCATGGACAGCTCTCAATATGCTATTTGTCATATGGAAATCTGAGCTGACCGATAAAATAAAACGCAGGTTTTTTCCAAGCAGCGGTCATGTCGATATTTCTACATGGATGCTCTACATGATTGCTAACTAAACGTATGGAAAAAAAGATTGACTGCAATTACACAATGCAGCAAGAAATATTGAATAAGTACTGGAGGCAACACCCCATAACGCAGCAGCTGTACGGCCTCCAATAAACCATCATGAAAACTATCCAAGTTAGACGAACCAGATATGCGGGACACTGCTGTAGAAGTAAGGACGAACTCATAAGCGATATATTCCAATGGACCCCTTCACATGGACGAGCAAAGGTTGGATGACCAGCCAGAACCTATATACAACAGCTTTGTGCTGATACAGGATAAGACCTGGAAGACCTGCCGAGAGCGATGGACGATAGAGACGGGTGGCGAGAGAGGGTCAGGGAAATCCGTGCTAGCAGCGTGACATGATGATAATTGGAGGGTCTCCACTCATCCTCTTATTTTTAAGTCTTCCTGTCCTAGCATCAACTATAAGTGCTTTTACCGTCACATTTATGTCTCGCTAGGTCGAACTACTCATCCTTCTTTTCGTTTTCTTTCAATTTTACTCTGTGATCAGCCGGAACAGCAAAATCCACAATTCTGCAAGTTCTCATTTATTTTTTATTTATTTATTTATTTTTTAGATGATTATAAAGTCTGGTCTTCTGGCCGAGATTAGGTGATAAGTGTGTATCTCAAAATTATTATTATTGTTCACTAATTAGTGCTTTTTACATCAGCGATAGCCAATGGTTTTTCACTGAAGTCTGAGTGACAGCAAGTCTCCTCAAGTCTCCAGGACTCTTCTTAGTATTCTGGCAGTTCTCAACAATGCTGTCGTTTGGATTGTCTCCACTCGTCCGCCAACCTCCATTATTATTATTATTATTAATATTATTATTATTATATCTAATCATCACACTCCTTCCTCTAGCATTACTTTTTTGTTTTTGCTTTTTGTTTTTTTGTTGTTTTTTTTGTTCGGTGTTAAATTCATTTTCGAACTGATGAAGCTAGACGGCAAGCGAAATAGGCCAATCTGATTTTCCAAACGGTTTCATTTCTTCTTGACTTAACTCGTTGGACAGGACTTTTTGAGTGCTCATCCATCATAGCCATTTGCCGGACAAAGCTAATTAAACATCAACATCAACTTGTACTTTGAATCACTTGACTTTCGGTAAATCACGCTTAAAACACCAGTTCATGCAAGATCGACGGAGTTAAGCTGCGCTGAGCTTGCACTGGACTAAGATGGGCGACTCGATATGAAGAACTGGTACCAAAAACAATATGCTATCTGAGGGCCTGATTACGCGCAGTATTTCAAGTAAATTACGTCATATTTTGAAATATACATAAACATTTCAAATCGAAATGTCAACAATTGGCCCAGTTTCCGGGGGCTGCCGAATACACTGACTGCATCTCTGCAGAGGGGCAAGACTCCCCCAACGAGAGTCCTGTATATGACACTAAACAATCTGATGGTGAAGTTTCAGTAATGCTGGAACTGTGGGGAATGCGAAGTATCCTTTCATTCTATCGCTCCCAGGTGAACACTGACCCAGAGTGGTAGCACCTTATAGGATCCTATTTATGTGTCAAATAGAACAAAACTGTCTACTAATGCTAAACTGAATTGCTTGAAATAGAACAGTTTTGACATTTAACTGTGTGTCATCAAAAACTATACTTATACTAAACTGGATTGTTTGAATTAGAACTGTTTGACAAAACTGAATAGCTTGAAATAGAAATGTTTTTGACAATCAAACTATGTACTTATACTAAACTGAATTCTTTGAAAGAAAATGTTTATTTGTATAAAAATGGATTTTGCATTAAATTACTCATAAAGGTTTATATGCCATAAAGCCAAACAAACAAACAAACAGTGAAGAAATGGAAGACAAAGGCTATTTGTGTTGTTGACTATGCGCCCCGAAGTTTTAATTAAAACCAAAAAATAGGGATGATTTTCTATTGTAAATAAAACGGGCATTATATAGTCTACATGACGTTGTATATAAGTCAGCATTTAGCAGATTGCGCACAATTTGATATAAGATCAGTTGATGAGGAAGTCAAACTGATAATTTTCTATCATCAATTTTAGTTTTCTCTTTCTTTTTTTCTTTCTTTCTTTTTATTCTTCAAATACTGGATTAATCTTCCTTCCTTCCTTTTCTTTGTTCCTTTCTTTCTCTCCTGCCTTCTTTTATCTGATAAGTCAAATTTCTAATCCACTTTTCTTCCTTCTTACTTTCATCTTTCTTTCTTTCTTTCTTTCTTTCTTTCTTTCTTTCTTTCTTTCAGTAACATTGTTATTCATTTTCCTTGTTTTTCTTTTTACCTTTCTTTCTTTCTTTCTTTCTTTCTTTCTTTCTTTCTTTCTTTCTTTCGCTTCGTCCACTATCTTTTCTCTTTCCTCTCTCACGTCCTTCCTTTTTCTTCATTCCTATCTATCTATCTATCTATCTATAGATCCTTTACTCTTTCCATGCTTGTCGACACTTGATATTAACCTGGCTGCCGAGAAAAGCTATAATTCGTTGAGTACAGAGAACTGGTTTGGGAGATTTATCGACTACGATGAAAATAAACAAAACTATACTCTCTCTCTCTCTCTCTCTCTCTCTCTCTCTCTCTCTCTCTCTCTTTCTCAGTCAATCAATAACAGGTTTTTCGAACGGGACTCCAGCAATGATTGTGAACCTTTGATCTCTTCTTATTTATCTACGTGTGTACAAGGGAATTCATATACGTGTCTATATACGTACGCAGGATAGTATCTCCGAAGAAAAACTAGTATTTCTCACTATGAAGGAAATAAATTTGTACCCGAAGAGTTATGTAAGTCAATGTACATTGGTTAGTTTTACGGCATGTCAACCATTGCTGGGTTATTTTATATCAATTTCTCATTTATTTTACATTTACATGGTTTCAAGTAACTATTCCTATTTAATCTATTCCCACACTTATAAAGATTCAAGTATTATTATCTAATAGAATTGATATCCAAGCATATCTATGTGTTCAATGGATGGGACCTTTGATACTTCTACCACTTATGTTAACAATTGATTTGGGATTAATGAAAATGCAAGAGTATCGTGGTGTAAGGGTTAAAGTGATGGACTGCGGAATCGTAGTAAGCGAGTTCGTACTCCAGTCGCGCTATTACGTTCACTTTCGGGCAAATACCATTGGGAAAGGTATGAACCCCCTTATCCTCCCAGCTATGGGTTAAATAGTACCACTACTGTTCTTCTAGGAGAATAACATTGGCATTAAATAACCTAAAAGGGCTGATATGCCATTAAACGAAGAAACCAAACCAAACCAGCATGAGTATCACCAAGTCGGGTATTTTGGGCTCTTTAACCTTGGTATGTGAACAAATCTCGCAGAAGCAAAACCCTAAGACCAAATCAGTTAAACTTCGCTTAAAAATTGACCTTGTGCGGAGGATTTGGCAAATACATATATGCCCTGACATAAAACAAGCTAGTTTCACAGACCATAACAATCGGACTCTGTTTGATTCAAGCCGGGTGCCACACATAAGCTAAAATTGAGAAATACTCAAATAGTTAGACTGATACATACATGGTACATGAATCCGGGCCAGTATTTGGGCAATCGCTTTTGGAAGATTGCTCATCATCATCATTATCATCAAGTCACGTTGACAACACGGATTTCCTTGATTCTCTCTCTCTCCATCCGTCCATATCATCCATCGCTCCCGGTAGGTCTTCCAAACTACATCCTTTGTCCGCACAGAGCTGATATGAATAGGTTCTTGCTCGTCTGCCAACACTGGCACGTTCATATGTAGGGGTCCATAGAAGAACCTAACTTTATGAGTTCCGTCATTTTTTCTCCAGCTGTGTTCGTCTTACTGTGATGGCTTTTGAGATAGGGTGTAAGAATCCATGCAACTGTTGTTTTGTGAGGTGTTTGCTTACAGAATTTGTTTAAAATCGCTCGAAGCATTCTTGTGTAGTTTTCATTTAGCTTTTTCTCAATACGTTTTACCCGTTATGCTAGTCTATTCTCCTAACATCAATAACAATGCCCAAAAGAAGGAACAAATCAAATACACCTTGGTTCCAGTGACTTCCAAACAGTTGCCAAAATTCGCTGCCTTATGTATTCCATAATTTAGCTTTTTGAATATAGAGATGTTTTTCTCATACCCTGGAAAAAGGAAGCCAAGTGTCCTCCACCACTCCCTGATAGACAGAACATGCCTTTTTTTTTCAAATAGACTGAATAAACGCGAACGGCCACTGCTAGAATTCGTTCTCAGCTCGCCAGTTTCACTTAAGACAACAATAACAATGACAGTTTTCTAAAAGATGGTCGGTTAACCTAATCACTTGGGGCGAGAGAATACACAGACTGCATCTCTGCAGGGAGGTAAGACGACCCTCCCAGTAAACACTAAACAATATAATGGAGAAGCTCCAGTCCGGAATTTATGAGAACGTAGATTACCCCTACATTGCCGTTGCTCTAAGGTCCACTCGGAGTGGTAGCATGCCATAAACCCAAGCAAAGAA
Source organism: Sepioteuthis lessoniana (assembly GCA_963585895.1). Lineage (NCBI taxonomy): Eukaryota > Metazoa > Mollusca > Cephalopoda > Myopsida > Loliginidae > Sepioteuthis > Sepioteuthis lessoniana. The sequence continues at coordinate 41,239,097 of OY757907.1, read as the reverse complement.
ACAAAAATCTGACTGTGTGCACATGAATAAAGTGTAAAAGAGAATTAGTGTTAAATACTTTCTGAATAGAATTAGTGCTAAATACTTTCTGAATAGAATTAGTGTTGAATAATTTTTGAATAGAATTAGTGTTAAATATTTTCTGAATAGAATTAGTGTTAAATACTTTCTGAATAGAATTAGTGTTAAATGCTTTGTGAATAGAATTAGTGTTGAATACTTTTTGAATAGAATTAGTGCTAAATACATTTTAAATTGAAGTAGTGTTAAATACTTTGTGAATAGAATTAATGTTAAATGCTTGTAACAATTTCACTGTCTGAAAACAAATGATTAATGCTGAATGGAATTACTATTATTAGACAACAACAACTGAAACAATCTATATGTGTTCAAACAAGTGATTAGCAGTACATAAAATCATTCGTGTTTGATAGAAATACTTGTAGCCAAAAAATGAGTTCAGGCTCATTTAAGAAATTTATGAAAAATGTGTTGAAGCATCTCGCTTGCATAAAAAGAAACAGTCTGTCTATGGTTGATAATACATATATATTCTTCCCCTGGGATTTGAGCACTCTAGCAAAATAATGAACGGTTGCCACTAGCATTATGCAAGGCTTTTCAAACGAATTAAGCACTCCGTTGGTGTAAGTGTAAACAAAGTAAAATTAATATATACGCGTTAAAATTCCCTCACTCACGCTGAGACTTTTCATGTCTTCGAGGTATATTATCAGGTTGACGTAAAGTTAGCAGGGTTTCGATCCCAGCTTGTAGCATCTCGCGACACTGATGAATTGTGATATAACGAAACAATCTATCTATGGAAAAGAATATATATATATATATATATATATATATATATATATATATATATATATATATATAAATTCGGTTGTTGTTTCGTATTACATGCCAACTTTTGTGTTATTTAATTTTCTAAAAGCTATTACAGGGTTTCAAGAAATTATTGACAATCATTTGTAAAAAAATTATGGCTATAAATAAGATTTCTTAAAATGAATAATTTCGTCTCAATTGTTTATTCAACTAATACTATCTAGCACTAATAATATGTATAGAATTATATGGTTTCACTTAACTATTCCAATTTTAAAAGTAAGTTGGCGACCGGAGTCGAGGGTAATCCGAAGACTCCCTTTTCGATAGCTACTACATTAAGGTGTAGGGGAGGGCACTACTCCTTTCCCAAGATTGAATCATTTTACCCTTAAACCGTGCTTTATAATGCAAGGAGGCATCAAGTACCATTTTTTGAGACTTTGGTATGACTCGACCAGGGATTGAACTCGTGTCTCCCAGGCCATTGGCGAACACTCTAACCATATGCCAATCATTTATTTCTTCACAATCACTCTGTTTATCGATTTGTTTCCAAAGTTTGTGTGGTACTTATATTTTGAAATTTCTGGTAAATTTAGGTGTAGTTTATTATTTGCTCGTTTCCGTATACATAGTATATCTTAAGTATTTCTAATATCTAACTAAAATTTAAAAACAGTCGCCATGATCAAATGTAATATTTTTTTTATAAAGCTCTTTAAAACCTATAATGTGTGGATTTTCTCATTATTTTTCCATTTGTTTACTGTAGGCACAAAAGCTCATTGTTTAAGTATTCTCAAGGTATCTACATTCATTTTATTTCATTAAAAATAGTAACTGATATATATATATATATATATATATGCGTGTGGGGGTGCGTGTGTTTAGAAATTACGTATTGTATGGTGTGTCATTATAGAAAAACAATGTTTTCGGGACGAAACTTAACAACCGATCATCGTTGATTAATTTACATCGACTTGATATGTAATTCATAAAATAGGAAGATCCATTTTTTATCTAAAGGTAAAATCTATGAAACGCTACTTGATTATATATATATATATATATATATAGAGAGAGAGAGAGAGAGAGAGAAAGTGAGAGATTTGTGTGTGTGTGTGTGTGTGTGTGTGTGTGTGTGTGTGTTTTGGTTTGTTGGGTTTTATGGCATATCAACCTTTGTAGGTTTTTTAACGCCAAATCCATTTTTATATAAATTATCAGTTCTATTTAAAACAATTCAGTTTAGCATGAGTACACAGTTTAATTGTCAAAAACATGTCTATTTCAAACTATTCATGTGTGTGTGTGTGTGTGTGTGTGTGTGTGTGTGTGTGTGTGTGTGTGCCCGTGTACGTGTGTGTATTCAAAATAATGTAAGTATAAAAGAGCAAAGACAGAAATAATTCGAAAAAGTCGTTATTTACTAAGCTCAGCTTAAGTGTGGCATAAGGCCGCATACCTGAAGCACCCAGTGAGACTTGAACTCGCAATGTTTTACTAATTTGGCGTGATAGCTATTAGACTACTCAAAGTGCCTAAAAAGGCTATACATATCAAAGATTAGTCACAAGGCTGCAACATAGGGAATCCACAGAGGATCGAACTCACTTTCAACTATAATAAAATTGTTTGAGACTAACTTCCTAACAATTACATCATATGTAAATCTTCGTTAAACTGTTTATATGAACCATCTCAACAAAAGAATTGCATTTCAGCGTTTCTACATACATTTGTAATTTTGGTTCCGTCTTAACTGCAAACAAGAAAATGCACTTACTTCGATAAAATTGCCAGCAGGTTCAAATCCGACCAATATTTTATACGATTACCGACATTTGCATATTTAAATACATATACACACAAGGTCATGCATATTATATATATATATATATATCGAATGAAATACATGCTTATAAAATTATTTCACGGACATCTAATACATATGGATTCGGTCTTTCTACAAAATTTGATTAATCAACAGAAATATGTAGATATGAATAAAAGATTGAATGCGTTTGTATGCATATTTATACCCAAAGAAATGACACTAGCTGACAAAGTGTGTATGAAACTATTTTTACCAGTTATGAACTAAAATCTCGAAAAACTTGATGATGCCAAATTGTATTAATACCTAGTTTTCATCGTTTCCGTCGAAGAAGTTCCTTGTCTGCTGTTTTCACAGCTCTCCAGAAGCAATACTGATCGCAAAGAGTTATGTTAATAGTCCGTACTACATTTGGGTCTCAGTCACTCTTCTCCAACTTTTGGGTAGTGATTTGCATTTGATTTTATGACTGATTAATTTTGATGATTTAGAAAAATGTCATCCATGCATTGAATTTAGACTTATATTTATCATTGATAGCGCTATAAACGAGAAATTGGTTGGATTAGCTTAAATACATCCACGCTATAAAAATTCCATTGTTTAATTAGAATATACAAATAATATATTGTTACGAACACGATGAATGTGACGAGGGTGAATTCTTTCTTTTCTCTTTTCTCACAGTGGCGATAACTACTATGCTGGAAAAAAGGGGGAGATCTGTTGGTATGCCACTGACCTTCAAAAAGAAAACGGATGGTTCATGGGAAAATAAAGAAAAATGTGTGTGTTATGTTAAGGGGAGTCACAGAGGACACTTCTCTATTAAAAGAGAGAGTTTAAGACCCGAGAAAGTGCCTCTTTTGTTGTATATTGCTGAACTTGGTGAGGGTTTGCTCTGCCTTTGTTTGTAACTCATTCTCTACAGGACTCTGTACATATGTCTCTCTGGTTCTTGTGTTTGATTTGTTTTCAAATTCCTGCAACAACCTGCTGTTATATAATTAAGGAATGATTTTTTATATTAATCATTTTTCGTTTATCATATTTCATCATTCAGTTTGGTAGGGCTTTGAACTATTCGAGTCTCAGTCCAGGAGCATTGTCAATTGGTGCAGTTTACGCTCCTGCGTAAAGGATATGGCAATCACTATTTGTCATAATAAGCCCCCAGACAGGAAATGAGGCTGGAGTTTGGATGACGCCATGCCCGGAAGAGATGGTCCCGAGAATTTGAGAATTCAGGCGAAAGTTGGATTTTGACCGTTGAAAGATGGGTTTTTCGGATCTCTACCGACAGAGATCATTGGGGTGGGGTCAGCATAGTAAGAATTGTGTCACTCTCCTCGTGTCGCCATGGACCGAAGTCAGGAATTAATAAATGCGTTCGTACCTGAAACAACAGAATCCGCCTGTATTGCATATGCATTTGTATATGTATTGTATTACCGTTTTGATTGTTCTCATCACATTATACAACACTGCCTTTGGACTCTCAGGCATGGTTCCTCCTCTATTTGAATAAAAACAGGGAGGTTTCTTTCCTTTCTGTTTTCAATCTTTATTCATCAGGCCACCGTGTTCTTGTATTTATTGTTGTTCGTCGTTGCTCTTGATCTTACCTGTTCTTTTTATAACGAAATTCGGTCGCTGCTATTGACAGTACAAAAAATGTATTAAAAACCTACAAAATCCCATTTTTACATACTTTAATATATATTAATAAAAAAAACTACAAAAACTAGCCAGGAAATCCACAAAAGCATAAAACTATGCCCATTAAAAGTCTCCGTAACCCAAATATCTCAAAGAAAGCCTGCACGACTCACAAGCACAAAGACCGAGAAGAATCTGAACAGGTATTGACGAACGGAAAAGACAGAGCAATAAACTTTAACAGTAGTCCTTAGCACAGGAATACTGTCCTATCCTAAATTAAAAACTAAATAAAATCATCGGTATCTCTAGATCTTAGATCTTAAATCTAAAATCATGAGTAAAGCTGAATCTTATTTACCTGGTGCCAATACTACTTCCACGAATTCAGAAAATATAGAACCATTAAGAAAATTCGAAATTGAACCTTAATTTATACAATATCTTTCAAAAGCCAGCCATACAGGCCTATCATCGAGACAATAGCCCTAGAGAAATGATAGGAAGTAACAAACATACAAAATGATAAGGTAATCCATAAGACGACCATTATATAATTAAGTAAAGTTTGTCAACCTTGTAACATTATGAACAATCTATGTTACAAACACTTCAAATTAACCAACAAATTCACAAAAATATCATTCATTTATGGAGAACACCCAAAGCAATAAGAAAAATATTTCCAAATTCAGATTAGCGATTTTAGATTAAAGACTTACAGGAACAGAATAAAATCTAAAGATTATAACAAACTACAACATACAGAACAACATTTCCACTCAAACGGATACGACTTCAGCAGAAATAAATTTTGAAAAATAATACAACACTGGTCTAAACGAGTGAAAAATATTTTATTGTGAAAAGGTTTATGATTAAGTTCCCTCGAGATAATGAAAGTCAATAAAAATGGTCACTTCAGTACGTAGTTTAGTTGACCATTTCGGAAGAAAAAAAACGTTCGGTAAGTGAAACGATGCTTATGTTCTAGTCAAAGAAAAATCTTGAAAAATCCTGTTTTCCTACTGCAAATTTGAATTTGAACAGCATTTCCATAATGTTTGTCTCTTGGTATCGACGAGGACCATTAAACCGAGACATACTTAAAGACTACAAAGGTTATCTTATAATACATCAAGCTACCCACTTCCTCCGCAGCTTGAATGATGCAACAAAAGATCAATTTTTTATGCAGAGTTAAGCTTTCTCCCTGAGTAAGAATAAAGAAGCTTGTCTACCCAACTAGTTACCAATAGCTGACTTGGAGAAAACATTGGTCAATATTTTTCCGAAGGGCATTATGTGAGCAACGGTCGCCGAATTCATTTCTCACAACTATATCCACTCTGCTAGATTTATATCAATTGTAACGCAGAAATACCTGATTTTAATTGTCCAAGTCGGCTTCGGCTGGAGAAAACACTGATTACCTCTCTGCAGCGGGGTAAGACTCAACCAACGAGTGTCCTAGAAATGACAATCATGGTGAGGCACCAGTAATGCTGGAGCTTTGGTGAATGCGGAGAACCCCTTTATTACCATCGCAGCCAGTTTAACGCTGGATCGATGTGGTAGCACCTGATTGGTTCCTAGCTATAGATCAAATAAACTAAACAGCGTAATCACGCTAAACTGAATTGTTTGAAATAGAATAGTTTTACATTTAACTGTACGTTTAAACTGCGCACTTATGCTGAACTAATTGTTTGAAATATAACTGTTTTGACATTTAACTGTGTGTAAACAAATACCTATACATATACTAAACTGAATTGTTTAGAAACTTTTATGAAAATGACTTAATTCGACGTAAAATGACCCGAAAAGTTTTGATACGTCGAAAAACAATATAAACAACCAACCTGATTTGATCTCTCGCGTCATCTCTACCTGTTACTTCAGTTGGAATATGTATGTTAATATTTGACCTTCGATGTGATTCGATCTCGTGTCTTCTTCATTCTGAGAAAGCTTGGTTCAATACACCCGCTGCTCTACCAAGAGACAAAACAAACTGTTCGTTCACGGGAATTTAAATCAAACTTTTTAATCTTTATCCTTATTCTTTTGATTTCATATATTTTTTACTGTATGTATTTATTCATACCTCTGCCACAAATAGGTGTTGACACAAGGTCAATTTTTAAGCGTTCAGCTGATTGGAATTCAGAGTTTTCCTTCTCATAGACTGGTTGCCTAACCAAGGCTAAAGAACGTAATCTGCTCAACTATTTACCCATTATTGGTGGAGAACAAAGATTCATTCCTTTCACAAAGATATTAACGCTAATTAAAACGCAAACAGCCTTGTCCAGCATACGATCTCGGGGCCTTGATTCAATTTCTCACGACGACAACCATCACACAAATAAAAATTTTGTGCTGGTTGGTGTGGGGTCAGCCACACGTTTTTTAATGAGCTGATAAAAGAAGAATTGCGCAATGTTGTGCTATATCGTTTGGGAGAGGGTCCCCCGTAACGTAATGGCTAACGTACCGGGCTGCGATATTGTAGTAACCAAGTTCGAACGACAGTTGCGTCACTACATTAACTTTCAGACTAATACCCTTGAGAAAGGAATGAATTCCCTAATCCCCTAAAGGTATGTGTTAAATAGTACTCCTACTGTTCTACAAGGATGGTTTTAACTTTAAATAAAACACAAGGGTTGATATGCCATCAAAAATGATACCGTTTGCCAAAGGGAGGTGTATTGTTGGCAGACTGAAATACTTTTTTAAAGAATCGAATTAATATGAGCGTCTATCTTCTTTGTTGGAATATCTGGCCTAGTTATATTGAAAATAAAGATTAAAGATACTTTTCGAGAATATTTTTAAACCATTCATTACCGGCTCATTTTTCCAAATGGGTAGAGTGTTCGCTAATGTTCTCGGAGACCTGGGTTCAATACCAGGTTGCGTCATACCAAAGACTTTAAAAATGTTACTTGATACCTTCTTGTTCAAAACTCAGCGATATAAGGTACATATCAAGGGTAAAGAGCAGCAATCCAGGGAAAGGAGTAGCGCCCTCTCGGTGTAGTGGCTATTGAGAAGGGAGCCTTTTGGTTACCCTCGACTATGGTCGCCAACAACTTATTATAGCTTAGAACCAAAATTACCTAATCACCCTGTCAGTACTGACTGATACGCTAACTGTATCAACTGCAGAGGGATAATACTCCGACCCCACCAAAAAAAACAGGTGTCGCGTGTATGACACTAAACTGCATTTGATGGTGAGGCTTCAGTCCTGACGATCTGGAGAACGTGGAGATACTCCTTTATAACCTTTACTTCCGGGTTCCCTCTAACCTAAAGAGGTAGTATGGTCTCATTTATAGGTCAAATAGGTCTGTTTAAAATCCATTTGTATTTTATAGAACTGTGTGCGACAAAACAAACTCAAAGGAAACAATTACACTCAAATGTAAATATAAAGGTAAAATTCTGTGAATTAGGCAGGAAAAAAATCTAGACGTGTTGAGATGCCGTTAATATCAATCAATCAATCAATCAAAAATATCATTATACATTTTCGATAAAATCCCAGTCTCTTAACAGAATCTTCGAAATATTTTATTATATTTTGTTATACTTGACCAGGTCTAATGGGTAAAGTGTTCGCCACTGGTCCGGGAGACCGGGGTTCAATTGATGCCGCCTTGCTAACCACTCAGCATTATAAGGTAAAGATCAAGGGTAAAGTGAAGCAATCAAGGGAAGTAATAGCTCCCTCACCAACACCACGGTGTAGTAGCAATTGAAAAGGGAGCTTTCGGGTCACCAACTTTACTTTTTACTTACTTTGTTATACTTATAGATCCTTTAAAGACCATATACCATATAAAGGCCAACTAACTACCAACATTGGGTAATCATTCACAGCGAAAGATCGAATAAAAATGTATACCGTGTGCATGAAATAAATGAATTATATCAACATAAACCTAAAAGTCTAATAAAACCACATCATCATGACTAAAATAACGCTTATTAAAAGAAATATTTAATAATGAGCGTTTGTATTCATAAAATATCAAATACTCAAAATAAAAATAAACACAGACAACAAAGTAAATATGATAGCAAATCGACCAGAGCAGAACTATATGACATTTTGACCCTTTTCTTGACCTTAAACAGCGCCAATGATACAAAGCCATCAAACTATTCAATTTTTCCCAAGACACAAGACGCCACTTGGCCAAATCATACCATTCTAGCGACAGACATGTTCCATTGAGATGGGTGAGCGAGAAAACCCAAATCACTCTAGCCTCAAAGTCTCCAATCTCTTTATTTACGATAATCTTGAAAATCAGATCTGGAATTGTCTTTCTTAATCCCGAGAGATTAATTTTTGGTCTGCGATTTTTCGAAAAAGCGTATCTTGTTGTGGATGGAGAATTTTGCCAAAATTGCTGGTCGGTCAAATTTGGAAGCATGGTCTTTGACATTTTGTCAAACATCCTTCCAGTTCTGTGAACAAAGTCAGTCTGGATTATGCTAAACTGAAGAATCCGTCTATGTATTTCTAGAATTGTGTTTACTGTCAAAATTTTATACGAGGAGCTATTAAAAAGTTTTGGGTCTGACCACGGAAAAATGAACTAGAACCATAATACTTATGTATAATCACCGAAAAGGTTAATAAATTTGGAAGATCATTTCTTTACTTTTTTGGTCTTATATTTTTTAATTAATGAAATCAATTTTCTTAACTACATATGACCATCAAATCGTAAACATTCACGACTGAAATTCAAGGATGCTATTTTATTTCTTATATCAGTAGCAGCTCATTTCTTTCTATGTTTTTCTGCCCCCTACTTTTCATTCAACTAAGATACATACATACATACATACATACATACGCGCACTCGCGCGTGTGTGTGTGTTGTCAAAGAGAGAACTTAAAAAAAAAACAAAGAAAGAAAGAATAGTCAACGGCACGCCAGAAAGAAAGAAAGAAAGAAAGAAAGAAAAATGGCAAAAAGAATGCATAAAAATTACGAAAGAAACAAGAAATTTTAGTAGCCTTTAAAACGAAAAAACTTTGAAGAAAGAAAAATTAAAGATTAATACACTTTATGATGTAGAAAGAAAAAAAGAAAGAAAGAAAGAAAGAAAGAATAGCAAAATGCTTGAAAGAATTAACAAATAAAGAGAAAAACGAAGGAATTTTTTTAAAAGACAAAAAATAAACTGCGTGACAGAAGCAAAGACAAAATAAAAAAATGTACTAGAAAGAAAGAAAGAAAAAAAGAAAGAAAGAAAGAAAGAAAGAAAGAAACTACATTTCAGAAAGAATAGCAAATGAATACAGTTGACTTGATGAAGTAAAAAGACAGGTACTTCATCCTTAAAGAAAAATAAAGAAAAGAACAATGAAAGTGCAAATGAAAATATTATTTCAAAAGAAAATTATTCTAAATATATTAAAGATATTTTCAAAACATTCGTTCTTTCAATAAGGAAATAAAACTTAGATTAATTATGACGCATATCATCTATGTAACTATATAAACAGTTTATCGTATTTTTCTTTAAAGAAATGTTACTATAATAGTTCACATTGTATGCATACAAAACCAAAATTTCCGAATAATTCTAATTCAGAATTACAACACTACAAAGGAAATTTACGCCAAATTTTGAAAGCAAATTTCGAAATAAACTTTAAGATTCTAATAAAAGACTTGTGAAATTACCAGTAGATGCCTGGCAGTGATTATCTTGCACGAAAATGAGAAATATTTAGCAGCAATATGGAAGGAGCAATTTTATTTTGGTAATTTTAAATGTTAATTATTTTGTATTGTAAGAAGATTGCAGATGACACAGAAATGAGTATTTCCGGAAAGGAAGGAAAGGAAAAGGTAAAAGGTGGGTAGGAGAATAGGAAGGTAAGACACAGAGACATCCGAGTGGAGGGTGGGAATCAAAAGAAGGCAGAAGACGGTAAAAAAAGTAAATATAAGGCACTGAAAGATAAAATGAAAGTAAAAGAATAATGGTAAAGGTAGAGAAAAGTTCTCAGAAAAGAAGATATCCAAACATCTTTCAGAAAGAAAAAACAAAGAAATGTATGAAAAATGTATATAATCTGGAAATATTTAAAAAAATACGAAGAAGAAGTAGAAAGAAAGAAAGAAAGAAAGAAAGAAAGAAAGAACATTTTAAGACAAAGAAAAGAATGAAAGGCAAAAAATGGTGAAGAAAATGTAGAAAGAAAGAAAGAAAGAAAGAAAGAAAGAAAGAAAGAAAGAAAGAAAAAACATTTTAAGACAAAGAAAAGAAGGAAAGGCAAAATTATAGTGAAGAAAATGTAGAAAGAAAGAAAGAAAGAATGAAAGAAAGAAAGAACATTTTAAGACAAAGAAAAGAAGGAAAGGCAAAATAATAGTGAAGAAAATGTAGAAAGAAAGAAAGAAATAAAAGAAAGAAAGAATGACAGAATGAAAGAAAGAAAGAAAGAATTTTTTAAGACAAAGAAAAGAAGGAAAGGCAAAATAATAGTGAAGAAAGAAAGAAAGAAAGAAAGAAAGAAAGAAAGAAAATATTTTAGGGCAGAAAAAAGAAGTGAAAACAAAATAAAGTAAATTAAATGTGGAAAGAAAGACAGAAAGATGAAAAATTAAGAAAAAGAAAAGAATGAAACGTAAAGTAAAAAAAATAATCATGTAAATATAAATAGACATGAAATATTTTAAGACGAAAAAAAAAAAGGAAAGAAAAATCAAAATGAAATGGGGAGAGAAATAAATTAAGACTGTTTTAGAGAAAATCAAATGAAAAAAGAAGAAAAATAGGTATTCAATGAATGATAGGAAAAATATAAAAATTCTTGAAAAGTGAAGGAAACTTAATTGAAACGGTAAAAAGAAATAAAAGAATAAGAAGTCGAAAAAAAATTGTGAAAGAGTAAGAAAAACAGAAAAACGTGAAAGTGAAAAAAGGAAAAAAATCAATTTTAAGAAGACCTTTATTTCTGAAAGAGAGAGAGAGAGAGAGAGAGAGAGAGAGAGAGGGGGGGGGATTAATTTGAATAAAAAAAAACACAACACAATGAAAAATATTTAGCAAATGGGAAGAAAAATTTAGAAAGAGATTTAGAAAGAGAAAAAACACATGGAAAATATGAAAATATAAAAAAAGTTCTATATGTGTGTGTGTGTGTGTGTGTGTGTGTGTGTGTGTGTGTGTGTGTGAAAATATCAAAAAACTACATATTTAAAAATGGTATTTATATATGAATAACATCCCAACATTAAACTTTTCCGAGCTTTTTAAAAACCATCTTCAGGACGATACGAGTATCTGATTTTGCCTCATCACCCCAAAATATTTTCAAACATAAAAGCGTTATTTTAGTTGATATTAGAATAAATCAAAAATAATATTTTTAAAAAATCTAAAAAAATAATTTCCAAGACTACATATATAGACGCTAATTTAAAAAAAAAAGATTAAATGATTACTACATTCTTGTAGAGAGTTCTAAATTTTTGTTCAAATCTACAGAAAATCCGGTAATTTTTTGGTAAAGAAAAAGAAGCAAGAAACAAAATAAAACAAGGCAAAACAAAAGAACAAATAGACGAAAAAAATAAAAAATGAAATATAGAATTTTTTGAATACTAATTACGTCCCATACGTTTTAAACATAACACTCCAGACGATTATAGAACGCTAAGAATTTTCTCGTTTCGTCGTTTCATTTGAAAATAATCTTTTTGGATGAGACAAAAACATATAATAGTATCTCACTGAAGATAATTAAAAAGTTAACTTGGGAATATGTTCCTTTGGCTAAAATTTTTTTTCATTTTAACATACTACTGGGTTCATTTCTATTTATCTTGAATATATACATATATAATTCATTAATAAATGCTCTATAATTTATTTGGTGTGAAAAAAAAAACCAAGATGATATTTCTATTTGTAAATAAAAATATTACGCAAACTGATATCCTGGGAAAAAGTTCCATAAGAAAAGAAAAGACTAAAAATATACGTACTTCTTGAAAATAATTAACCAATATTGCATGCCTTACCAAAAGAAAAACGAAAGCAATAGAACTCCTTAAGGAAAATGTAAAAGTGCTCAATACACAACGTAGAGCAAAATTGAATATTTACAGGATCGGAAAAAAATCTAGCAAGGTTTCACCTGAAGGGATCATCATGACGGCTCTGATGATCCGTTTAAGTGAAACATGGGTAAGTTTTTTCTGACTCTGTTGGCATATATATATATATATATATATATATATATATATATATATATATATATTGTGACGCGAAGAATTTACTTTTATCCCAAAACGGGGTTTTATTTTCGCATGTGTGAAGACGGGGCAGGTTGGCACTTGATCCCTTGTAGAATAAGTCCTCGTTCAGAGTTTTTCTCTCAGGCATATAAGAACTGGCATATTATGTGAGGGATTAATTTAGGGCTAGACTGACCGCCGCTGGCAAGGGGTTCCAAATTTCACACTACCCACACACCCACCAGGTCGCTTTCCTTCCTCCCCTAGATAATGGAAGATATGGACCTCTAGGTTGAGACGTAATAATATTATATTGTAGTAGTCGGCGACTCCGGTTTCCGGTGTGATATTTTAAAGGAATTAATAGGACAATTTTAAGCAAGATAACATAAGGCGAACAGAAGCTGGAAAAGAAATATGACATAACAAACTCGTAGAAAACAATGCAAATAACAACTTCGACCACGTAGGAACATTAAAATACATGAATCTTTTATTACACTTATATACACCTTTAAAGTGTCAAATATATAATAAATGAACAGTCCATGAACATAAATGTCTTTCTTCTTTTCTTTTCTTTCGTTTTCCTTCAAATTGAGAGAGAGAGAGGGTATACAAAATTTGGTATAAGGAGAAACAGTCCCAAGGGTACTTGTCTTATTTCTTTGATGGAGTTCCGTGGAGAATCTTTCTTCTTTTACGGGCTAATAGACGTTATTCTATTTTTAATACTGGCTTGAAGAAAATGGCTTCTTCATGTCTCGCAGAATTTCTTCGTCTTCTTTTACCCGGAGTACTTGGCTTTGGTTCTGTCTCCTACGAACCCTGTGCAATGACTAACTTTTCTTATTCTCTATTTCCGTTGACGGGAAGGAGTCCCCACTTCCGTTTTAGGGTCCCAGCCAATCGTTTGGCTTCTACCTTCCCGTGCTGGGCGACCCGAGTGAGGTCACCAAGTTTAAACATCTGTGGGCCTCCCCTCTGTGACCTACATTCTTTCTTAACGGTCACTCTCTGATGGCTTGCTACTGTTAATTCAAACACGGGGAATAGTATTAATCTTATTTCTATCGTCTCAGCGGGACATCACGTGACAATATATATATATATAGCTGTGTGTGTGTGTGTGTTTCAGTGTCATTAAGTTTGGGAATTCTGAAAAAAAATTTAAAATAACCGAAATTCCTCGACCAGTTGTTCGTAACAAACAGGAAATAAAAAGTAGTTCATTTGATGGAATCACAGGACAACTTTCAGAAATATATCTGAGTTCTTGATAAGCTTCCAGACATTTTTCGTATGGGTACTTTTATTGATAGTGTACACATGAAACTCTAGTCCCCTTCAAAGTAATCTCCTCCGGCTGCAATGCACTTGTTGTATCGTTCCATAAACTCCTGGAACACCCCATAGAAGTCCTCTTGTGTGAGCGTGTCAATGACCTTCGTCACAGCCTCTTTCATCTCCTCAATTGTCTAATAACGACAGCCTCTGAGCTTAGGGAATAACCAAAAGTCACAGGATGTAAGATCTGGACGACAAGGATGGTGTGGAACTGTCTTGATGCCCATCTTGGTCAAATAGTCTGTGACAAGGATGGAGTTGTGGACTGGTGCATTGTCCTGGTGGAAATGCCACTGACCCGATTTGAAGAGTTGCTGGCCTCTTTCGACGGAATCTCTTCCTGAACTCCCTTAAAACCTCAACATAGTAACCCTAACCCTAACCTTTTGGCCAATCAACTCTGGTCTATTGACTTTTTTCCTCCTTCCACACCTCTCATCATCCCTCACAGACTCCCTGCCTTCCTTGAATCTCTTATGCCTCTCAAAAACTGATGCTCGATTCCTGCAAGAAGCTCCAAAAGCAGTCTGAAGCATTTCATATGTTTCTGTGGTATTTTTTCTAAGTTTAAAACATAATTTTATTGCATATCGTTCTTCAAAAGTGATCTCGTGTCCAGATTGCATTTTTGAAATTAACCAGCTGTGACAATCAGGCTTTAGTAGGGTGTATTCTAGTTCCTGTTGTAGCTGTTCATTTCAACCTGAAATCATAAAAATTGGTCAGTCATTTCATAAGATGAATAGCAATAACATACTGAATTTTCAAGACTCTACAACAATTATCAATGCCTGTACAAAAAAGTCTGGAAACTTATTGAAGGCACCACGTGTATATATATATATATATATATATATATATATATATAAGTAAAGTTGGTCACAGGAGTCGAAGGGGACCCGAAGGCTCCCTTTTCAATAGCTTCTTCCCAGAGGTGTAGGGGAGGGCACTATTCCTTTCCCTTTGATTGCGCCACTTTACCCTTATCTTATAGTGCTGTGTGCTAAGCAAGGCGGCATCAAGTACCATTTTTTGAGCCTTTGGTATGACTCCACCTGAGATTGAACCTTGGTGTAGCGAGCCATTGGCTAACACTCTACTCATTAGGCCAATGGCCTGTTTATTTAGATTTAAACTTTTTAATGAAATAAGCTATAATTTTGAATTCTGATTTGGGACTTTTCGGCTTCATATCTACTTTATACGCTCAAACAAAAAAAAAATCGCTTTCCCTAACCAGACAGGGGTCCAGATAATTAATTTTACCGGACCATTTGCCAGATGAATAAAGTGTTTGTTAATGGTCCGGGAGACCAGGGTTCAATCCCATGTCATTCATAACAAAGACTCAAAAAATTGGTATTTGATGTCACCTTGCTTTATACTCAGAATTATAAAGTAAGGATCAAGGGTGAAGTGGAGCAATCCAGGGAAAGGAGTAGCACCCTTCCCTACACCTCTGTGTAGTAACTATTGAAAAGGGAGCCTTCGGGTCACCGTCGAATCAGGTCGCCAACTTTACTTATTATTATGATTAGGTTTACACCATTTCGACCAACGTCAGATTTACCGTTAGGCCTTTTTTTGATTAAATTTCAGTTTAGCTAACGTCATTGCGCCCGAATCCAAACCGCTCAAATATGTCACTCGTCAATTAAAAACTAGGCCAAATAAAAAACATTTTGTGACAACAAGAAAGGATGAACATACGAAATAGAAACATAATGAGTCTAAATTATGACATCAAGAAAGTTTTGAAGGAACAACAGAAAACAATTTAATTTGCATTGACTAAATCAAAACAAAAGCAAAAAAAAAAAAACAAAAAAAAAACAAGAAACATTAAACCCTAAATAAATGGAAAAAAGTATACCGGTAACAGCGCAATAGGAAATACGAGGAACAAAATGTTAGAATAAAGAGTAAAGATATGATAGTCAAATAGACAAAGATAGCGGTGGACTGTTGGATCGTTCAATACATAAATATTCTTAAATAGAACCAACGAACCGATAAAAGCCAGGTTCCAATTCAAACAAGCAATGTCCGTTTTTCCCGCCATTTAAAACCGATAGTACAAGCTTCTTCTTCCTCATCTTTTCACATCTCTGTACTCTGTACTCCCCTTCATCATGAACAGTGCAGAAAAAGCACAAAACGCAATTAGCAGCGTCTTTCCTTATTTAGAATGAATTAATTTTTAATCGGTTCGGAAGTATCGTAATCAAATATTTATTATTATACTATTAGCAATGATTAGAATTAACGCCGAAGATATGGCAGTTTGCAGATTCGGTGCGAGCTAGGCTGTATTTTATGGCAGCGACAGGGCTTAATTATCTGGAATGTGGTCAATTCGTGGAGATAGGGATGGGAGAAGAGGAATGAAGAAATGATATTCGGAAGAAACTAAAAAGAAACGAGAAATAATGAATGAGTGAATAGATGAATAAATAAATAAATAAATAAATAATCTGGGTCATTTTATGAAACTCCAAAGAAGATCTACTCAAAATTGTTCTCCTCCAATAAAACAAGAAAATAAAACGCCAAACTGTCAGGAATAACAAGGAAATAACGGGCACAGAACCGTTGGATTGTTCAAACAAACACTAACAGTAACATTAAAAGAAAAATATTAATACACACACATATATGCACATGCACATACATACACACACATGCATATATTGTATCTCTGAAAACAACAATATATACCTCGGTTTAACCCCAACTACCCTATCGAGAAGATTTACTATGCATCTTTAAAGATACCAGTTCCATAGCCCAACATAAAAAAAATCATTCATGCCCAACGACTGAATTTCAGAAAATTCTTACCGAAAGCAATACGATACTAGAACAACAACATAAGCAAAAACTACAGATTCTCCAGGCGTTACATATTAGAAATATACAACCCAAACTTAATAGAATTAATTTTGAAACTAATGCCAATGCACTTAAATGTCTTTAGCTACTAATGTTATTTATAGAAACAAATTTTAAAAAATAAATGCTACACAATACACTCGCATAAACGCTTATTCTTACAAAGTAGTAATATACATGCAAAACTTACATCACTTGCAATATACATAACCCTGACGATGGCCCAAGATTGGGCGTAAAGTACAAGGGAAATAATTAATCATGGAAAGTTTTTAAACAAATTCCCGCCGGATATCATAAAATCGATACAGCAACTCGAAAAGCTAAACAAAAATATGTAGTTAAAGAATGTCTATAATGTTCAATCAAACATATATATATATATATATATATATATATATATATGGCGTGGGTAAAAGGAATACGTCACTAGTGGGTAGAGTGTTTGCCAATGGTCCGGGAGACCTTGGTTCAATCCCAGGTCGAGTCATACCAAAGACTTAAAAAATGTTACTTGATACCTCCTTGCTTAACACTCTGCATTATAAAGTACGTATCAAGGGTAAAGTGGAGCAATACAGGGAAAAAAGTTACGCCCTCCCCTGCACATTGATGTAGTAGCTACTGAAAAGGGAGCCGTCTGGTCGCCATCGACTACAGTCGCCAACTTTACTTTTTACTTACTCATAGCTTTGACATAAGCAGCACAGTGACGTGGGGCTGGAGAGTAGACTGACTCCATCTCTGCAAAGGGGTAAGACACCCCCAGTAAGTGTTCTGATAATGAGATTAAACAATTTGATGGTGAGGTTCCAGTCATGGAGTTTTGGGGAATGTGGAGTACCCTTAATTACTATCGTTCCCAGGTCCACTCTGGCCCGTTGTGGTTGCACCTAACAGGATCATGCATGGATCAAGTGTCTAGCATTTAAACTGTGTGCAAACAAATGACTTATGATCAATCGAAATGTTGGAAATAGTAATTTTGATCATTCACCTGTGTTAAATGACAACTTGAATTTTTTTATTGTACATAGCAATACTTGAAGCCATTTAATTGTGTGTGAATCATTGAGATATGTTGAATAGAATTATAAATGTTAAATTGCAATACTTGTATCAACTTAACAGTCAGCAAACAAATGATTAATATTGAATCGAATTATTGGAGTTAAATAGCAATAATTGAAACTATTTATTTGGGTAGAAACAATAGCAATACTAGAGCACAAACAAATTATTCCTAACTAATCTTAAACTGAAATTACTAACAAACTATTTACTTACAAAACAAATAAGTATATCGTTTTTAATCTTAGCAAACAAATGACAGACATTGTGTCATTACTTGGATGAAGCAATACTTGAAAACATTGAATTTTGTGCAAATAAATGATTAATATTAAATATCATTGTTCGTATTCGATAGAAATAAATGAAACTATATAGTTGGTGCAAAAAAGAGAGCTAAGGTTTCATTTAAGAATGTTATCTGGGAAATGTTTTTAAGAATCATATGTATCTAAGGTATTTGTAGAAAGAGGATTTTGCATTAAATAACCTACAATAGTTAATATGCCATAAACCAAACAAAACTTTGACATGTGTTTGAGGACATAATCGTCAGACACGAGATGAGGGATTATAATAAGTTTCATCTAGATTATTCATTATAGAATATATTAAAATAAATTTTATTATAATGAAATTTATTATAATAAATTTTATAATAAGCTTTATTATAATATTCAGAAACGAGATGAGTTATTGTAATAAATTTTATTCATTTTAGCAAAAATAAATTATATTTCAATAAACTGGTTTTATTTTTTATGATGAATCTAATTAAAATAAATTTATCTCATTTTCATTAATGATAAACTTTATGATGAAAATTATTCTTTTTATTCTTAAGGAAGTTATGTACCATACCCATACATGAATATGTGTGAAATGGACATAGCATGTTCATATATATATATATATATATATATATATATATATATATATATATATATATATATATATATATATATATATATATATATCATAGAACATAGAAATCTCGAAACACGAAAAACACGTAACGACTTCTTAGTTCAGGTACGAAACTTTTTATTAACTTTGAGTTTAAAGGTTCTTCGACATAAGAAGAGAGATACACATTCTTTCTATCCTAGCTTTTCCATCTGCCCCCCCCCCCCAACACGTGTGGCATGCGCCACAAAGGCCAACTGTCTTCTCCCGAGGCAGGACTCAACTCATCTAACTGACTTTTTCAAAATCCCCCAAATTCTCCGCGCGCGCTTCCGGTGCATGACGTCATTCACATCCACTGGTCAACCTTTCTATTTTGACATCTATGAACGACACATCCTTCCCGCGCGTGCGTTAACACCTGAACTCAAGTTTGCACCTAACTAACCCATGCACTGAGCCGAAATGTTCTAAGCCTAACTAAACCCAAAGGCATAAAACGAAATCCCTCGGCCATTATATTGGAGTTATATCATTAAAAATAGCTTCGTTTCATTTATAATATATCCTATTGTAATCAATTTAATTCATATTTTACTTGTAATAAAACCATCATAAAAAATCTAATTCTCTTTTTTATTCCTAACAAATTTTATTACAATAAATTCAGATCATTTTTATTCATAAAAAATTTACTTGTAATAATCTGAATAAATTTAATTCATTTTCGTTCATAAAAATTATATTTGAAAAAAAAATCAGTTTTATTGATTATAAATTCAATTATGATAATTTTGATTCATTCTTATTCATTATAGAATTTATTATAAAATACATTTTATTCTTTATAATCATCAGGCAGAAGATGTTTATAAATACATTTTATTGATTACATCCAATCATCTCCATTAACACATGGATCTTATTGAAACAGGTATGTATATCGAATGATGCAATCGTTTAAATTCCGTTCTGATCTGACGGCATTTGAGCATTTTTAATCTTTTATACTTAAATTTATTTCAAGTATTCCTTTCTTTTGCAAATTGATTTACTAATTATCACACACACACACACACACACACACACACACACACACACACACACACACACATATATATATATATATATATATATATATATATATATATATATATATATATATATAAACGTGGGTCGGCTGAAAAATCATAGGTTGTCCTGGATACTCTCATTGATTTGACCAAAAGAGGTTCATTTTTTTCAGTGTCGTCCAACTTGCGGGCCACACTATTCATCCATCCGTGTTACAGTACTTGGATCCCATTGATCAAAAATCACCAACAGCAGATATGATGTTATATAAACTTTTCCTTCATAAATGTATACATATTCGGCAAGACATAATAAATTCAAATATGAGAAAAAATAATTCTCTTCTGAATCAAATATTACAATCTCCTTGATTTAGAAGAGAATCATTCGTTTTCAAATAAAAAAATTGTTTTGTGTCTGTAAATCTATGAGTGAAAAAGAAACATACAAAGATGCCAAATGCTAGATAATTTCTCAACACTGTCGAATAACACTGCCACTAAAAGGAAATTAAACGCGAACAACACCATGACAAATCCAAAATGGCGACCATCGACTGCAACCAACGCAGTGAAACAAAAATACCAAGGACTTTCCGAAAGTAATATCTTCTATTCCTTCACTCTGAAAATCTAAGGAGTGTCATCCTGGTGTAGAGCTTTGTGGCTAATATGCAAGACAGCGGAATCGTAGGAAGCGAGTTCGAATTCCAGTCGTTCTGTTACGTTTACTTTTGGACAAATACCCTTGGGAAAGATATGAACCCCTTTCTCCTCCCAGCTATGGATTGAATTGTACCTATACAGTTCTTCTATAAGGATAGCTTTGACATTAAATGATCCAAGAAAGTTGTTATTCTATTAAAAAAAACAAAGCAAAAAAGCTTAGTAGTTAACTATTTCAATAGCAGCTTTTTTGACGTACCAGCAGAATTGTATCTGAAAAGTAGTAGGATTGTGTCTTAAACAATGTATTTCAATTCTAAACAACATTCTATATGATTTCTCTTTCAATGTAAAAAAGTAAAGTTGGCGACATTAATCGAGGGTGACCCGAAGGCTCCCTTTTCGATGGCTACTACACCAAGGTGTAGGAGAGAGCGCTAATCTTTTCCCTGTATTTCTCCACTTTACCCTTGATCCGTACCTTATAATGCTGAGTGTTAAGCAAGGAGGCATCAAGTACCATTTTTAAAGTCTTTGGTATGACTCGACCTGGGATTGAACCACGGTCTCCCAGGCCACTGGCGAACACTAACCAATATACCAATGTCCGGTGCTATTACATCTTTCAATGTAATCCATCTCAATTCAATGGACTTTCTCTTCTTTCTCTACAATGTGTCTGTGCACTGCTAGAAGTATTCTTCAGGGATGTCACACAGGTTCGTCGTTACATTTTTCTTGATGACATATACGCCTACAAAACAGATCTGCTTGATAATCTCGTTGAGATGCTGAAACCACGATCAGGGGAATATATGTTTTTTCCAGTACGGTGATGCTCCACTTGGCCAGGAACTACCGGGTACTCAGCACTCCTAGTCCCATTATTTTTCAGGCATGCTCTAATCTTATGTGATAATCTTCCAAAAACTGTCCGCTTTCATGTCGAGAATGACTTGCGATCATTCAAACAGTCAACTGACAATCACAACACAGCACCTGCCTTACCCACGTTGACAACAGTCCTGCTTGTTGAAGGCCTCCCGCTACTGAAGTCGTCTTTCAACCCCTTGCGACCCTCTCTTTCAGCCTCTTGGTGGACTCAAAAGCACGTGTGGGTGACATGGTGTAATCTGCATACACTCGCACAAGCATTTCGGGTTCCTATGATGGAGTTTTCGCCAACGAAACCCGAAATTTCTGGTTTCTTCATTCCTCATTGACCAAAGCTGAACGACTCAAAACAAAGGTTGTGTGAACAAAAGCATGTGAGAAAATCACATAGTTACAAAAAGGTTACAGTAATACACTCCCAAGATATCACGTTTGTATTAACACTCGAAATCACATCCCTTTTACCAGGGAAATTCTGCCAAGGTGTGGGTGCTCTAACTAAAATCTACCTGCTACCTGTCAACCAGAAGACAACTAGTAGACAAAAGAGTTATTCTGAACCAAAAATTAACCTTGTTTATTAAAAATTATTGAGTGCCATTTTTGTTAGCAGTATATTACTACGTACAGGCTGGCCCAGTCAGCTGAGACTGCAGAATACATTGACTTCATCTCTGCAGAGGGGTATGACTACCCAGCAAGTGTCCTGGATATGACACTAAACAATCTGATGGTACTATTTACCAACCCCTCCTCTCGGGCAGGATATGACACAAGGTCAATTTTTAAGCGGAGTTTAACAGGTTTGAATTCAGAGTTTTCCTTCTCCTAGACTAGTTGCCTCACCAAGGCTGAAGAACCAAGTCCGTCCTACTATTTATCCATAGCTGGAGGGAGAATAAAGGGGTTCATACCTTTCCCAAGGGTATTTGCCCGAAAGTGAACGTAATAGCGCGACTGGAGTACGAACTCGCGTACTACGATTCCGCAGTTCATCGCTTTAACCATTACACCACGAGGTGTAATGCAACAATCTGATGGTGAGGCTTCAGTATATCTGTACATTTGGGTAATACCGAGTACCCATTTTTTGCCATCGCACTCAGGTCCACTCTGGTCTGAAGTGGCAGCACCTGATAGGGTCCTATCTATGGCTCAAATAGAACTAAACAGTGTGCTGATGCTAAACTGAATTGTTTGAATAGAACTGTTTTGACATTGAAACTACGTACGTATGCTCAACTGAATTTTATGAAATAGAACTGTTTTGATATTTAACAGCGAGTAAATAAATAACTGATACCTAATCGATTTGTTAGGGATACAGAGCATTTCTTGAA
>OY757907.1:41166278-41208778 GCA_963585895.1 Sepioteuthis lessoniana | reverse complement strand
GCTCATTGGTCTTATATTTCTATCAAAACAAAATTTTGAAATTAAGCTTATATCTTTCATATATCTGATTTTCATAATTTAATAATTGTAAACAATACCTTTTTCTTCATTTTTGAGGGTGGTCCTATATTTTTGTCCAGGGGTGCATGTATTAAAATGTTTGTCTCGTTTTAGAATCATCATCATGTCGAAGGAGCCTAAAATACGCAGATTGTATCCTTTGTAGAAATGTCAGACTGCCTCCCCACCAAAAAAAGTGTCCTCAGGATGAGACAAAACATCAATTGATCGTGAGGCTCCAGTTTTAGAAATCTGAGGAGCGTAAAGTACCTCATCATTGTCATTACTCCCAGGTCCACTAGTGGCTAGCGTCTACGTGTTCAAATATTATCAGTGGGACAAAATTATGTTTCCAAGTTGTTAATATTTGATAGGAATACTTTATTCCATATAACTGTAAATTATTTGTATTAAGAATATTTGCTTGAAGCTACAATTATTTACAAAGTTTATTATTATTTACTTGAAACCATTTAATTGTGATCCAGTGTGGTAGTACCTGTCAGGGTTCCGTCTATATTTCAAATCTGTTCACGTATTATCGTGTTCAATAGAAATATTTAATACCATATAAATCCTAGTTGGCTGGGGCTGTAGAAAATACCGACTACGTCTCTGCAGAGGTGTACGACACCCGCCCAATGAGTATCCAGTTTATGTCATTAAGTTGCATCAGATGGTGAGACTCCACTTCTGGTGGTCTGAGGAATATGTAGTACTCCTTCATTGACGCGGAGGGTTGTAACCTTTTAGGGTCCTATGTACAAGTCAAATAGAACTGATTTACCATTTAACTGTGTGCAAACGAATTCCTGATGTTAAATTGAATTATTAGTGTCACATAGTAATACCTGAAACCATTTGACTGTGTACAAATAAAACTATTTCTATTAGATAGCAAAACAAACAATAATTATTCTGTGGGCAAACAAACTAATGATGAATATAATGATTAGTGTTAGATAATAACATTCAAAACGATCTGTGTGTAAACAAATGATTAATATTGAATATAATTATGAGTCTTAAATAGCAATACTTGAACTCATTTAACTGTGCGTACGCTTATGAGCTCTGCCTCGTTTAAACATGTTACCTATAAACTATCGGCTTGAAAATCATCCATACGTATATATATATATATATATATATATATATATGTATATATATATATAATGAAAGACCCCTAAAGATCTTTAGCGATACATCTCTGAGGATTTTATGCCACAGTATTGTTGTTTCTCACACACACACAGATATATATATATATATATATATATATATATATATATATATATATATATAAAGACGATTTGGCATTTCATAACCGACCAGTGTTGATATACAACCAAACCAAATTTATGTCATATAACTGCAAATTATTTGTATTAAGAATAGTTACATGAAACTACAATAGCTTTCTAAAGATTACAATTAGTTACTTCGAACCACATGTCTTGGTGCAAACAAGTGTCAATAATTAAATAGAAATAATTACATGAAACCACATAATAATTAGTGTTTTACAGGAACATTTGATATCAAATAACTGTTTGCCAAAAAAAAAAAAAATATAACAAACAACCACGCAAAAAATATTAGCATAAATGTACGATGAACTTATTTCCCTTGCATTTAAACACTAAATAACCACGGATGGTTTGACATGCCGTTAAAATCAATCATTCGTATAATTATCATTCTGTTTATATTTATCTACAGTATCGTCCATAAATAAGTAAAAAAAAAAACAAGTCTTTTAATAAAATTAACTTTTTTCTAAACTAGAGATACAAAGATCTTATTATTTCGAGTAGAAAACTAATTACTCAAAACGGATGTTATTAGGTTTATTTTAATTTCATCACTTATTTATGCCTATTACCGAATCTAGGTAATTCCTTAACTAGTAAAAGTAAATTTGGCGACTGTAGTTGAGGGCGACCAGAAGGTTCCCTTTTCAATGCACGAATGTGTAGGGGGAGCTGCTCCTTTCCCTGGATTGCTCCACTTTACCCTTGATACGTACCATATATTGCTGAGTGTTACGCAAGGAGATATCAAGTACCATTTTTAAAGTCTTTGGTATGACCCGACCTGGGAATGAACCCAGGTCTCCCGGACCATTGGCGAACACTCTATCTACTAATTAATTAGGTAGAGAATAATCCTAGACGAGTTGACATAATGTTAAAATCAACTATCAATTACCAAAGAATCAGATAAATGGGCTAATCCAGCCCCAATGCCCGGCAGATCCCCCTGCATATTTCTACCTCTTTTCATTCTTATTCTGCGTGGAAGGAGTTCTCAGTTTATTATTCTAAGCATACTGCCAATCTAACTTCTTGTTGGTGTCCAGAGACATCTGCTCTTTTGTCATACATTCAGTATCTGCTTGTCGTTCCAGACACTACAGACATCTTCCTCATTGGACACCCAGTTTTCTAAATGGTCCACTGCTTACTGATTGGAATTTCCTCTTTCTTTTTTTTTTTTTACATTATTTACCAACTCGGAACAAGTTTCGTGTGACTAACTCAGGCGGTCCCGACCAATCATGTTGCGTTCATTACAGAACCGACGGGGTCAGTAGGTCTCTCGTGCGTCCAGCTGCCTACGTTATTTTGTCCAGTAACAATCGTGCTGGTTAGGTTTCTGTCTAGCAAATTGCAAGAAAAAATCAGGTACGGACTGCTTGGTTTGTTTAGAATAGTTCTGAAAAGAGATTCAGGTATGCAAGAATATCCATAAATAAATTTTGATTGACATTCCTAAGATCGAAGGTCCCATAACAAATTTATTAATCTGACAAACTCCACCAGAACCATTTTTTTTCTAATTATTACCACAAAATAAGTCAGGAAAAGAAAACAGGTTGATATCGGGGTATGTAATCTTGTCACTAAGGTCTCGAGCATATGCAGTGTTACTCTCGTTCATGTCGTT
This sequence comes from Sepioteuthis lessoniana, assembly GCA_963585895.1. Classification (NCBI taxonomy): domain Eukaryota; kingdom Metazoa; phylum Mollusca; class Cephalopoda; order Myopsida; family Loliginidae; genus Sepioteuthis; species Sepioteuthis lessoniana. The sequence continues at coordinate 41,205,769 of OY757907.1, read as the reverse complement.
TCCAACTCAAGGATTCAAAAAGCTATTAAGACCAGCGAAAAAAGCCAAGCAAACCATAAGTAAACAATAGAAGGAGCATGATTTCTTTCAGTTATAATTCTGATATGCAATTCAGACTGTATTTTTAAAAAAATTCAGATGAATACCCATATTATACAAAGTGGGATATGCAAATTAGTACAAAATCCAAGGAAATATGTTTTTCGTTTAAAATTTTCCTAAAATCCATTTTTAATATACGTAAATTTCCTTTTTTTCCCTTCTGATAAATTCTGTTTTATTTGGGGTTTTTCCCAATGTATTTCATAGTTAAATTGTAAAAGGATGTTTTGAAATATAATTAAAAACAGTGAGAATAGGATAAAAAAATCAAAGCTTTATTTGTCCAGTCGGCTGAGGCTGTAGAATTCTCCGACTGCACCTCTGCAGAGGAGTAAGATACCCCCAACGAGTGTTCTGATATGACACTAAACAATCTGATGGTGAGAATCCAGTATTACTGGTTCTTTGGGGAATGCGGTCTACCCCTTTATTGCCATCACTCCCAGGTCCACACTGGCCCGGAGTTGTAGCACCTGATAGGGCTTTATCAATGGGTTAAATAGAACGGCATACTTATGCTAAACTGAATTGTTTGACTAAACTCAATTGCTTGAAATAGAAATGTTTTTCACAATTATGCTGAACTTACATTTAAAATGCGTACTTATGCTAAACTGAATTGTTTGAAATAGAACTATTTTCATAAAAATGGATATCGCTTTAAATAACCTACAAAGGATGATATGCCATAAAACCCAATCAACCAACCAAAGCTTTATATTTAAAAAAAAATAGCAAATATAATTTCTGTTTATTTAGCAATCAACTCTCAAACATCTTGCTATGATTTTCTATTCCTCTGTGCTGTCTGTTCTTTCAAGTAAGTCTTCTCCATGCTAATATGAGCTGACACATTTATTTATTTCTACGTTATGAAACAAAATAAGTTTCCTCATCTTCTGTTGTGCGTATTAGTTTTCTGTCATCTCAAGAACATCCTCTATGACAATAAGAGTCGTCAAATCTAACTTTTCTCGCCTTATGAAACAAAAATTCCTCCATGTTCTCTTTTATGAGTAATTTTTTTATTATCTCAGTCACCCCTTCATCATAAAAGTTTTTTTTTCTTTAAACAAGCTGATGTAGATTTCAGTCACATTCTTATTAACGATAGCTATGTGAGGACACGGGATGTAACCCTGAAGACCTGCCGGAGGCGATGAACGATAGGGAGAGATGGCGAGAGACGGTCAGGGATATCCGCGCAGGCTGTGCGACATGATGATGATTTCTATTTGCTAAGTAACCCGCTCATTGGCCTCGTGGGAAGAGCGTTCGCCAATGGCCCGCAAGACTGGGGTTCAATCCCGGGTCGAATTGTACTTGATTACTCCTTGCTTAACACTCAGCATTATTAGGTAGGTATCAAGGGCAAATTGGAGCAATCCAGGGGAAGGAGAAGCGCCCTTCCCTACACCTCGGTGTAGTAACTATTGAAAAGGATGCTCTCGGGTCACCCTCGACTGAAATCACCAAATTTACTTATTTCTATTTGCCAGCTTTTGATCTTGAAGGGAAAACGACAGAAATATTTAAGTACAGGATGGAACGATAAAATTGTCGTCCTAAAGAAAACAACACTACAGCTTTATTTTAAAACTTTTATTGAAAAAATCAATTCAGGTAACTTGATTATGTAGTAGAGCTGACATCCATTCAATGTAGCTGCCTTCAGCCTCAATCACCGCCTCGATACGAATCCGGAATTGGGAGCATGCCTTTTCCACAAGAACCAGCGGGAGCTCAGTGAATACTCGGCGGATGGCGTCGATCAGGCTGGCTTTGGTGTTGTGGGAGGTCGTGTTGGTGATGTTCTCGACGTATGACCAAACAAAGTAGTCCAGCGGGTTCAGGTCGGGGGAGGAGGAAGGCCAGTGAGAGAAGGGTACAAAGTCGTAGCACTCCTTCTGAAGCCAAGCCTGCGTCTCTTTGGACTTGTGGGCCGGCGCCGAGTCTTGCTGCCACACCCAGGGTCTTCTACCAGTCACCTGATTGCACCAAGGGATCATCACACTCTTCAGCACATCCAGATACACTTTGGTGTTGACTTTCAAGCCGACTTTGAAGATTTGAGGTGGCATGAAGTGGCCCTCACTTGAAACAACACCAAAGACCATAACCGTTGACGGAAACTTTGTTTTCATCACCCTGGGCACGTCCCTGTTATTCGTGGCAATCCAGATTTGCATTTTGAGGGTGCTGGCAATGGTTCTGTTGTCATAACTTGGATCGGTAGAGGGCATGAGTTGTACTGCAGCGCATCTCCGATCTCGCTCGTTGAACATTGTGTCACTTTCAGACATGATAGAAGGCTCCTATCGCTCTTGGGATTTGTACACAACTGGCCAACTAGTAGATGGGCTGCAACAAAAAAAGAAAACCGGTTTTCATTAAATGGAAATGGAATCATGTCGTCTTTTCTATGGCGACGATTTGTTCGTTCCACCCTGTATATTCTACGTGTCTCTGGAGAGAAACATGATCAGGGTCGAGGGACAAATTACCAAGTTTTAGGAAAATATTAGAGTAGGGCCAATTCATGCATGTTTTTTCATCTCTCATATGTATGAACATACGTATATATGTGTATGTATGTTTATCTATTTGTGACCTGATTTGGTTATGTTTGGTTTGATTTGGTTTTATGGCATATCAACCATTGTAGGTTATTTAATGCCAAATCCTCTTTATACATATATATTAAATATATAGGATTTGGTTTGGTTGGGTCTTATGGCGCATCAACCATTGTAGGTTATTAAATATCAACTCCTTTTTATACATATATATTAAATATATATGATTTGGTTTGGTTTAATTTTATGGCATATCAACCATTGTTGGTTTTTAATGCAAAATCCTGTTTTTACATATATATTAGATATATGATCTGCAAACACATTTTGAAGGTACACACAATTAAATGATCAAATAGTTCTATTTCTAACGATTCAACTTAGCGCAAGTCAAAGTTAAAAGTTACCAAGTATTGTTATGTATAACCAACAATTCCATTAAACATTGGTTATTTGTTTACACACAGTTAAATTATCAAACAGTTCTAATTTAAACAATTCAATTTATCATGTCATTTGTTTTTACAGTTTAAATAGCAAACAGTTCTTGTTGAACCATAGAAAGGACACTATCAGGTGCTACCATTCCTGGGAGTGATGGCAATGAAGGGGTACACTGCATTCCCCAAAGCTCCAGTATTACTTTGCCCAGTCGACTGGGGCTGTGGAATACACCAACTGCTTCTCTGCAGAGGGGTAAGACCCCCCCTAACGAGTGTCCTGGATATGACACTAAACAATCTGATGGTGAGGTTCCAGCAATGCTGAGGCTTTGGGGAATGCGGAGTACCCCTTCATTGCCATCGCTCCCAGGTCCATTCTGGCCCGGAGGGGTAGCACCTGATAAGGGTCCTATCTATGGGCTAAATAGAACTAACAGCATACTTATGCTAAAATGAATTGAGTAAACTGAATAGCTTGAAATAGAAACGTTTTTGACAATTAAACCGTACTTAAACTTAAACTGCGTGCTTATGCTTAACTGAATTATTTGAAATAGAACAGTTTTTCGACATTAAAACTGTATTTACGCATAACTGAATTATTACATATAACTGCTTAAATAGTTTGAAATAGAAATGTTTTTGACAATTAAATTGTGTACTTATGCTAAACTGAACTGTTTTCAATAGAACAGATTATTTACATAAAAATGGATTTGGCGTTAAATAACCTACAAAGGTTGATATGCCATAAAATCAAACCAAACCAAACCAATCCAGTATTACTGATGCCTCACAAGCAGATAGTTTAATATCCCCTCTACAGGGACGCAGTCGGTATATTCAACAGCCCAAGCCAACTGGGCTACCTGCAGCCCGAGTTCAAAACCTGGACAAAGCTGTTTGCATTTAACATAGTGGTAATAAACTTGAGAAATATATTCATCCAACTATTTCCCTGATGCTATGGTTTGATAGTAAGTTAAACTCCCCTAAAAAATTAACCTTTTGTCGCATCCTACTCTGAGTGGAGGGTTTGGGTATCTATCTATCTATCTATCTATCTATCAGCTTGTTTGTCTGTTTAGGAGCTTGAAGATGGTTACAGTTACTATATAACTCTGTACTAATAATCGCATTATTATTTTCATTTTAACATTATATAATCAAAACGAACATTTTGGTATTATTTTACGGGTGGAATTACGTGCTTTATTGCATCTATCGAATGTATGTATGTTAGTATGTATTCGTCCGCCTATCTGTAAAGTCGTTTAAAGATGGCTACAGGTACCATATAACCCAGGACTAACAATCATTTGGTCAAGTGCTTGGTGACTAGATCGGCTGACTCATTTGACTGATCTCAGAAGTAAGGTGCTTAACAAGTCTCCAAATTTTCTTCATAAGAACTCAAAATATTGCAGAGAAACTTATAGAGAACCATTGTATTTGCAAATAGAAAGAATATATATATATATATATATATATATATATATATATATATATATATATATTCTATCTTCCTTTATGAAAAACAATAAAACATTTTTAAAAACAGTAAAAGGTTTAAGTAGAAACCTTTAGAATATTATGAAGAACCTAATCAAATATCAAGCAAATAAGATATTTTTCGACGCAGTTGCTTTTGCGGTAGTTTTACTAGGATCATGCAATAGATAAGGTGTATTTTATGTAAAAAGTATGCAATTGAAAGCATTGCTTACAATTGCACCTTTTTCCAAGAAATCAGTAGTGATGAATCTTTTCATGACCCAGAAGACTATCAGCATGATATTCATTGCTGAGCGCATGGCTCAGAACTATTCCTTTAACATTGACTCAGTCTCTTTCTACTCCATGAACTGTCTTTTAAACTGAGGATTATTGTAACAAACCCATGTTCAACACATTTGTTAACACTTTTCTGTTAAAACGAGGTTTTCCGTACACATCACATCTTTTTTTTTTATATTCACATAGTTTGTACTTTAATAGCCACAGAAAATGTGAGAGCAGTTCTTTTCTTTGGTGGAGGTTCAAAACCTCTTCTAGTCAGCATATTCTAGGCTCCGTTGAAAAACAACATGGTTTGGTTTGATATGATTTGCTTTCCTTGTTTAATTCATTCATATTGAAGAACAGCAATGATAAAAATTAACCCATAGCTGAGGGAATAAGGGGTCTCATGCCTTTTGCATGGTCATTTGTTTGAAAGGGAATGTAATAGCTCGATTTGGGTTTGGGCTTGCTTACAACGATGATGCAGTCCAAGGAAAGTCTCTTCACAATGTCATCATTAAACAGTAGAGTCTCTTTGGACACCAGGAGATCCTCTTTTGTGCTGGGTTCTTACCTTTCTGCAGTGGACATCACATGTTATCAGTAACACGACCGAGCGCTTTTCTTGGCAACAAGAAGGCTTCCCCAAAACAAAAACAACACGGACTAACTAAATTTTTAGATAACGGATGATCTACGAGTGTCTGCAGAAACATTAATAGGCCGACAAAGATACTCTCATACTATTGGACCATATGGTATTTATTTTTCGAACAGTTCCCCTTGTGGTTCACCCATTTCTTCCATCGGTGTTACAGTGCTTGGATCCAATTGACAAAAAAGTCATCAACAGCTGATATGACTTCCTTATATGAACTTTTCGGCTAATGAACTTTTCAACCCGCCCTTGTACTTACAAAAAAAAGCAAAAAAAGAAGCCATATGTTTTTCAAAATAAGAGCAATTAACTTCGGTAAGTGGTAAATTACTCGATTGGTGCTCCAGTGAATACATTACTTAAAACGAATGCACAATACACAAGGGAGATCAAAGAAAAAAACCCTGAAGTGATGAAAATACGTTTAAAAGAACCAAGAATTCCTAAATCCAAAGAGAGAAAAGCAATCAAGAAAAAAATGTAACAAAGAAAATATGAAAAGGAAAAGAAAGAAAAAATATCAATAAAAATGAAAGACATCAATAAAATGAAGGAAAACGAAAGTAAGAGGGTAAATGAAATGAATAAATCAAAAGTGCAACTGAAAAATAAATAAATGTTATTAAAAAAATGTAAGACGGCAAATTAAAAAAAATAACAAAATAATTAAGTGTAAAAACAAAATTAAGAAAGAAAATAGGAGAAAAACAAAACTAAATAGGAAAAAAAGCTATAAAATAAGAGAGATAAATAATTAAAGAAAGAAACAAAGAAAGAAAGGAACAACAAAAAGTGTAGAACCGATGCAAAGTAAGAAAGAAAGAAAAAAGAAAGAAAGTGTGGAAACGATGCTAAGAAAGAAAGTGTGGAAACGATGCTAAGAAAGAAAGAAAGAAAGAAAGAAAGAAAGAAAGAAAGAAAGAAAGAAAGAAAGAAAACAAAGCAAAAGAAAGAAAACAAAGCAAAAGAAAGAAAGATAGAAAGAAAGATAGAAACAAGCAAGCAAACAAGCAAAAGAGTGTAGAAACGATGCTAAGAAAGAAAGAAAGAAAGAAAGAAAGAAAGAAAGAAAGAAAGAAAGTGTAGAAACGATGCAAAGAAAGAAAGAAAATAAATCAAAAGAAACAAAGAAACACAAGAGTGTAGAAACGAATTAAGTGTAAAAACAAAATTAAGAAAGAAAATAGGAGAAAAACAAAACTAAATAGGAAAGAAAGCTATAAAATAAGAGAGATAAATAATTAAAGAAAGAAACAAAGAAAGAAAGGAACAACAAAAAGTGTAGAACCGATGCAAAGTAAGAAAGAAAGAAAAAAGAAAGAAAGTGTGGAAACGATGCTAAGAAAGAAAGTGTGGAAACGATGCTAAGAAAGAAAGAAAGAAAGAAAGAAAGAAAGAAAGAAAGAAAGAAAGAAAGAAAACAAAGCAAAAGAAAGAAAACAAAGCAAAAGAAAGAAAGATAGAAAGAAAGATAGAAACAAGCAAGCAAACAAGCAAAAGAGTGTAGAAACGATGCTAAGAAAGAAAGAAAGAAAGAAAGAAAGAAAGAAAGAAAGAAAGAAAGAAAGAAAGAAAGAAAGTGTAGAAACGATGCAAAGAAAGAAAGAAAATAAATCAAAAGAAACAAAGAAACACAAGAGTGTAGAAACGAATTAAGTGTAAAAACAAAATTAAGAAAGAAAATAGGAGAAAAACAAAACTAAATAGGAAAGAAAGCTATAAAATAAGAGAGATAAATAATTAAAGAAAGAAACAAAGAAAGAAAGGAACAACAAAAAGTGTAGAACTGATGCAAAGAAAGAAAGAAACAAAGAAGAAAGAAAGAAAGTGTGGAAACGATGCGAAGAAAGAAAGTATGGAAACGATGCTAAGAAAGAAAGAAAGAAAGAAAGAAAGAAAGAAAGAAAGAAAGAAAGAAAGAAAGAAAGAAAGAAAGTGTAGAAACGATGCAAAGAAAGAAAGAAAATAAATCAAAAGAAACAAAGAAACACAAGAGTGTAGAAACGATGCTAAGAAAGAAAGAAAGAAAGAAAGAAAGAAAGAAACTTTGTAATAAGAATGAAAAAAGTAGATAGTTGAAAGAAGGAGAGAAAACGGGAATGATTGAATGAGTGAAAAAAAAACACGAGAAAACAAAGTTAATTATGAATAAATAAATAAAGAAACAAAGAAGTAAAAACAGAATAAAGCAACGGAAAAACAAAAGAAAATAATAAACAAAGAAAACAAGAAAACTACCTTGAGAAAGAAAGAAAGAAAGAAACAAACAAACTTTTCAAGAAAAAAAAAGAAATAAAAAGAATAACGGAAAAAAGAAGGAGAAAAGGAAAAAAGAAAAGAAAACTAAAAAACATTTGGAGGAACGAAACTAAAAAAGAAATAAATCAAATTAAAAAACTAAAAACAAATAAACAGAAAAAAGTAGTGAATAAAAAAAAACGAAGTCCTTAATGAAAAATAGTTAAAAAAGAGAAAGAAAGCAAAAAAATTTTAAGTAGGGGGAAAAAACAAATAAATAAAGAAAGAAAGAAAGCAAAAAACAAAAATTTGAAGAAAGAAAGATAATGTAGAAAATAAAAGGAAAAACGAAACTTTTAGAAAGAAAGAAACAAACAAACAAACAAAACGAAACAGAAAAAATACAAAAAATGGAAAAATGGAACTAGGAAAGAGAGATTGCAAAAGGACAAAACAGTAAAAATGAAAGAAAGAAGGAAAGAAAAGAAAGCAGAAAATAAAGGAAAACCGTACCTTTCAGATAAAAAAAGACTAAGAAAGTAAAAAATAGGAAAGAAAAACTGAGTTTTCAAAGAAAGAAACAAACAAATACACAAACAAAATAAAAGAAAGAAAGAAAGAAAGAAAGAAAGAAAGAAAGAAAGACATTAAAAACAAAGCTAAGAAGAAAGAAGAAAAGCGTAAACAAATAAAACTACGAAATAAAGCAATTAGCTAAACTAAAAAAAAAAGGAAAGCAAAAGTAGAATAAAAAAAATTGCAAAATAAAAGGAAAGAAAAAGAAAAAGAAACGAAAGAAAAAAAAGAGAAAATTCGAGGTTAACAATACACAAAAAAACAGAAAGAAATCAAGCGTGTAAAAGCAGAAAAGAAAAAAAAAGCTAAAAACTAAATATAGCAAGTCAAACAGCAAAGAAAGAAAGCAAAGTAAAATAAAGGGAGTGAAGGTCAGTCATTATTACAATACGATTTAAAAGTTGACGATAATTGTGACGCCCTCTGAATCGAAGTTTGAGGCGCAGGAAGGCGATCCTAATAGGTATTACATGTTACCACAACGAGGCTGCCATCCAAGGCGCCATTTTCATTGAGCCTATCAAAGTGCCATAGGCGGCGTTGTCCCGCTGTAATAAATACAATGATGCCGAGTTCACACATGCTTTTTTTTTTGGTTTTTAAGTTAACGGCATAGGTGTGGGCGTGTGAATTAAACTTGGAGCTTCTTTCCGGGGATTTTTTTGTTAATTTAGCTGTGTCCGTCGGTGATTTCTCGCGCTATTTTCAACATGTTGTTTTTTCCTTCTTTCATTTCTTCATTATGTGATATAGGGTTGTTTAGAATTAGCAAGATAATTTTGTTGAGTTGTTTTGCGTTTGTTGACAACACATCTGTTTTTTTTTTGTTTGTTTTATTATTTGTTTTTTTTGTTGATTTTTTGTTGTTAATATTTTGGTGGTTTTTTTTTTTTTTTTTGTTTTATTTATTTACTTATTCATTTTATTTTTTTTTGCTATTCTGCCATGATGAAGACAGTGTCACGTGACAGTGGAAGTTGTTCCGGCAAGGGAAAACGGAAGCATTAATTTTTCGCCATTTTCATACCATTGACGCTTTTCCTAATCTCTCTCTCTCTCTCTCTCTCTCTCTCTCTCTCTCTCTCATGATTTACCCTATTTTGTTTTTAAGTTTCCCCTTTTCTTCTTAACTATTCTCTGCTTCTGCTCCTTTTCTCTATTTCCATTTTCTCCCCCAAATAAGTAAAATTTCACATTTAAAATTCATTCGATTTTTCTTACTTTGACGCCAATTAGTTGGCCTTTTGTTTACACACACACACACACACACACACACTGATATAAATATATATATATATATATATATATATATATATATATATATATATATATATAACAAAATGAATAGGTCCTTAAATGAATTTGGTACTTCTGTTTTTTTTTTATTTCATATGATTATGCTCCACTCGTGTTTCGGACTTGGTGATCCTCTTCAGGAGACTTAATTATGTGTTTATTTTAATAGGGTATTATTCTTTTTAATTTAGATTCATCTATTCATTTATTTATTTTGTACATATAAAAAAATATCTACTTGGCGTGTTTGTGTTTGTGGTGTACATTCACGTACACGCAAGTACATCCAGTTGTTTTTTCTTTTCTTTTTTTACTCATAATGTGTGAGAGGGAATAATATTCACACACACACGCAGACACACACGCAGACACACACACACATATATATATATATATATATATATATATATATATGTTTCTTCGGCCTTGTTCCTATTTTTTTCTTGTTGCCAATGTTTTTCTTTGAACTTTTCTTTCTTTTTTGGTGGTTGAATTTAATTTTCAAGACAATTTTTTTCGCATCTGTTAATTTCGTTCTTTCTTAACTAATTCATACGGTTATATTTTTCTTTATTCATTTTTCTCTTTTTTTTATTTTTCTTTCGGTTGATTTACTTTTTTATTTTAATCTCGTTTAATATTGTCGATGTTCTGTCTTTCTGCATTTGTGGTTCTCTCTCTCTCTCTCTCTCTCTCTCTCTCTCTCTCTCTCTCATGACATTTTTCTTTCTTTCTTTCTTTCTGTCAATTTTTCAAATTTAATCTAGAATCCTTTCCGATGCAGTATTGTCTGTAATTTTTTTGTTTTTTTTTTCTCTTGTAAACTTTGTACTCTTTATTAATCTTAAAAATTGCTTTATTGTATTTCTTTTTTACTTTATTTATTCACTTACTCATTCCTTAATTCATTTTCTTTCTTGCTTGCTTCTTTTATTTCTTTTGCTTTTGAAATTCTTTCTTTCTTTCTTTCTTTCTTTCTTTCTTTCTTTTACTTCTGAGATTCTTTCTTTCTTTCTTTCTTTCTTTCACACTTATCCTTCGATTTTTTCTGTTTTCTTTTTTTTTACATTAGCCTCCCTTCTCTATTTTTGTCAATATTCTTTCTTTTGTTTATAATAAAACTATTTTTTCTCTTTCATTCACCCAACTCTATTTTTGACCAGTCGGCTACTTCCCTGCAGAAAGGTAAGACCCCCACTAACGAGTGTCTTGATATGACACTAAACAATCTTATTGTGAGTTTCCAGTAATGCTGGAGCTTTGGGGAATGCAGCGTATACCTTTATTGCCATTGCTCCCAGGTCCGTTTTGGCCCGGCTTGGTAGCACCTGATACGGTCCTATCTATTGGTCGAACAGAACTAAACCGCGTAATTATGCTAAACTGAATTGCTTGAAATGGAACTGTTTTGACATTTAAACTGTACTTACGCTAAACTGTATTGTTTGAAATAGAACTGTTTGACTAAACTGAATATCTTGAAATAGAAATTTTTTCGATAATTAAAGAGTGTACTGATGTTAAACTGAATTGTTCTATACTGTTTATTTGCATAAAAATGGATTTGGCATTAAATAACATACAAAGGTTTGGATAAGGTATGAAATTTCTTACCTCTCCAGGCATGGGTTAAATGGCACCACTACTGTCTTTACCGTGGCTTTACCGTGGTGTAATGGTTATTATCGTTGGAAATGAACACAATAACACGAGTTTAAATCTTTGACATGGCTCTTTGCATTTCTCATAGAACTAATACCCTAGAGAAAGATATGAATCCAATTATTCTCCCTCCAGCAATGTTGCACAGATTGCATTCTTTAGGCTTGGTTAAATAACCAGTATAGGAGAAGGAAAACTCTCAATTCCAACCTGTTAAACTCCGTTTAGAAATTGACCTAGTATCATTTCGTACCCGTGCAGAGAAGTTGGTAGACACATGCAAGAATGACTTTGATATTAGATAATCACTGAATGTGGACTACAGCTTCTTTGTTTAATGGCATATCAACTTTCGACGGGTATCTGATGCCAAAATCGACAGTAATACTATTTAACCCATATCTGGGGAAATAATGGGGTTCAGACCTTTCTCAAATCTATTGGTCCGAAAATGAACGTAAAAGCACGACTGGAGATGAGATTCGTTTAGTTCGAGGCCGCAGTCCAGGAATTCTGTCATTGCGCCACGGGAATTCCCCCACGAAGATTGATAAAAAAACAAAAAAAAAAGATTATGTATTGTTATTATGTTTGTTCTTCGCAAAAATTTCTTTTTAAGTTGATTAGAAATGAAAGTGAAAAGGGCAAATGCCCAAGAAGGCATAACGAACAAACAAATAATTCAATATACCATTAGTCTGTATGATTAAAATTCAATCGTTTTTTACTGTTCCCAGTGGATCAACTTTGCATGTCAGCTCTTAAACTGCTTTAAGCCAAATTGTTGCATTCACTTATGTGGGTTTTTTTCTCTCTTCTCTCAGTCTCTCTTTACACCATTTACAAATGTCATTATTCATGTATACTATTTTAGCTTTTGAATAATTCTATGATGTAATATCCCTTACCTCTTAATTCAGATGAATAGTTTACAAACACTCGATTCCTCCACTGATCTCCAGCACATCAACTTCTTTGGGACCGTTTCAAGGACTTCTCTCACGGCTGGTATAACCGTAACCTGCATGCTCCTCAACTTTTTCAGCTCTCAAGCAAAGTCTTGGTATTTGTCCAGTTTTTCTACAACTTTTAGTCCCTCTCGATGATTTTCTGGGACTGCAAAATTCACCGGTTTGCAAGTTTTTTTTCTCGTTTATCAAAACTTAATTTTCGTCTTTATGGTGGAAATTCGTTGATCTGTTAATATTATTTTGCTCCTTGCGAGTTTTTCACTTCTGCTATAATAGGTGTTTTTTTAATGACAGCAAGTCTACGCAGATCTCCGGAACTCTACATCGTATCCGAAATAATGTTCACAGTTTTGTGGTCAAGATGGTTTCAATCATTCGTCAGATCTCCCGTTCACTGAGTCTTTTTCCCGGTTCTTTGGAATTGATCCAAGGGGTATCACCGTCACTTTTATGTTCCACGACTTTCAGTATCTTTCGCAAAGTTCGGATATTTATCAAGGTTTCCGGTTAAACAAGCTTGTTTAATGTTGTCCGCTTTGTTATTATTATTATTATTATTATTATAATCTTTGAAAGTTTTTATTTTACAATATTTGAAACTAGTTTTCACCTAAGTACGAGTGACAGCAAGTCATCTAGATAAGACAATTTTAAGTATTCTGAACTATCCAAGCAATACATTAGTCTAATTATCAGTTCTACTAAGATTTTTTTCGAATTGCTCCATGAGTACCAGACGCGATTGGTATGACTGTCTTCTTCATGTGCCATATCTTTTTCAGTTCTCCAGCAATATCCAGGAATTTATTGATTTTTTTTTCTTTTGGTTTTTCATCGGTGATCTGCTGGAACGACGATGTTTACTAGCTGACAACTATTTCCTTTTATTAGAGTTTTTCACATCAGCGACAGCTGATGGTTTTTCACTTGAGTTTTAGTGATGACATGTTTCCTCATGTCTCCAAGACTCTTCTCAGAATTCTGGCCGTTCTCAAAAGTGCAGTAGTTTGGGCGGTCTCCAATCGTCGTCAAACTTCCAAGTCCTCCACTTTGCCAACCCCTCCGCTCGGGCAGGATATGACACAAGGTCAATTTTTAAGTGGAGTTTAACAGGTTTGAATTCAGAGTTTTCCTTCTCCTAGACTAGTTGCCTCACCAAGGCTAAAAAACTCAGTCTATCCTTCTATTTGCCCATAGCTAGAGCGAGAATAATTGGATTCATACCTTTCCCAAGGGTATTAGTGCTATGTGAAATGCCATCAGCCTCGTCCAGAATTTGAACTCGTGTCGCCGTGTCCATTTCCTACGACGATAACCATTACATGACGTGCACCTCCGAACTTCCAAGTCCTCCCGTCCCTTTTGTAATCCTTTAGGTACTGTTCCAAACGCACCAATTACAATTGGTATAATTGTCACCTGCATGTTCCACAGTTTTTTCAATTCCCTAACAAGGTACTTATCCTTCTTTTCACATTCTTTCAGTTTTATTCTGTGGTCAGCCGGAACAGCAAAGTCGACAATTTTGCAAGTTCTCTTTTTTTTGTTGATTGTTATTAGGTCTGGTCTTCTAGCCGAGAATAAGTGATCCATGTGTATGTCAAAGTCCTATAGGAGTTTATGTGTGTTATTTTCTAGGACAGGTGCTGGGTTGTGCATATACTATTTGTTCGTATGGCCAAATTTAAATTTTTTGCATATCTTTCAGTAGATCACCTTGCCGATCCAGTTGTGTCTAGTCTTATATTCTTTCTGCGCTAATTTGCTGCATTCACTAATTATGTGATTGATAGTTTCATCTCTGTCACCGCATAGCCTACATTTGCGATTTTGTTGCGTCTTACCTATTATCGCTTTGATATGATTCGTTCTTATGGCATTGTTTCTCTCTTAAAATTTCCTTTTCTTTGCTATGTCCAGGTTTTGTCGTGTGAGATGTTGTTTATTAGTTGTTGAAAATGCCTATAGAGTTGTTTTCCTTCCCATTTTTGTTTCCTAGTTATTGTCATTCTGTTGTCCATCGTGTTATCAGTATCGTTTCTGATGGCAATTATGAGTCCGCATTCGTGTTTTTGTAATTATCTTCAAGTCGTTGTATCGATGCGTCAACGCTGTCTTCAATGTTGGCAAGTCCTCTTCCTCCTTCTTTTCTTGAAAACACTATTATTATTATTATTATTATTATTATTATTATTATTATTATTATTCTCTTTTGAGAATTTTTCCCAACAGGTTTATCTGATCACCTTTCACTGGAGTTAAACTGAAATGTTTCCAGGATCTTCTCATTATTCTAGCCAATCTTTATATAACTGTAATTTTGATGATGTCCACTCGTCCTCTTATATCCAAGTCCTCTCATCCCTTTAACAATTCTTCGGTAACTGTACGAAGAGCACTAATAACAATTGGTATAAACGTCACTTTTATGTTCTATAATCTTTTCAATTCTTTAGCAAGGTCATGGTATTTATCCTTCTTTTCGCTTTCTTTCAATTTTAATCTATTATCAACCGGGACGGCAACTTCCACTATTTTGCAGATTCTCTTTTTCTTTTTTGATTATTATATGGTCTTGTCGTCTGGCCGAAATAGGTGATCCGTTCGTATCGAAAAATCCCTGAGGAGTTTGTGTGTTTCATTCTCCAGGACAGATGTTGGGTTGTGCATATAACATTTGTTCGCATGGTCAAATTTAAACTTTTTGCACATTTCCACGTGGATCACCTTACCCACCAGTCGTATCTAGTCTTATATTCTTTCTGTTCTAATTTGCTGCATTCGCTTATTATGTGATTGATCGTTTCGTCTCTAATACTCCATAACCAACATTTGCTGTTTTAATGCGTCTTACCTATTCGTGCTTTGATACGATTAGTTCTTATGGCATTGTTTTGTTCTGCTATTATGAGAGGTTCAGTTTCTCTCTTAAAGTTTCTCTTTCTTAGCCACGTCCACGTTTTCTCGTTTGAGATGTTGCTTATTAGTTGCTTAA
Source organism: Sepioteuthis lessoniana (assembly GCA_963585895.1). Classification (NCBI taxonomy): domain Eukaryota; kingdom Metazoa; phylum Mollusca; class Cephalopoda; order Myopsida; family Loliginidae; genus Sepioteuthis; species Sepioteuthis lessoniana. The sequence goes on along the minus strand of OY757907.1, from coordinate 41,190,470 downwards.
AACGTTCATAGAGTTGCTTTTCTTCCCATTTTTGTTTTCTGGTTATTGTTGTTCTGTTGGTCTTCGTGTTATCAGTATTGTTTCTGGTGGCTGTAATCAGTCTTTCTCCGCGCTTTTCTATGTAATCTTCAAGCGTTGCATTGATGCATCAACGCTGTCTTCCCACAAGCGTTAGCTGATGGTCTTTCACTGGAGTCTAAGAGACTGCAAGTCTCCCAAAATCTCCAGGACTCTTCTCATTAATCTGACCGATCTTAATAATACTGTAGTTTGAATAGTCTCCTATCGTCCTTTTATTTCCAAGTCCTCCAGTCCTTGGTGACCATTCCGAGTGCACCAATTACAACTGGTATCACCGTCACTTTCATGTTCCATAGTTTTTTTTTCATATCTCTTGCAAGGTCTACGCATTTATCTCTCATTTTGCTGTCTCTAATTTTTACCCTGCGGTTAGCCGGAACGGCAAAGTCGACTATTCAGCAGTTTCTTTTTTTTTGTTGACTATCACAAGGTCAGGTCTTTTGGCCATTATTATTATCATTATTATTTCTTGAAAGTCTTTTTCATCAGCTAACGCTGATGGTGCTTCACTAGAGTCTGAGTGATAACAAATCTCCTCAAGTCTCCAGGACTCTTCTCAGTATTCTGGCCAATCTCAACAATTCTGTAGTTTAGATGGTCTCCACCCGTCCACTTATTTCCAAGTCCTCTTGTCCCTGTACCAATCCTTTAGTGACTGTACCAAGAGCACCAATTACAACTGGTATAACCGCCACTTTCATATTCCACAGATTTTCAATCCCGTTACAATGTCGAGTAACTTATTATTATTATTTACTCTTTTAGAGTTTTTCACATCATTGTTAGCTGATGGTTTTTCACTGGAGTCTGAGTGACATCAAGTCTCATCAAGTCTCCAGGACTCTTCTCGGTATTCTGGCCGTCTTCAATGATGCGGTTGTTTGAATGGTCTCCACACGTCCACCAACTTCCAAATCCTCCAGGCCCTTTAATAACCCTTCAATCACTGTGCCAAAAGCTCCAATCACAATTGGCACCACCGACTCTTTCACTTCTCTAGCAAGGTCGAGGTACTTATCCTTCTTTTCACATTCTTTCAGTTTAAATTTTATAATAAGCCGGGACAGCAAAGTCAACAATTTTGCAAGTTCTCGTTTTTGTTGATTAGTATAAGGTCTCGTCTTCTGGCCGAGAATAGGTGATCCGTGTGTATGTCAAAGTCCTATACGAGCATTATTATTACTATTATTATTATTATTATTACTATTATTATTTACTCCTTTAGAGTTTTTCACATCAGTGTAAGCTGATGGTTTTTCACTGGAGTTTGAGTGACAGCAAGTTTGCGCTTGTATCTCAAAATACCGGAATTAAGTGAGATTCCCGTGGTATAATCATTAACGTCCTGGACTGCAACATCGTTAAAAGCAAGTTCGAACTCCAGTGTCACTATTATGTTCACTTTCGAACTATTAATGAATCCCTTTTATCCTCCCTGGGGATGGGTTAATTGTAACACTTCTGTAATTCTACAAGGATGACTTTGGTATTAAATAACCGATGAAGGTTGATATGCCATTAAACAAAGAAACGAAACCAAGCCTCAAAATCCCAGTGAATTATTGTTGTTTTTGTCGTTATTTCTCACAACTGCTGCTGCTGCTGCTACACTAGTGACTGTTCTATTTTCGGCTCGTTATTTGATATCAAAGTTTTGTATTATGTTTCTTTGAAGCTCCTTCAAATAGTTTTCTGCATTGAGGAAATATATTTGATCTTTCAGAAATTCGCCTTTCTCCATTTGCCCATTCAACGAGAAAAAGAAAATTGCATATTTTCAGGTTTTCTTTTTATTTTCGATGATATCTTCTTTATTTTCTTCTTTCCACGTCCCTTTATCATCTTATTCCTTTTTTTTCACTCCCTTTTTATTTTTTTTCCTTCTTTCTCATTCTTCAACCTTCGCTTTTTCAATTTCTATTTTCTTTTCATCTTCTTTCTTCGTTTCTTTCTCATTTTTCGCCTGTTATTTTACATGGCTTTTCTTTCTTCATATTCATCATCATCATTATATAGGAAGGGTACATATTGCTACAATTATCTATCTCACATATGGACTCGACGACCCGAGTTCAAATCCTGGACGAGGTTACTTACGTTTCACTTTCCGCACGTATATCCTGGGGAAAGGCACAAATCCATTTGATCTCCCTTCACCTAGGGGAAAGTAGTCGGACAGAATGGGCTGGTTACCCGTTGTACCGTAACTTGCTGAGAAGAAGGAAAATATGTGTCTCTCTGCTTAAAAATTGACCTTGTGTCTCTGCTTAAAAATTGACCTTGTGTCTCTGCTTAAAAATTGTCCTTGTGTCTCTCCGCTTAAAAATTGACCTCGTGTCTCTCTGCTTAAAAATTAACCATGTGTCTGTCTGCCTAAGAACTAACCTTGTGTTTCTCCGCTTAAACATTGACCATGTGCTTCTCTGTTTAAAAGTTGGCCCTGTGTCTCTCAGCTTAAAAATTGATCTTGTGTCTCTCCACTTAAAAATTGACCTTGTGTGTTTCCGCTAAAAAATTGACTTGTGTCTCTCTGTTTAAAACTTAAACATGTGTCTCTCTGCCTAAAAATTGACCTTGTGTCTCTCTGCTTAAAATTGTCCTTGTGTCTCTCCACTTAAAAATTGACTATGTGTCTCCCTGCTTAAAAGCTGACCATGCGACTTTCCGCTTAAAAATTGATCTTGTGTCTCTCCACTTAATAATTGACCTTGTGTGTCTCCGCTTAAAAAGTGATTTTGTGTCTCTGCGCGAAAAAACTGACTTGTGTCGCATTTTGTCTGTGCTTGAGGGATAGAAAGAATTCATACAGTCATAATCTTCTTTGTGTAATGGTGGAAACATTGATTGGTTGCTAGGATGATTGGGTTTTATGGCATATCAACGCTTATAGATTAATCAATGCCAATTTTGAAGAAGTTGATCTGGCAACACGTTTTGAACTTGGTGTCTCATTCTTACGCTTAGTTTCTTAGGTGGTCTCATGTGATATAATGGTTAAAGGGGGAGACATTGTGGTGTAATAGTTAAAGCGCTGGACTGCAGAATCGTAATAAACGGGTTCGAACCCCAGTCGTGCTATTATGTTCACTTTCGGACAAATACCCTTGTGAAAGGTATGAGCCTCCTTATCATACCAGCTATGGGTTGAATAGTAGCGGTACTGTTCTTCTCAAAGGATCGATTTGACATTAAATAGCTCAAGAAGGTTGATATGCCATTAAACAAACAAATGCAAATTCAAAGGCAAATAATGGTTAAATGGCGAGGCTTGAGCGACACTGTAAGTAGGTTCGGTTCTTTCTAACACGTTTGACATTCTGACAGGAATACCCACATCAAAAGGTTGGTATTGGATTTTCCTAAAATTGGACAAATTTATTGTGAGCTATAGGTGCAAGTGTTCGCCAATGGCCCAGGAGACATTGGTTCAATCCCAGGTTGAATCATACTAGAGACTCAAAAAATGGTCCTTGATGCCTCCTTGCTTAACACTCAGCATTATAAGGTGCAGATCAATGGTAAAGTGGAGCAACACAGGAAAAGGAGTAGCGCCCTCCCCTACACGGTGTAGTAGCTATCGTAAAAGGAGCCTTCGGTTCGCCCTCGACTACGGTCGCCAACTTTACTTTTTACTTTATAGGTGCTCTGCAACATGAATTTTTCTTTTACAGACCTTCATTGCTATAGAGGTTGGTATTTAATAGTACTTAACTATATCCGTTTCAATATCATAATAACGTGTGAGACAGTTACACCAAGGAACCTGAGAACTTGGTACCGACACTGTTAGTAAATTGTAGTTGTCAACATCTTTAAAATCCTTTTAAAACCATAGGTCAAAACGAATTAAAAGTGGGCTTGATATGCAAAAACTTTCTTCGCATCACTGCCAGTTTCAAAGCTTATATCAATCATCAGACACATAATGTGATTACCTTTAAAACCAGTAGTGCAAAGAAAGTGTTTTCTATGAAATACTTTTTAATTCGTTTATATCAACAGTTTCAATTCGGGATTTTACGGTTTTAACTTCTGTTGATCGCAGAAAAGCAACAAGTACTCTCTTTCTCCGCTCTCTCTCTCTCTCTCTCTCTCTCTCTCTCTCTCTCTATGTATATATATATTGTGAATTGAATTACCACGACCAGAAAATCGGGCGAACACATGCACGTGACATACGGAAACACTGGACAACTGTTTCGATCTTATTAGGTCTCATCAGCAGTGTATACGGTGATCTCCCCCACTGGAGATCGAACCAGAGACCACAGAATGCAGAGCCAAAACTCTACCATTGAGCCATTAACTCACATCGCACACAAGTGACACCAAATCAGCGCGCCAGATGTTCTGGTCGTGGTAATTCAATTGACAATATAAGTCCTCTGTTTAAAAAAGAAAATGCACACACACACACACACACACACACACACACACACACACACACACATATATATATATATATATATATATATATATATATATATATCCTTACACGGTCTAATAAAAAAGTTTCTTCTGAATCAGACCAAACGAAATTAATCATTTCTGGCGAAATGTTGTAATACAATCAAGCTGTGTACTATTATTTATTATTTGTCAACAATTAGAGACTACCGTTCCAAAAGCGCACCGTATAAAATTAAAGGCAATCGGAAAACTGGATAAATATTGTGACCTTGCCTGAGAGCTGAAAAATATGGAAAATAAAGGTAACAGTGATACCCATCATAGTTAGAGTACTCGGAGCAACCTCAAAGAGACTGGACAAGAGACTGGTGGTACTGAAAATCCGAAGAATAATTGAGATTGTTCAAACAACGAAACTGCTTATATTGGTTAGAATGGGGAGAGGAGTCTAGGAGAGCTAAGGAGACTATTTGTCACCTAAACATTAATGAAGGCCATCAGTTATAATTGGTGTAAAAAATGAACTCAGAAAGATTGAAGAAGAAGAAGAAGAAGAAGAAGAAGAAGAAGAAGAAGAAGAAGAAGAAGAAGAAGAAGAAGAAGAAGAAGAAGCTAGTTTTTTTTTCGTATTCAGACGCATGTGGCGATAGCAAAAGAAGTGTATATAGCGTATAAAGGCTGAATTCTGAAATCGAAGAAATAGCAATCAATTGTCACTCGAGCATTGATAATAGTAATTACGTAGCAAGCGATAATATACTTCTTGCAAAAATTGGTAAGCACTAGACGCGACAATGATTATTGTTGCTTTGATTACAGTTATTACGTAACTGAATGTACACAGAGAAAGGCACATAACAAGTGAGAAAATGAAACTAGTGCCAAAATGCTTATAGGGGAGGGGATGAAAAGATTTATCAATTTTGCGATTGAATGAAGTGGATAGTTTCGTATGATTTAACGGGTTGAACCGAGTGAGAACATTTAAGGATATGCCATGGCGTTGCAGATATTAAGTGGCAAAAATGGACGCGGGAACAGTTCCAAGTCCATTGTGGGAGACTAAAGTGATTTATTTCTATATAAATGCCTGCGGTACTGGGCCATTGATAAGATGAACGACTTCCCTCACTAACACCATTACTAGACCGTTGAGTTTGGAGTAGCATGTTTGGCATAACTGTATATCGACCTCTGAGATGGGCTCGATGAACCAAGTTCAAATCCTAGGGGAGGCTATTTGCGTTTCACTCCATATGAATGCCCATCTGTATAATAAAGCACATATGTGTAAATGGGCTGACTAGGCCCTTTAACATTTTACGGCAACAGGAAAAACTCTGGATTCGAAGCAGCTGTACTCCTCTTAAAAACTGGCCTCATGTCCCATGATAAATACATTTTACAGCAATGAGTTCGATCTTCGAAGAGTGCATCACATTTGTTAAATTATACAGTACCTAACTTATTCAAAAATATTTGTCATAAGCAGAACACACGTTGGGGGAGTCTTACCCCTCTGCAGAGACGTAGCCGTGTAGTTTGCTGTCCCTGCTGACTGGGGGACAAAGTTCTGTGTTAGCTTGTCTTTGTGTAACACGATAACATTGGACCCAGTGAAAATCAAAGTCAGGAACTGTATTGATATTTACTGAAGCTAAAGCAAATAGAACACCAGGGCACCGCTAATTCAGCACTGAAAAAGCGATCTGCAAGGAGAGTGAATAAAAGACAATACTTTCAAGTGGTTCTCCGGAAACAGGCCATTGGCTAAATGAGTAGATCGTTCATTAATGGCCCAGGATACCGCGGTTCAATCCCAGTTTGAGTCATACCAAAGACTCAAAAAATGGTACGTGATACCATCTTGCTTAACACTCTGATTTATAAGGTAAGGATCAAGAGTAAAGTAGAGTAATCCAGGGAATGGAGTAGCACTCTCCCCTACACCTCAGTGTAGTAGCTATTGAAATGGAGCCTTCGGGTTACCCTCGACTAAGGTTGCCAACTTTACTTATATTGCCCCTTGCAAGCGTGAACAATCATCTTATTTATTGAAAAAATGATATATAACGGACTCCAACTGAAAATCAATCACATTTCTTTTTTGTTCAGGTTAACATTTCTAATATATTTTTTGTCTCCATATCAGGTAGCTACTTAACTCTATCGGCATTGTTTACAAAAGGTAGATGGGTAAAACTTTTCCCTAAAAATCAATATTATGAGTAGGACCGTTGGAGTGGATTGACAAGTAAGTAATAGTGATTGTCGTTGAAAATGGACACGGTGACATGAGTTCAAATCGTGGATAAGTCTGTTTGCATTTCACAATGGGCACTAATACCCTAGGGAAAAGTATGCATCCAATTATTCTTTTTCAAGCTAGGGAAAAATAGTAGGGCATATTGACTTCGTTTGCTTTAGTAGAGCAACTGGGCTAGGATAAGATTAACTATGAATTCAAACCTGTTAAAGTCCATTTTAAAATTAAGTGTGTGTCACATCTGAATCATATGGAGAGCTTCATATATATATATATATATATATATATATATATATATATATATATATATATATATATATAATGGTCCGAATTTACAGAAATAAAAAAAATGTTTAAATTGGGCGCTGTACCTATGAGACCGAATTTTTCAAAAACTAAAACTCATTAAAACATACCTACAATTAACTATTTCAGAAGAGAGACTAAATTGTTTAGTGATACTAGAAATAAAAAAAAATGATACTAAAAAATCATTGACGTTGAAATGAAGGTCGAACAATTTTCTAATTAGGCTTTCCATATTCTAGCACCGCCCCCACCTCTCTCTCTCTCTATCTATCTATCTCTCTATCTATCTCTGTCTGAGTATATATGTATTATTTTAACAGACTCTGAAATGTTATTTCAAATATATATATATATATATATATATATATATATATATATATATATATATTTACACACACACATTTCTACACACATATGTATATATATGTATGTATGTTTGTTTCTTTTTAACGGATTCTACTCCGTAATATATAGATAGATAGATAGATTACAGTATAAAGTCTGTTAAAAAAGACAAACTCACACACACACATATATATATCTATGTATGTATGCGTGTGTTTGTATGTGTGTATGTGTGTGAGTGTATAAATTCTACGTAAATTCTAAAAACAATGACATACTGCAATACGGATGTAAATGAGACATCTCCACACAAAATGGTGGCTGTCTGAAACTAGTGGACATGTTCACCTCCCTTGGAAGATGCGTCTCATATACTAAAAATGACATCAATATGCGACTAGTGGAGGTATAGAGTGCTATCGATTGATAATTGATTATATGGAAGTCAAACTTATCTGATGAAATAAAACGCAATTTTTTTCAAGTAGCGGTCGTATCAATTCTACTATATGGATGCACCACAGAGGCGCAGCATAAACGTAGAGAGAAAAAGGCGGACGACAACTGCACAAGAATGCTACGAGCTATATTGAACAAATCCTTGAAGCAACATCCCATAAAACAGCAGATGCACGGTCACTTACTTCTAAAAGCCATCCAAAGCCATCCAAATAAGACGGACAAGTTATGCGGAACACTGTTTTATTAAATGTTTTAAAGAAAAACTATTAAAAGAACTAGTATCAATGACTTTTGAATTGTCCGAATTTAAGAGAACTAAATTTGGACAAGTTGAAAGTAAACTTAGTTTAATGAACTTACCACTAAAATACACGGAATTCTTTTTTGCTGTTGTTTTTTTTCTTGTTTTAATGTTTTATTTTTTATATTTTTATAAGAATATATATTTCGCATGAATATATTTTTTCGTTTCCAAGTTTAAAAAAAAATTGTTTTATTAAATGTTTTAAGACAGGGGTAGCATTGCTTATCGAAAGAAATTAAAATATGGGACCTTCCGTTTTTGGAGTTTCGTACAAGCGTTAAACATAAATTTTGGAAACCTCTGCATCAGATTGTAATACCTACTTCATCTAATTGTAAACAAGAAACAAAAATAAGGTGAAAGAAAAACTAGTCCAAAAATAAGGTGACAATGAATCCCCAGTTAAATTTGATCAATTTAAAAAATATAAAGAATTCACAATAGAAGATAAACAGAAATTTTTCGATTTTTAATTCATGTTTTTGTAAGAATGCTGTTTTGCTTTTTTAGTATTTCTAAAAAAAAAAAAGCAAAAATGACGAGAATGCTAGTCTGGTTGGTTGGTTGGTTGGTTGGTTGGTTGGTTCGTTCGTTCGTTGGTTGTTTTACGCCGTATCAACATATTAAATGTCAAAACAGTTCTATTTCAAACAATTCACTTTATCATAATTACACAGATTAATGTCAAAAACAGTTCTATTTCAAGCAATTCAGTTTAGAATAAGTACACTGTTTATTTCTATTTAAACAGTTCTATTTCAAACAGTTTAGTTTAGCCTAAGTACGTAGTTTCGATGTCAGAACATTTCTATTTCAAACAATTCATTTTAATTATATTTGACCCATAGAAAGGGTCTTATCAAGTACTACCACTTCGAGTCAGAGTGGACCTGGGAACAAAGACAGTGAATGGGTACTCCACATTCCCCAAAGCTCCAGTATTCCTGGAGCCTCACCATCAGATTGTTTAGTGTCGTATACAGAACAGTCGGTCGGGGGTCTTATTACTCTGCAGATAAGCAGTCGGTGTATGACAGCCCCAGCCGACTAGACCATCCAGGACACTCGTTAGCGGGGTCTTATCCCTCTCCAAAGAAGCTGTCGGTGTATTCTATAGCCCCCACTGCCGACTGGGAAATGCTCGTCTATACAATCATTCTTATGGTTTTATGGAAGTTTTTCTTTTGTCATAACTTACATATTTGATACCATATATTCTAACTAGAATCCTTTTATTGCTTTTCATCACAATCAGATGAAAACCCTATTACAAATGTGCGGGACCATTAAAAGCCTAAAGTTTTAGAAAACGTAAAAGGAGTACCTGTTTGTAGATTGTTGTTACCCCAGCTGCTAATTGTTCTTTTCTACTGGAGAGAATGATGTGTCCACCATTTTATGTGCATATTTTACTTATTTATTCATTGGCAACTTTAATCATTACCTGCTCAACCATTAAGGGATAGTTAATGATGATAGCAGAGATGAAGCATTTCGACCGCTCAAGCCAGGTGTTTCTCACTAATTGACTAACTTATTTTCAACCCTAGAACCGTTTTGTTGCGCTGATTGAAACCATGTAATCACAAGCATGGTCTCAGACTAACCTCAAGTTCAACAGTTGCCCATCAAACTGATTGAACTTTGTGTATCTTACCATTCAGAATTTAATTTGAATGCTATACTACAAAAATAGACTAATCTATTATGTTACATAATAGACTAATCTATTATGTTACATATGATAAATAATTTGAAAGGATTTGTTTCCTTTGATGTCTTGAAACTAAGGGAAGCGTCCTCGTGGTGTAATGGTTAAAGCGGTGGATTGCGGAATCGTAGTACGTGAGTTCATACTCCAGTCGCGCTATTACGTTCACTTTCGGGCAAATACCCTTGGGAAAAGTTTTAACCCCCTTATCCTCCCAGCTATGGGTTAAATAGTACCACTACTGTTCTTTTAGGAGAACAGCTTTGGCATTGAATAACCTACAAAGGTTGATATGTCATTAAACAAAGAAACCGAAACTTGAAACTAAGGTAATCTAGATTTGATCTCCATTATTTTTTTGGTATATGATTTTTGAAAAATCATATACAGGTTCCACGACAAAATAACTTCCGGAAATCACAGGTTTGCATTATTATACCAACTGCAAGTTGTCTTAAACAAGCATCAAAATTTGAAGAAAAAAAACTTGCTAACTTTTTTAAATGAAAATGAATCCTCTAAGTTTATACAAATTATAATATAAATTAGTCGAATTACGAAGTCGTATAAAATTCTTTCTCCCTTCTTCGTCTCTTTTCCTGGATATTCAAATCCTCATCTGACCAGCAACTGTAATCCAAGAAAATTCCAGAAACGAAACTAACATCTTGAAGCAAGTCTAGGTATTCATTAATCACCTTGATGCTGTTAATCATCTCCATAATGAGGCTCATCTTTAAATTAATCTGGTTTGTATATCATGAATCAGAATGTGCTTGTATCCAATCACCAATGGCAAGTCAATGTTTATCTGCTTGTAATTGATTTATTTTGATCGGTCCCATCTGAAGATTTATCTTTATTACATTACTTATCTTAGGAAAACAGGTTTCGGCGCCATTCACTGATGCTTTTCTTTGTGTTCGAATATAAAAGGTAGATCGTCTCTCGCTTCTGAACGTGCAGTAAGAACAATTCCGCTGTGCTGGGTTATACAAACAGTTAGACAGGCTCCCTTTGTCCACAAAAGATACCTGCTATTGCGTTGCAGTCTTAAGTTAAATAAGCTTTGAATTAACTTCCTTTAATTGTGCGACGTAGAACATCATTGCTGAAATTGATACCTGATCAGTTAATGAAATACATTTCCCCAGAAAGAAACGAGACCTGATTATTCTATCTTCAGGTTGGAAGTAGACTTAAAAATCAGCTCATCTATCTTAATTTTTGTTGGATTTTAATAGCATGTCAACCTGTGTGGGGTTATTTTATGACTAAAAGTTAGGTTATTGCTTTCATTGCATATTTCTATTTATGCTTTAGTGCAGTTGTTTCTTGAAGTGTCTTTTTGAAAATCATTATATGATATCAAGTATTCCTTTCAAATACAAATAATTTGAACCCAGTTTCATGGTTTAAACTGCTCCCATCTAATAATCATTATTCTTTGGCTTCAAGTAATTATTTCTGGTTAATAATTGTCATTTATTTGCACGCAGCTATTTAGTTTTAGGTAGCCAATAATAATCCTTGATAAACAGTTATTACTTCAAGCACGAAATATAAATAGTTTACGCTTATATGATATAAAGTATAACAAACTAATTCTAATAGTTATATGGTTTCAACTATTTCTATTTAAAACTAATAATGATATGTTTTTAAGAAATTATTTCTATCTAATAATAGTTTTTATTTACACATATGATTTCAAGAAACTAATAATAATCTTTAATAAAAATTATAGCTTCAAGTTACAGTTCTTGATATAAATAGTTATATATCAACTATTCCTTTCTAATACTATGGTTTCAAGCACTCTTATATAACACTAATGATTATATGGTTTCAAGTAATTATTTCTATTAAAAAAAATCACTTTTTAAAAAATCTATGTAATTTCAAGTCACTAATAATAATCTTATGTAAAAGGCATCTTAATCCAAATATTTTTCGGGTAAATGGCATCAAGTATTCCTATCTAAAATGAATAATTTTATACAGATTTATTTGATCCGTAGATGGATCTCTAAAAAATACATTCTAACCCGAATAGGTTAGAATGAACATAGGATTTCTTTCTTGGTTTAATGGCATATAAACTTTCGTGGGTAATTTAATACCAAAGCCATCCTTAAACAATAGCAGTGATACTATTTAACTCGTTGCTTTCCCAAGGGTATTTGTCCGAAATTGAACTTAATAGCGAGACTGGTGTTCGAAATCGCTTATCATAATTCCACAGTCCAGCACTTTAACCATAATACCAAGAGGACACCCCAAATGAACATAGGAGTTATGGTAATGAAGGCGTACTCTCTAAATCTCTCTGACTGGAGTCTAAACCTTAGATAAAGTAAAGTGTCATACGCTCGTCTCCCCAGCTATTTTTGGTGGGTAATCCGCACGGAATTCTCCCCGAATATTATATGCCTTGCCGACAGAGCCGAATGTTGACTTTGAACACGTGAAGCTAAAATTTAGAAATTCTGTTCACACATGGCACTCAGAATTCACTTTCTGCTGAGTAAACTTGAGTATTTGTTTTGAGTGTCATGAAATGTGTCAAGTGCGTTTAATTAAGTGTGTTACGAAAGTAAAAGACAATATTTGGTCCCAAAATCTGTGGACGAGTTTTTGACAAAAATGGATATTCCTGAGGGAATTATGCTTCCTATATTACCCTAATCTACCGTTCGCATCAGATGGATGATATTATCATGATCACCTGGTCCAAGGGGGCTATTTTCTCAGACAGGTTCTGCTTAGAAGAGCTGAGTAAATGGCAGCCCATAAAGGGCATGCCAAAGGGAACAAGCATTTTTTGTGCTGGCTTGGTTGGGAGTCAGATAAATCCCCACTATCTTAATCTCAGTCCATCGGATTATTTTCGTTAATCAAAAATCAAAACCAATCTCCATGGCTGCTATTGAGTAAATGCTATGAATATACAGATATAGTTTGTTATTGGACATGATTATTTACGCTTTCATTTTATCTCTAATTCGTTAACAGTAGATTATTTGAGAGAGCACAGATAAGTTCTTGGTCTGACCAACGAAGAAATTAACCATAACCCTTACATGCTGTGCTTCATATTTGATATACAATTTCTCTATTTCCTTGAATTCTTAAAAAAAAGCATTGTCTATATGGTTTAAAAATAAATGAAAAGATTATTACCTTTTTGATCGGAAAAACTTTTCAGCAATTTCCTTGCAATTTCAAAATATTTTTATATCTAAACTGTTGCTCAGTCGGCTGGGGCTGCAGAATACACCGACTGTACTTCAGCAGAGGGGTAAGACCCCCCATCGTGGGTCCTGGATATGAAACTAAACGATCTGATGGTGAGGTTCCAGTGATACTGGGGTTTTGGCAAATGCGGAACATCTTATTATTGCCATTGCTCCCAGGTCTACTCTGGCCTAAATGGTAGGAATTATAAGGCCTTATCTATGGGTTAAATAGAACTAAACTGCATACTAATGCTTAACGGAATTGTTTGAATTAGAACTGTTTGACTAAACTGAATAACTTGAAAAGAAAATCTTTTGACAATTAAACTGTGTACTTACGTTATAACTGCGTACTCATAGATGACTGAATTGTTTGAAATGGAACTGTTTTTGACATTGAAGCTCTACTTACGCTAAACTGAATTGTTTAATATAGAACTTTTTTGACATTTAACTGTGGGTAAGCAAAATCTATACTGATACTAAACTGAATAGACGGAATTAGAACTGAATAAATAGAATAGCTTGAAATGAAAATGTTTTTGACAATTAAACTGTGTTCTTATGCTAAACTGAATTGTTTGAAGCAGAACTAAGTATTCGCATAAAAATTGGATTTGGCATTAAGTAACGTACAAACGTTGATATGCCATAAAATCCAACCAACCAACCAATCAACCATATTTAAACGGGCATAATGATCTTTCTTCAACTGTCTTAGAGATGTTAGCTCCCCAAATTCTATATATCTTTCTTTTTTTCTTTCTTTCTTTCCTTTTTCTTGGCACCTGCTTTAAAGAGTTGACTTTAAACGCCATTTTGGCGTTTTGCTTTAACAATATGTCTTCTATGCCGTATTTACAGGCATATAAGACGCAAGGCGTATTTACAGAACTACCGATCACAACGGTCCTTCTGAGCTCCATAGCTGTCAAGCTCAAACTTCAGTAGATAAACCAGTAGTCATAATACCAGTGAAGGCGATGTTATCTGAAATTGGCATAAAATTTGTTAACGTTAAATGTCCATCTTATATGCAACGAAATACGATATATATATATATATATATATATATATATATATATATATATGAGAGAGAGAGAGAGAGAGAGAGAGAGAGAAAGGGAAAGAGAGATGCATTGATAGTGAGAGAGATGTTCTTTGTCTTGTCCCATGCTATCCAAGATATTTTTATTTTTTGCTTCTTAACGTCAACAAATCTGCAGTGAGTAACTTCACTGGCAGCTCATATAAAGATTAGCTTAATGCGCTCTACGTTATATTAATATTTAGGTCCAATACCAGACTAAGTCAAGCTTAACAATTAATTGTACATGGCTGGTTGGTTGATTGGTTGGTTGGTTGCCTAGTTGGGTTTATGGCATATCAACCTTTTTAGATTATTTAATGTCAAATTGATTTTTATCAAAATAATCAGTTGTATTTCCAAGAATTCAGTTTAGCATTAGTACACAGTTTAATTGTCAAAAACATTTCTAATTCAAGCTATTCAGTTAACTCCAATAGTTTTAATTAAACCAATTCAGTTTAGTATTAGTGCAGATTTTGTTAAAACACGGTTAAATGTTAAAACAGTCCTGTTTTAAAAAATCAGTTTAACGTAAGTACAGTTTCAATGTTAAAAACACTTCCATTTCAAACAATTCAGTTTAGGATAAGTACGCAGATTAAACGTAAGTACACAGTTTATTTGTCAAAAATATTTCTATTTCAAGCTGTTCAGTTAAGTCAAACAGTTCTAATTCAAATAATTCAGTTTAGCGTGAGTAGTTTCAATATCAAAACAGTTCTATTTCAAACAATTTGGTTTAGCATAAGTATGCAGTTTGAATATAAAAACAGTTCTATTTAAAGTAATTTAGTTTAGCGTAAGTATGCAGATTAACCCATTGATAAAGCCCTATCAGGTGCTACCAGTCGGGGACAGAGTGGACCTGGGAGCAATGGCTATGAAGGGCTACTCCACATTCCCCAAAGCTCCAGTATCATTGGAACCTCACCATCAGATTGTTTAGTGTTATATCAAGGACCTTCATTGGGATGTCATATCCCTCTACTGAGGTACAGTTGGTGTATTGTACAGTCCCAGCCGACTAGACATTAATTTTACACGGTTATTCATCACTAAATGAATGCTGTCACCTTCAAAAATGTCGGATTTGGGTCCAGTCTCTAATGATGATGTTGCTATTGCACTTCCAGCTTTTGAGGTGGCTATAAATGATTGATTGATTGTAATGGCATATCAACTCTTCTCGGGCTATTGTATGCCTTGAGCTTAGCGAATCACGTTCATTGTATGTTCGTATTTACATATTTGTGTAGTTGGGGGGGTGATTTTTTGGTTGCGGCGTTTGTACACAATCCAATCAATAGTGAATAATTTTTCAAAAGATTCTAACAGGTTCTACCTCTTCAAGTCAGAGTTGACTTTGGACTAATGGCAATGAAGAAGTACTCCAGAGAACCCAACTCAACATATAGGAGTTCAGCATTAGATGCACTATAGTCATGTCAGGACACTCTGGGGGGGGGCTTGCTACTTTGTAGTAAGCATATTTGGAAACAAACCGACAGGAGGTGGGGGTGTAAATATCTTCTTGAAAGAAAGATGCTTGTCTTGGGGTACGGGGTATTGACGTCATTCTTGTTGGTGATTTTCTTTTTATTCTGGAATACGGGTCAACTGAAATCGCTTGAGGAAACAGAAAGAAGAAGAAGAAGAAGAAGAAGAAGAAGAAGAAGAAGAAGAAGAAGAAGAAAAGTGATTGGGTAGAAAAGAAAAAAAACAAAGAATGATAAAATTCAAAACTGAGATTGTGAAGAGAGAAGATTGAAGTTATAGTGAGAGAGGAAAAAAGAAGCCGGTATGCATTTAGCCAACCCCTCCACAAGAGCTGGAGGAGATGCAAGGTCAAAGTTTTTAGCAAGGTTTAACAGGTTTGAATTCAGAGTTTTCCTTCTCCAATACTGGTTGCCATACCACTGTTAAAGAGCTCTGAATGTCCTTCACAAAATGACAGAAGTATGTGAGAGAATAAAAAAAAAACGAGATAAATTAATGGAAACTACGTAAGCCCTGTCTTTATTTCCATTTTGCTTTGAGCCATTTGGAATGGTGTCTCATGTTGTAATTTTGTTGTTGTAGTAACTAAGGAATTTTTGGGGGTGTCCTCGTGGTGTAATAGTTAAAGCGATGGACTGCGGAATCGTAATACGCGAGTTCGTACTCCAGTCACGCTATTACGTTCACTTTCGGGCAAATACCCTTGGGAAAGATATGAACCCCCTTATCTTCTCAGCTATGGGTTAAATAGTACTACTGCTGTTCTTCTAGGAGAATGGCTTTGGCATTAAATAACCTAAAAAGAGTTGATATGCCATTAAACAAAGAAACCAAACAAAACCAAACCTAAGGAATTTTTCCTGATCCGTTAGTGGAACAGGTCGTGTGACCAATATGAAGCTAAATGTAGATAAAACTTGATTTGAAGTTGGAAGAATTCATGGAAAATCAGCTCTTTCTCACAAACACACACACACACACACACACACATATATATATATATATAATTAGGATAGTGGACACACCGAATCAACCAAGCGCTGTGGACTAAGTTTACGCACTGTTAACTTAGATCTACATAGGTTCTATTACTGATAATACTCATTATTTATAAATCTAGAAAACTGTATTGCTAATATTATAAATACGAAAATATGTGCCTTTGTGTGTGGAGAGAGAAGCAATATATATATATATATATATGTGTGTGTGTGTGTGTGAATTAACATTGTTTGTTTGTTGTTTAATGGCATCCTTCTAGAAGGACAGTAGTGGTACTATTTAACCCATATCTGAGAGAATAAGGGAGTTTCATACATTTCCGAGATGTATTTGTCCGAAAGTGAACCTTATAATACGAATGGAGATCGAACTTACTTAATACGATTCCGTAGTCCAGCACGTTAACCATTACACCACGAGGACTCACCCATTAATAGAGCAGTAACATAGTTCGTATAATTATGCAATTGTCGAAAGAATTTTGTCGACTACTAAATGTATAATAAATTTCAGTGTCCAGAACAATTAAACTCCGTCGTTCTTACAACGTTTATTATTAAATTGCAAACATGGACATGGATCTCTCTCTACTCTCTTTTTTATCTCTCCTTCTCTGTCTCTCTCTCTCTGTCTCTCTCTCTATCTATCTATCTATCTATCTATCTATCTATCTATATATATATATATATATATATATATATAAATATATATATATATATATATGTGTGTGTGTGTGTGTGTGTGTGTGTGTGTGTGTGTGTGTGTGTGTGTGTGTGTGTGTGTGTGTGTGTGTATTCATATGAGATAGATAGATAGATAGATAGATAGATCATAATCTCTTCATGAGAACAGATTGAGTTGGTGAGATAATCAAATTAGAGATATATACATACAAACAGATAGATAGATAGATAGATAGATAGATAGATAGATAGATAGATTGATAGATAGAGAGGGGGGAACTTAAATGGAAAGTAAGTTGAAATATACATCGACATGTACAGACTTAGATACAACGTGTAATGAGTCTAGTGGGTTGAATAGTTACGTGTAACCATTGGTGTCAGAGATCAGTGTTTAAGCAGTGGTAAAACCCGAAATATCACATGCTGATTTTCTAGGTAAGAAGACACTAGTTACTTGGAAAATAAACACAGCGTCATCACCGTACTGTAAAAATTGATATGAATAGAATGTGGTCGTGTGTGTGTGTGTGTGTGTGTGTGTGTGTGTGTGTGTGTGTGTGTGTGTAGGGGGTGAGGAAGATATGAACATACTTATATAGGAGAGATAAAAACAGACTAATAGATAGATAGATAGATAGATAGATAGATAGATAGATAGATAGATAGATTCATCAATAGAATGAACTTAAGAAATTATCAAGTGAGAGAATAAGTAATAATACAATACGAGGTATAAGCAGAGCGAAGTAGATATTACCAGAATGAGAGAAAAATAAATGATAGATAGATAGATAGATAGATAGATAGATAGAACGTAATAAGATATATTAATGGAATGAGATAGATAATCAGGTGAAAGAATAAATAATAATGTGATACGAGAAATAAACAGATATTACCGGAATAAGAAAGAATCAGGTGATAGATAGATAGATAGATAGATAGATAGATAGATAGATAGATTTAGTGACATATAGATGCATTCATTCGTTCTATCCCAGAATCCTTTACAAATCTTGTTATCTCAATTTCCGGATGATGATTTTTCCGGATAGTTGACTTTGTCATTCCCGCCCCAACACTCTTCATCCGCAAAAGGGGGAAAAAAACAGCCATATCTCCGACAGAAATCAATCAATATATGTAGATGGTAGGTATGAAAAATTCATGAATATAATCTTGTTTCCTTACAAAGCCAGCATTTTCAATGATGGCAGAATGTAGAGCATAATCTGAATGAACTCGGATCTTTTTAAAACTCTGTTTGTTTATTATATTGTACATTCATTTTTATAATATGAATTTTCGATAAATTTTCCGATATTTCATAATATATTTTATTTGTAATCAATACATTTTGTGATTTCTCTATAACACAAAAATAAATAAAAACAAAATAAATAAAATTTTGATATATGTAATTCAAGTCTAGATTAACGTGTATTTATACGTGGTTATTTTTTGTATATAAAAATTACCTATATTTGTTTTGACGTGATATGAAAATAATGCATTGATATCCTGTTTTGTTTGTTTTTTCATTTTTTTTTTTTTTTACCTAAGCTCACAGGTTATGTAAGAACGACTTGTTTCTCGCGTTTTTTTTTTGTAGTATATCAATCCCAATTCCTTCTGATGTATCAATCTATTTATCTATAAACCACAGTCTAATTTATATATTTATATATTGTACTAAACCTGATCAAGCGGGGTTCTAATGGCATAAGAGGTTAAAGTGTTGGATTGCGGAAACGTAGTAAGCGGGTTCAAATTCCACTCGTGCCATTACGTTCTCTATCGAATTAAATGTCTTGGGAAAGATATGAACCTTCTTATTATCCCATTTATGGTTTAGATAGCAGCTCTATTGCTTTTCTACAATGATGGCATTGGCATTTAATAATCCACAACAGTTGATGTTCCATTAAACAAAGAAACATGTATAGCCTACACAAATCTATCTATATATCTACTCCAATCTCTTTCTTTCTATGCTCATGCCTACAACTTAACCTGTTCACTTCTATCTATCTGCTCCAATCCAAAGAGAGTCCACGCGGCGCAATAGATAGCATATATGTATTGTGATATTGTAGTGATCAAGTTCAAACTCCAGTGGTACTATTATGTTTGTGGTCGAACCAATCCCCTTGGGAAAAGAATGAAGACCTTATCCATCCACTAGCTATGGGCTATATAGTTCTATTACTCTTCTTCTACAAGATTGAACTTGGCGTTAAATTACCAACGAAGAATTGCCCAGTTGACTGGGGCTGTAGAATACACCGACTTTACCTCTGCAGAGGGGTAAGATCCTTCTCCCAACGAGTGTTCAGATTATGACACTAAACAATCTGACGGTGAGGTTACAGTGATTCTTGAGCTTTGGGGAATGCGGAGCACTCCTTCATTGCCATTGCTCCCAGTTCCACTCTAGACCAGAATGGTTGCACCTGATAGGGTCCTATCTATGGGTTAAGTAGAACTAACTTCATACTTATGCTAAATTGAATTGTTTTAATTAGAACTGTTAGACTAAGCTGAAAGTTTTTGACAATTAAACTGTACTTACATTTCAACTGCGTACTTATGCTAAACTGAATTGTTTTTGACATTGAAAGTCTACTTACGCTAAACTGAATTGTTTAATATTGAATTGATTTGACATTTAACTGTGAGTAAAGAAAATCTGTACTTATACTAAACTGAATTAGCTGAATTAGAACTTTTTGAATCAAGTGAATAGTTTGAAATAGAAATGCTTTTGACAAACTATATTCATGCTAAACTGAATTGTTTGAACTAGAAATGACTATTTGCATAAAAATGGTTTTCGTGTTAAATAACCAACAAAGGTTGATATGCCATAAAACCCAACCAACCAACAACCAACGAAGAATTATATGCAATTAAAACAAAGAACCCCCCCCAGTCCTAGTTTACTAATATATTTCTATATCCATGCCTACAATTTAACCTTTTTAGATTTATCTACATCTCAATGTTTCCTTTCGGCTACTATCAGTTTATGTGTTATTGCATATGTCACGTATTGACCTCTGATAGACCCGTCAGTTTGAGATTTCGTAAGGAGGATGTGCACCTGTGTAAGCAAGGGGACAAAGGAAATAAATCACGAACCGGAAGGAAAACGCGTGGGCGTTTAAAATATTATATAAGTAAGCAGTTTCACCTCCCACAAGACAGGCAGTCAGAAAAAGCTGGCAGTCAAAGCAGAAGCCGCCTTTGGCATGGCCCGGTAGGCCACAGCCCTCATGTTTAGAAATCGCCGTGATTAGCCCCATCAAAGAAGTACTAAGTGGGACTCTGAATACAGAAACGCAAGGTGGGTTAAAAAGATATGGGTCAAATATAGCAGCCCGGGTCCCTGGTCTCTCTCTCACACCAGCAACATTTCGACCCTTTCCTAAATAAACACAAGATTTATATTTTCATAAACAAGCATTCCCGTCTCTTCATTGGTATACAACATATATTTCTTTCTGGGTTAGTTGCGTTTTTATATATGGCACATACAATCAAGTCAACGTCACACCTCGGATTTCAACGTTGATTTTCAATGCAAGCAGCTGGTTTAATGAT
The DNA here is from genome assembly GCA_963585895.1 of Sepioteuthis lessoniana. Lineage (NCBI taxonomy): Eukaryota > Metazoa > Mollusca > Cephalopoda > Myopsida > Loliginidae > Sepioteuthis > Sepioteuthis lessoniana. The sequence continues at coordinate 41,169,465 of OY757907.1, read as the reverse complement.
CAGACTATTTCTCTTCATAAATGATCGTGTACGTGTAAATTATTCAATACCTACATTGTACCTTCAATAAGTTTACTGACTTTTTTGTACAGGAATTTAAAATTGTCGTACACTTTTGAAAATTCAGTATGTTATTGCTATACATCTTATGAGATGACTGACCAATTTTTATGATTTCAGGTTCAAATGAACAGCTACAGCAACAATTGGAATACACCCTACTAAAGCCTGATTGTCACAGCTGGTGAGTTTCAAAAATGCAATATGGACGTGAACACACTTTAGAAGAACGATATGCAATAAAAGTCTCTTTAAACTTGGAAAAAATGTCACAGAAACGTATGGAATGCTTCAGACTGCTTTTCGGCCATCTTGCAGGAATCGAGCATCAGTTTTTGAGTAGCATAAGAAATTCAAGAAAGGCAGGCAGTCTGTGAGGTATGATAAGAGGTGTGGGAGGAGTAAGGAAGTCAATACACCAGAGTTGATGGGCCAAAGGGTTAGGGTTAGGGTTACTATGTTGAGGTTTTAAGGGAGTTCCCCTAAAGAGATTCCTAGGGAAGAGGCCAGCACTCTTCGAATCGGCTCAGTGCTATTTCCACAAGGACAATGCACCAGTCCACAACTCTATCCTTGTCACACACTATTGGACCAAGATGGGCATCAAGACAGTTCCTCAGCCTCCCTGTAGTCCAGATCTTGCTCCATGTGACTTTTGGTTATTCCCTAAGCTCAAAGGCTGTCGTTATGAGACAATTGACGAGATGAAAGAAGCTGTGACGAAGGTCATTGACACGCTCACACAAAAGGACTTCCATGGAGCCTTCTAGAATTAGTTGGAACGGTACAAGTGCATTGCTGCCGGAGTAGATTACTTCGAAGAAAACTAAAGTTTCATGTTTGTACTATCAATAAAAAGGGCCCATACGAAAATAGTCTGGAAACTTATTTAATGATCCTCGTATATCTACTACCCTGAGTACCTTGACTGTTGTAATCGTTTGCCATTAAGATTAAGAAGCTTTCAGGTGTGAGTTCGAGTATTATTGGATGCCCCATTCATAAGGCATAGTGCCACATTTAAGCAAAAAGCTAAGTAAATTACAAGCTTCATTTCTACCTCTTTCCCGAAGAAAACTAACTCGTTTTTTCCTTCAGTTGATTAACTCTGTTTATAGAAGGAACAACACCATTCCAACTTAACAAATCACAAATTCAGTTACAAATAAAAGAATCCACAATCAAATAAAAGAATCCACAAACCGAAAAAGTCTGTTATAAATGTGAAATCATAATTAAATAAACAAATCAACAAATCACAAAGTTGGTTACGACTCTTGCCTCTGGCGCCCGGCTGATAACTTAAATTAAACATCCTATGACAATTCAACAGTTCTTCCTTCATTTAAAAATCGAGCTGAAACGATTGCTGAATATAAATACAAGAGAAGGCTGGTTAAAAGTTGAATTGCGACTGAAATATCCATATAAAAAGTGAGGTTTATAATTCAAATCTCCCAAGTTGATCTTATTAATATCAGTTCTGTTTATTTGATAAAGGTACTTCCATATATATCGTAACACACTTTTTTAAAAATCTCCCAAGTGGGTGATTCCAAACATTTATTCTCAGGGATTGTCGGCATTTGGCGACTGTTTGAAATTATATCATAAAGGTGTTAGCACTTTTTAAAACACACTGTACAATTGTTTTATGATTTATTTTTAGAGTTGTTTTTATTCAAAGCTTTTTTTCGGCGGTTTCTCTAATTTAAATGAATGATATTTTCGTTGAAAGCTTACATAATTTTTTTCTCACATTTGTTAGGGTGTTCGTCAAAGTTGATCAACTTGAGTACCGGAAAATTAAGCCAGTCACCTAGAATATTCACTAAATTCATATAAAAATGATTATATTTACCATCAAATTATTATTTCTTCCACTCAATAAAAAAATTGAAATATATATGTTGGTATTGATAAACGAAATATCAAAAATACAATAGAAATCAACTTTTTATTTGAAAATCTTATTTTTCTTCAAAATGAAACGGGAATTCTTCCAAGTTGTTGCCGCGCCTTTACTACTGTATGGCTGCACCACTTTGGCTCTGATGAAACATCTGTAGAAAAGGCTGTAAACTATATTAGCATACTGTCAGCTGTTTTGACTAATACTTGTAAGCAGCACCCAACAAAAAAAAACCTGCCACTTACAAAAAAACCTGCCATCACACAAAACAATCGACGTAAGAGGAGCAACACATGCCGAGAACTGTTGGAAGAGTTGAGATGAACTCATGAACAATGTTTACCAATGGACTCCAGCGGAGGAACTTACCAGTGTGGGTCTACCAGAAAAAAAAACTTACATCAGCCCCATGTCGACACTAGGTGCAGAACTAATCAAGACCGATGCCCGATAGGGACGGATGATAAGAAAAAATTAAGGGAATCCGTAATGACAGCACACCTAGATTACGGATATATATATATATATATATATATATATATATATATATATATATATATATATCCTATACTACCTTTATACAATTAATATAAATGCATATTTCAATTATAATAAATTTTCATTTCAAAATCATGCATAGTAATGATTCTGGCTAAGCAGGGTTTTTTTTTTTAATCTTGATAAAGAATGCTTACTTCAAGTAAGAGGAAAATAATTTCATTTCATTTTACAACTTTCTAATTGTCTCGTCGGCCTAGTTTGTACAATACATAGAATGCATTTCTGCAGAGGCGTAAGATGCACCCCTTCCCACGAGTGTCCTGGATAAGACATTAAACTATCTTATGGTGTGGCTTCAGTCCTGGAGCTTAGGGGAATATGGAGTATTTCTTCCTTGCTATTAATCCCAGATCCACTCTGTTAGTTTTCCATGTATGGGTCGAATAAAACTGTTTAATCATTTAACTTTGCCTAACAAATGACTAATGTTGAATTGCTAGTGTTAGATATCAGTACTTGAAACCATTTAACGGAGCACTCAAATGATCTTTGGATTGTATAAAATGTTAACTACAAACTATGACTTTACAAATTATATATATAAACAGGATTCGGTATTAGATAGCCTGAAGGGTTGATATGTCATGAAAACCAATCAATAATTTTGTAAACAGCTTCACAACCAACTACAATAACCCAGTGATTAACAGTTAA
>OY757907.1:41128778-41156278 GCA_963585895.1 Sepioteuthis lessoniana | reverse complement strand
ATTTTGGAATTATACTCATCAGAAAGGTCTGAACTCTCTCCCCAGCTATGAGTTAAATAGTACTCCTGCTTTTCTTCTTAAAGGATAGTTTTGGCATTAAATAACCCACACAAGAAGATATAACATTGAAAAAATAAGCAACAACCAACATATTATTATGATGTAATTAGCATCATCATTTAGTCGCGTTGCTAGCACGGATTACCCTGACTCTCTAACACCATTCTTCCCTATCATAAATCGCTCCCTGCTGGTCTTCTAAACTGCATACTGTGCCCTCACATAGCTGGTGTAGGTAAATTCTTGTTAGTCGGCCAACATTGGCACGTCCGAAGGAGAATGTCAGTTATGAGTTCGTCCTTGCTTCTCCAGTAGTGTCGCGCATACTTTGTTCATCTTATTAGGATGATTTTAGAGATAAGAAGTAGGTGACCGTACAAGTACTGTTTCACGGGATGTTTGTTCAATATAGCTCGTAGTATTCTTGTGTAGTTCCCGTCTAGCTTTTTCTCCATACGCTTATGCAGTATCCATGTGTTGCATCCATACTGTAGAATTGACTCAACTGCTGCTTGGAAGATGATATACCGTACATTGGTTTGAATTCCGAAATTTTCTTTTCCAAAACTGGTTGTCCTATTAAAGATAAAAAAAAAATACATGCTGCCCAACTACTTTTTCCATATTTGGGAGGTGATCAGATGAAGTTATGCATTTCATTTCACACCAAGCAATGAAAATTAGCCCGTTCTGAGCTTGAACTCGAATCGTCGAATAATCCTCAATCTAGCCGCACCACAATAAATGTAGTGACAAAAAGAGTAACGATTATCCAGGTATATATACTTGATCCACGTTGTCAAAATAATACAATTTAATATACCGATGTGACGAAAGTCAATGATAGTGTATCGTAGCTAGAATATAAGGTTAATATAATGTTTTAACTCGCAAATAAAAAGCGAAATATGGTTAGTAAACTAAACATGATACACATTTTATTGGTAGGATAAAACATCTTAAAGAATCCTAACATTATCTATGGTTAAATATCGTAAGCAGCAGCCTAATCACTGAAACCAATAACACACACACACACACATATATATATATATATATATATATATATATATCAGCATGTTCACATCTGTGTCAATCTTTTTCTATCTATCTATGTACGTTTTTCGTTCGGTTAAAAAAGTTTAATAAATCTGTACGTATTTTATCTGGAGCCTAACTACAAGCATCAATATTGTATAGAAGCCACCTTTTAGAATAGAAATGTTAGGCTTTAATTTTCAACGAATGTTAAGATTTAAGAGAAAGGGCTTGCCATAGCTGAACAATATTCAAGTTAATATGAATATATATATATAATCCCAGCTACGGGAAGCTAGTATGTCTAGCCACACTGATGAGTTCTGATAGAACGAAACAGATCTGTCTGTGGATGACTATATATATATATATATATATATATATCTTTTTGATGGATCTGCTTACTACCCCTCATCTATCACTGATTAACCAGCTTGATTTCTTTTACAAGAGTTGTCTTTGCTCGATTTGTGGATACACGTTGCATGTCTGAATCTTTGATCTCTTTACTAAGTGCCACATTGGAGGCATACAGGTTTTCATACAGGGAATCAAAATTGATTATGCACTAGACATGTCATCCGAATAAGAGACACCAGAATTCTAAAGATCCTTATTTATAGCTACATTTATGACGGAAACTGAAATGTTGAAAGCCATGGATCAAGTAGAGGTACTAGCTGAAAAGCTCTCTGTATATCTATTGATATATTTGAGTAAATTGCTTCAAAAGATTGAAGAGCAAAATGCCTTAAAGCCTTCTAGATGTTTGACGAAATCCATCCAATGCATCTTAGATTACTAAAGGAAAAGGTGGAAGCTTGATCATTCATACAAACTCCTTCATATATTAATTCTCCATGCAATATCTGTGGGCATATGTGCAAATATATGACTGGTTTGGCTTTAGTATGTTGGAATCGACGAAAGTGTTCATTATATATATATATATATATATATATATATAATGAAATAATAGAAATGATCCTCTATTTGATAAATCGTTTTTGCCCACTATCTTTGATACGCTTATATATATATATATATATATATATATATATATATATATATATATATATATATATATAAGCGTTGCCAAATAGTGGACAAAAATGATTTATCAAATAGAGGATCATTTCTTTAATTGCAACGATCCAAAACACAATACTTCGATAGTAACCGGATGTATATCATACTAAAAGTATTCAATACACTTGATGAATATCTACCGAAGCTCAAAGCAGATAGCTATTAGGCTAGCCCAGACTGCATTAGCTATAGTCACCTCTCTCTCTCTCTATATATATATATATATGTGTGTGTGTGTGTGTGTTCAACAAATCTCACCAGATGTTGGAAAACTTTAAAAATGTTATTATATTTTCTTCTCAATTTTTGTAAATTTTAGGCTTTGTAGATCACTTTTATTTCTTTATGAATTTCACCAGATGGAGACACAGAATACTTCGACAATGTAGCAGGAGTACTACAAGGGGACACGCTATTTCCGTACCTCTTTATCATTTGTCTAGACTACGTACTTAGAACATCGATTGACAAAATCAGAGAGAATGGCTTCGAGCTGACGAAGAAAAAAAGCAGAAGGTACCCTGCAAAAACAATTACCGACGCCGACTACACCGATGACATAGCGATACTGGCAAATACACCCGACCAAGCCGAAACACACCTGCATAGTTTGGAACGAGCAGCCGCAGGCGTAGGCCTCTATGCTAATGCACACAAAACGGAATATATGTGCTAAAATCAAGCGGGGGACATCTCCACTCTAGACGGAACCCCTCTTAAACTAGTAGACAAATTCACTTACCTAGGAAGCAGCGTCGCATCAACCGAAAAGGACATCGACACGAGGTTAACGAAAGCATGGACAGCTATCAATAGGCTATCGATTATATGGAAATCAGACCTAACCGACAAAATGAAACGCTGTTTCTTCCAGGCAGCGGTCACATCGATACTGCTAGATGGCTGCACTACATGGACTCTAACAAAACGGCTGGAGAAGAAGCTAGACGGCAATTACACAAGAATGCTGCGAGCAATCTTGAACAAGTCCTGGCGGCAACACCCCACAAGACACCAACTGTACGGCCACCTGCCTCTTATCACGAAAACTATTCAAGTTAGACGAACCAGACATGCAGGACACTGCTGGAGAAGCAGACTCGAACTCATAAGAGATGTACTCTTATGGACCCCCACACATGGCTGAGCAAAAGCAGGACGACCAGCACGAACATACATTCAGCAGCTATGTGAGGATACGGGATGTTGTCCTGAAGACCTGCCTAGGGCGATGAACGATAGGGAGGAGTGGCGAGAGAGGGTAAGGGATATCCGTGCTACCAGCACGACATGATGATGATTTTTTTAGCGGACAGTGTGCGTTCTCACTTTATCTTTAATATAACTTTTATACACACACACACACACACACGCACACACACACACACGCGCGCATATATATATATATATATATATATATATATATATATATATCAGGATCAACTAAAAAGTAAATAATCTAATCAAGATAATTTCAGGAAATACGACTAAATGTGGTTTATTTTAAAACGTTGGCCCCTTTTGGCCCACGAACTTCTTCCGTTGATATTAAAGTACTTGGACACCTGTGGTAAAAATTGTCATCAGTGGTAAATATGCCGTCATCGTATTAACTTTTCAGGCATTAAACTTTTCAGCCTACTTTGGTATGCCTACTTTGGTATATATATATATATATATATATTGTCATCAATGGACAGACTATTTCGTTATATCACATCTCTTCAGTGTGGCTAGACACGCGAGATGCTTCAAGGTACGATCGAAACACGGCTAACTTTACGTCAGTCGGATATCTTACCCCAAATTATCGTACCTCTCAATGTAAGCGAAGGAATTTTTCGTATATATTTATTTACATATACGCATATCGACTACCGGAGTACTCAGATCATGAGAAGAGCTTTGCATTTACGCGTACGTGGTAGTCGGTAATTCCCTACATAAGCGCTCAACCCCCGGGTAGGTTATATATATATTATCACCCTCAATATATATATATATATATATATATATATATATATATATATATATATATTAGACTTTCATTGTTTCAAAAAATATACTACTGACCAGAAGTAAAAAAAGCTAAACAGTGCTTAATACTACATTAGGTGATCAGATGTAATGATTATCAATGTTTTAATTATTATAACCTGCATTATTAAATGAATTTGCCATTTTATCTTTAAGAACTTGTCTTTTTACACTAAATTCGCACTACAGTTGAGTTGCAAAATGCATTATATGTTGCATATTGACCCTTGACCCAGCCGTTTATCAGAGATTCTCAGCACAGGATGCACCTGTGAAAATATGCGGGAGCAGTCACGTGCTTGAACAGAAACCTGTGGGTGTTATGAAATGATATATACAGTTACACACGTGAAGTCTCAGTCTTGAGTGATTCTCTGCTTGCAGCCAGAAGAGATTCAGTCTGTCATGGGAGCACCAGTGTATGGCTGCTCACTGGCGCAGCGCCCCACAGAGGCCCACAACAGGCGTCCGGGTGATTACCCCCGCCCCTGGCCGAGAAGCTGAAGTGCTAAGTGGGGCCTTGAAGATAACACAACGAGCAATGGCCAAAAGAAGAAGTTATGAGTCAATATATCAGACTGTCTTCGTCTCTCCCAGTCTCTATTTGTCTCAATTTCGTCTCTCCAGTCTCTATCTGTCGCTGTCTCTCACACCCAGCATATTGGACCGCTTTCGAAGAATAAAGAGACGTATATATTTTTGTAAAAAGAAATCGTTGTTCCTTCATTTCTCATGAGTACGCAACATATATATATATATATATAAGTATATATATATATATATATATAAGTATATATATATATATATATATATATGAGTGTGTGTGTATATATATATAGAGAGAGAGAGACAAATTTTTAGTGCATCAGAATTTTATAATGATGGTAAATAGTGGAATCATGTTTTTTTTGTTAGAAACTAAAAATAAAAAAAATAATGGGACCTTTTTGTCTGGCACTTTGTCTATAGTTACACCGGATATCGCTTAAAATATTAAAATAGCAGTTGGTGGGTAGGGGATAAATATAGATCAATATTGCCCAGTCGACTGTGGGGCCGTAGAATACACCGATTGCTCCTCTGCCGAGGGATAAGCCCCCCCACACACACACCACCACCAAGGTGTTTCCTCGATATGACACTAAACAGTCTGATTGTAAGGTTCCAGTGATTTTGGAGCTTCATTACCAATGTTCCCGGGTCCACTTTGTCCCGGAATGATAGTACCGGAGAGCGTCCTATCTATGGGTCAAATAGAACTAAACAGAGAAATTATGCTAAACTGAATTGCTTAAAAGAGAACTGTTTTGACATATGAACTGAGTACTTATGCTAAACTGAATTGCTTGAAATAGATATGTTTTGATATTGAAACTATTTTACGCTCAACTGAATTGTTCGAAATAGAACATTTTTGACATTAAACTGTGTGTTTCATCAACTATACTTATACTAAGCTAAATTGTTTAATTAGAACTGTTTGACTAAACTGAATAGCTTGAAATAGAAATGTTTTTGACAATTAAAATGTGTACCTATGCTAAAGTGAATTGTTTGAAATATAACTGTTTATTTGAATAAAAATGTATTTGGTATTAAATAACCTACAAAGGTCGATATGCCAAAAACCCAAACAAACAAGCAAAATATTGTTCAATAGTTTTCTTCTATAACTGAGCAATATTCATCCCTCACCAATTGCAATTCTAATATTTTAAGCGATATACGGTGTAACTATTGACTACGTCCCGGACGAAAATATCCCTTTAGCTTTTAGTTTTTAACTTATAAAATACTGTTCCTCTATTTTCCATAATTGTGTGTGTGCGTGTGTGTGTGTGTGTGGTGCATATATCAATATATGAGTTTATGTTTAGTTATGGATATATATTGTTTGAACGAAAGAATGGACGTATAAATCTTAATAAATCTTTATGTGAATCCTACTCCACTTTGTTCTTGGACTAACATTAGAAGATAAGAATTGCATGATGGTTTTCAAGACTGAAAGACTTATGAATGCCAATGGATTGGCTTCCAATATAAATAAAACACAAACCTCGTTGAAAATAGTTACAAATCTGTATTACAGGTGTTTAGAAATAATTTCAAATGTGAGTGTAATCTTCTTTTAGAAGATATAGTAAGGCTAGAAAATCAGTCTATAAAAAGTTTAAGGGAAATATCTAAAATCACAACAGCTGAAATAATTAAGAGATGTATTAGGAGTAAATGAAGAATTTATATGGGGATAGTCATTTAATTTTGGAGCTAAGATTGTTTAGAAAATCTCATCTGCTATTGGATTCTTTACATGTGCTAAAATTGGGATGTGTTGACCTACAGAAACGCCCTGCTTCTGTTTCTTAATTTTTCTAACACCTATGGTTTTGATCACCTCTGCCCTCACCTAAGAATTAATTTTATTTTATCGTACACATATAAACTGTAATTCCACATTTGCTGTTCCGTAACCTCAAATTTAACATGTAAAAAGTCATCTGATGAGACGGTGAGTATAATAATATTCGCCGAAATAAATTTATAATGACGGCTTAACCAGGTTTGAGTTTCCATTCTAATTGCACTATATACGCTATGTATGTGAATTTTGTTATATGCCTGCAAGGGAATAAGTGATGTAACAATAGCCATGCATCGAGCACTCACATCGATTTACATGATAGTCCTCATATATTCTATACAAGAATAATCCATACTCACTGTCTTCGGACGCTAACTGGATATTACAAATATATATATATATATATATATATATATATCAACCCAGTGGCCTGGGGGTATATAATACACTTTCTATATCTCTGTGGAGGGGTACGACGCATTAACCCATGTCCTGAGTGTATACATTAAACAATCTGATGGTGAGGCTCCAGTACAGATTATATCAAGAAAGTAAATTGCCTTTTCATGGCCATTATTTCCAGGTCCACTGAGACCCGGATTGGTAGTAACTGTTAGGATCTCATATATTGTTTAAATAGAACTGTTTAACCTTTTAACTGTGAGCAAACAAATGATTAATGTTAAATTGAATTGTTATTATCACATAGGAATACTTGAAACTATCTAGCAGTGAGCAAACAAATGAGTTATCTTGAATAGAATTATCAGTGTTGAAATGTAATTCTTAAAACCAATTTGCAAAAAATTATTTATGCAGGATGTAAATACTCGAAACCATTTAAATGTATGGGATCAAGTGATAAATACTAAATAAAATAATTAGTGATCAATAGCAATATTTGAAAACGTTTAAATGTTTGCCTAGAAATGATTAATATTGAAAAGAATTATATGCGTTTGATGGCAATACTTGAAAGTATTTAACTATCTATGAACAAATGATCTCTGGTCAGTTTAAAATGCTACCAACAAACTATTCGTTTTCAAATCATAGTTAATATACCAATGTATAAACTAGATTTGGCATGAAATACACTACGAAGGTTGATAAGCCATAAAACCCTACCTACCAACCAACCAACTAACCACAGACATATATATATATATATATATATATATATATATATACTCAAGAGGATTATTCGAAAAGCTCAAAACCTCACCCAGATTTTTTGAATCGGCTTCACCTACCGAGAATTTAAGAAAGATATAATTCGTTTTTTAAATGTTGCCCCAACAAAAATATTCAGCTATGGCTTTTCTTTCTAGGTGAAGCTGAGAACTTTTTGAACGACCCATGCTTCTTATGGTTAATGACTGTCATATTAATTCAGTTGCACATTATATATTCAAATGTATACATGAATCCCTGTGAGTGTGTGTGTGTGTGTGTGTTTCTGTATGTGTGTGTTATAAAAAACAGTGACCTGTCAAAGTTAATAATTTTGACTGTCTCCTTGCCTCTACCCTGCCCTCTAGATTTGTGAGTCCTGTGTGTGTGTGTGTGTGTGTGTGTGTGTGTGTGTGTGTGTATGTGTGTGTGAATTTGCAATAATTGTTGTATTCTAGCACCCATCTGCTGCAAAATACTCCTGCATCTTAGTGTGTGCATGCACGTCATTATGAGTGAGCGCTTCCTGTTCTTTTTCTTTTTCAGTTCTTACTTCCTGCGAAATGTCCACTCTGCGCGCGGGAAAACGTCCAGTTCCAAAAGGGATTAGGCTTCAGCGTTTACAATTGATTGTGCATAATTTGGTATAAAATGTCACTTCGTATTGATTCCCTTTTCGTTCGTTCCTACCGCTTTCCATGCCTGTCTGCATCTGACGGGAAAAACAACCAATGAATGAAAAGAGAAGAAACGAAGACGAGGAGCAAAGAAATCAGTGTAAGAGAGAGAGATAGAGAGAGAGAGAGTGAGAGAGAGAGGAAAGAAGAGTGAGAAAGAGAGAGATGGAGGGGGCGGCTAGCAAGGTGATTTGAGTGTCCTGTTTAGAGGGGGCAGAGGAGAAAGGAAAGGAGAGGTTTGTAAGAAAACCTTGGGAGATTCTAACATAGAAAAAAAGGTAGATTTTATATTATTTTATTTTATTTTATTTTATTTCTTATTTTTCCTTGGTTGTGTTGGTTGGATGATGGCTGGGAAAGGACTTCTTTCGCAGTACGGGTTCGGAGAAAGTGATAGAGAGAGAGAGAGAGAGAGAGAAAGAGGGAGGGAGAGGGTTAAAATGATGGGAGGACAGGAAAGAATGTAGAGGATAGATAGAAAGAGGGCGGGTCTGGGGTTATAGGATATTTTCGGTTTGGGTTGATGACGTTTGTGGCGAGAAAAGTGAGAGTCGTATACAGATATGTCAGTCGCAGGACGATCATTACTGTTCAGTCATGTATAACAAGATAAACAACCAGAGAGATAAAGTTTGGTTGGTCGGTTCTAACGTCTATACTGTGCGAGTCTTTTGTTGTCCACTGGTTTTATGAGGGTGGGTTGCCAGTTTTAGGGTAGAACTGATGATAATGCTGGTGTTTGTAATGATACTAGGGAGCATGAGGGATGACGGAAACAAAGGAATACAGTTCTGGTTTCAATGACTATCCAGAAGATAATGGCCGTAATGTTTTCTTGTTCATTTCCATAACTCCATCTGCAATGCTGATAGAATGAGAAAAATAAATGCGCTTTTACATACCTAAGTAAAAGGCAATATATTACAAAGATTTTTATCATGTATATATTGTTGTGATGCTGACCAAAGAAAGACATGGGGGACACAATAGGTTTGATTGAAAAACATATATATTCAAGTAACAGAAACAAGATACAAGTGAACCTGGTTAAACAGTAGTTAGTTGGTAGAAAGCTGAGCGTCCAGTGTGGTAGTGACTATCCGTCCACTACGCAAATGGTATCACACGTGATTGTGTCACGCTGATTGGTGCACTCCTGTCTGACACTCTCGTTGACGTGTATTTATGGAGGAGGGCGAGTCAGTTATGTAGGGAGTACAACACGTATGTATGTATGTATGTATGTATGTATGTGTGTGTGTGTGTGTTTAACTAACCTCTCCACACCAGGATGTGACACAAGGTCAATTTTTAAGCGGAATTTAACCGGTTTTAATTCCGAGTTTTCCTCCTCGACCGGTTGCTATAGAAAGTCTAAAGAATCTGCTCTGCCCTACTATCTAATTGTAGCTATAGGGAGAATATTTGGATGCATACATTTCCCAAGAGTACGAGTGCTAAGGGAAATGGAAACAGTCTCATCCAGGATTTTAACTCGAGTCGTCGTGTCCATTTCCTTCAACGATAACCATTGTACCACAAGTGTTTCATATTATGTATTTATATGTATGTATTTCTCCAAACACTTCTCCACCAGCAGAACGAGATAAAAGGTTAATTTTTAAGAGGAGTAAATCTGGATTTAATTAAGAGTTTATCCTAGACTGATTGTCTAACCAAGGTCAAAGAACCCTGTCTACCCATTGTTGGTGGGTGAACGGACAGATATGATATCTTTCCCAAAGCATTATAAAGAAAGGAAACGCAAAGAGCCTCGTCCAGGGTTTTAACTTGTGTCACCAATTCCATTTACTACGACGATAATCGTAACGCTAAGTGCGCTTCCGAATTATAATTGTTACCAGACCCCAGCCAGAAAGCGGCACATCATTACGTGATTTTTACTCAGAGCAATGCACTTAATATAAATTTAGAGAATGAAAAAAACTTCTAGTCCTAGTAGCAATTTGCAGATAATTTTGCTGAAAATTTTGTTGGATTGACATTCATCCTGAATGTCATTTTTTTATCATCTCAGTCCTAGAAAGAATAACTTCTAAATAGAAGTATCGATATCATCATGGAGCACTGTCAGAACGCGAACTCAAACTGCATCCTCTAGTTCACACACACACACACACACGTGTTTGCTCTCTCTCTCTCTCTCTCTCTCTCTCTCCACACACACACATACACACACACATTAACAAACGCATACACACACACATTGAGAGAAGCCCGTGATGTATAAGTTATAGGAAAGGGACATGGCGACCCGAGTTCAAATACTGGATGAGGCTGTTTACATTTCACTTTGCACCAATACTTTTGGGAAAGGTAAGTATCCATCTATTCTCCCTCTACTTAAGGGCAAATAGTAGAGCAGACTGGGTTCTTTAACCTTGATATGGCAAACAGTCAAGGAGAAGGAAAACTCTGAATTCAAACCTGTTAAGCCCCGCTTAAAAATTGACCTTGTGTCTCATCCTGCCTGTGCGGAGGGGTTAGGTAAATACATGCACACACATAAAATGTAATTAATCAATATCACATCGATATGAGAAAAAATATGAAGATACATGGTGTAAATACATACAAACACTGATGCCAAATTGCTTTAGCCTCAAACTCAACCCTCTTTCAAACATTGGTTTGAAATAGGATTGACATATATGGGGGTGATACAAAAACACCAAAATAAACAAATGCCAAAGTAAAATGTATGACCCAAATTGTTACGGCTAATTTGAAACATAACCCACCCATGACACGTGCATATCTTTTAAGTGTAGATTTCATTGCCAGGTGATAGCAGAGATGGTCTATTGAAGACCCTTGGCTACAAAAAGATATTTTCATTCACCGTTACCAGTTTATTTTTCATCGCTTTTTTTTGTCGCATATCAACTCTTTTAAAAAGGATTGGGGAATGGCTGGCTGCCATATACGCGTAAATGCAATGCTCTTTTCACGAATTAAGCTCCCTGGTAGCCGATAGTGCATACATGCATAAAAGATTATTTCACTTACGCTGAGAATGAGGGTAGTCTGGGGTAAAATATCCGACTGACGAAACGTCAAACAGGTTTTGATCTCCGCTTGAAGCTTCTCGCGTGTCTAGCCACACTGAAAAGATGTGATACAACAAAACAGTCTGCCTGTGAATAACATTATATATATATATATATAAGGGTGGTCTGAAAAGAAAAGCTGAACATTTCCTATGATGACGTAGTCTAACCCATGAGACTCCGACACTGCAACACCGATTGTAGAGTTGTGTGGAAAACACTAGAAAAATAAACCCCATTTACTCATGTGCCATGAGAGTATCTGTTCAACCAATGAAAATCTTAACTAACCCTTGTATATATATTTATCCTAATTCTCCACACCAGCAAGATGTGACACAAGATCAATTTTTGAGCGTAGTTTAACAAGTTCGAATTCAGTGTTTTCTTTCTCCTATAAAAAGTTAAAATAGCCCAGTCTGCCCTACAGTTTACCTATAGCTGGAGAATGAACAGTTGTATTCATAATAGCGCTAAGTGAAATGCAAACCGCTTAGTCCTAGATTTGAACCCGAGTCACCGTATCCATTTCCAGTGACACTAAGACACTCACACACACACAAATGCACACACACACACACACACACACATATATATATATATATACTCGCGGCTAACAAAGGCATGGACAGCTATCGATAAACTATCGGTCATATGGAAATCAGACCAGACTGATAAAATGAAACGCAGTTTCTTCCAAGCAGCGGTCGTGTCGATATGGATGCACTACACGGAGACTAACTAAACGGGTGGAGAAAAAGTTTCACGGCATCTACACAAGAATGCTGCGAGCAATTTTAAACAAGTCCTTGAGGCAACACCCAACAAAGCCACAACTTTTCGGCCATTACAAAAACTATCAAAGTTAGTCAAACCAGACATGCAGGACATTGCTGGAGAAGCAGGGACGAGCTCATAAGTGATGTTCTCCTAAGGACCATGTCATATGGCTGAACAAAAGCAGGACGACCAGCTCGAACCTACATACAGCAGCTCTGTTAGAATACGGTATGTAGCTGCCAGAAGCGATGAACGATAGGGAGTAGTGGCGAGTGAGGGTCAGGGATATCCGTGCTGGCGACACGACATGATGATGATGATATACATATATGCCATGTAGTTGCTATTTTATGGGATGATGCTTTTAGGATTCATTCAATATAGTTCGTAGCATTCTTGGACAATCTCCGTCTAGCTTTTTCTACATAACACCTACGCTTATGCACATAGACGCTGAAAGGGGTATGGAGAAAAAGCTACACGGGAAAGGCACAATGATGCTACAAGCTATATTAAACAAATCCTGGAAGCAACATCCCACAAAACAGTAGCTGTGCGGCCACCTACCTCCCATCTTTAAAACCATCATAATAAGACGGACAACACATGCGGAACACTGCTGGGGAATAAAGGCCGAACTCAAAAGCAATGCTCTGCAATGGAACCCTTCACATTGATGTGGGTCAGGGAAATCAGTGCTAGCTGCATGATATGATCAGGATATATATATATATATATATATATATATATATATATATATATATATATCATGCTTGTTTAAGAAGCTAAATCTATTTAAGCATATTTAACAGAATATGCCAGATCGGGATTGTTGATTATTTATTTAATTTTTATTGAGGTTTTTCTTGTTGCTGACAAAAGTCCTGCTTACGCGTATGAATACTACAGAAAGCCCATGAAAATTTATGCATATTTATCAACTTATAGTTGTCCAAGTTTTATTGCTCTCTCTGGTCGAAAACTTATTTTTTAGGACTGAAATTCGTATCAACCAATCTTTATGCATTCGATAATCGAATTTTTTAACAGTCGTAATATTGGCAGTATCTTTTATTCATTTTATTTTCAGATTAATCATTATCAAACATTAATTTTTTCAATAAATATATTTTGATATCTTTATTATATCTCCTACAGTAAAACTTAATATTGACAGATGGGAGAAATAAGAGAAATCTTTTTTGAAAGCCATGGGAAGCAGCATGGTGAACATAAAGGCGAACAGATAAACCCTCTGACGGTTTAACGCCATGTCTAACCAGGCCCTGGGTGTATGAATCCTACGGTTCAATGGCCAGGATCCAATAGTTTGACCGGGGAACTACTGCTGCTCATCTATAAGGGTGGCTTAAAACCGGCACAGGGACCTAGTCGGAAGAAGTGTTCGCCAGTGTTCCGGGAGACTTGGGTTCAATCCCAGGTCGCTTCATAACAAAGACTTTAAAAATGGTACTTGATATCTACTTGCTTAACACTCAGCAATATAAGGTACGTATTAACGGTAAAGTAGAGCAATCCAGGGAAAGAAGTAGCACCCTCCCTAACGACTCGGTGTAGTAGCTATTGAAAAAGGAGTCTTCTGATCGCCCTCGACTACGTCCGCCAACTTTACTCACTTTACTGTAGATGAGAATAAAAACAGCCATTGAAAGATTACCATAACCCACACTTAAATCACCTGTCCAAACCGCATTGCTCTTCGCGGGGGTAAAAAAGGGGCGCGTTCTGCTGAGGCTGGAGCCCTGGCCTGAGTGTTATGAAAATCAGCTACAGAGCTCAAACTAAAACAAATTTTACTAAAATGCAAACGCACAATACAATTAGCGATATTCAACATTAGAACTTTAAATAGAATAGGACAACTACCGGAGCTGACTGAATCAGCGATAGATCGTAACATAGACATGATATGCATACAAGAACACAGGTACACTCATAGCGAGGATATTAAATATCACGTTACTGGCAATGGACGGACGTTAGCAATGAATCTGCATGGAAAAAATCTGTCAATACCACGATAGGAGTAGGAATGCTTATGAGATCATGGGCCCTAAAATCACTAAATAGCATCGAAAAAATACAACCAAGGATGATGGTAGCTACTTTTACTGTCAACCGCAGCGCAACAATCATCTGCTACAGCCCAGCCAATGTTAGTCAAGAAACTGACCTCATTACTTTCTATAATGAGCTATTCTTCCTTGTTCGTAGCATCTAGAAACAGCATTCTCGTCATTGTGGAGACATGAATGCCCAAATATGTAAATATGGAAGAACCAAAATGGCTTTCGGAGAAATCGATCCACGGCATCATAAATTTTGAATATCCGTGGAATTCTTTAAGGTGTACGTGCAAAAAACCTAAAGGCAACAATATTATTTGTCGACTTCTCCAAGGCCTTTGACTCCATACACAGAGATAAAACTTAGCAAATACTACTCGCCTGCTGCCCATCCAAAAAAACCGTCGCAGCCATTATGATGCTATATAGAAACACGAAAGTAAACGTCCGCTCACCGGATGGAGACACAGACTACTTCGACATTGTAGCAGGTGTGCCGCAAAGAGACACATTAGCCGATGATATAGCGCTTCTGGCAAATACACCCACCCAAGCCGAATCCCTGCTACATGGTCTGGAACGTGCAGCTGCTGGCATAGGCCTCCATTTCAACGCAGACAAGACGGAATATATGAGGTGACATCTCCACACTAAACGATAGTTCTCAGAAACTAGTTGACAAGTTCACCCACCCCGGAAGCAGTATATCATCAACCGAGAAATACATCAACACGCGACTAACAAAGGCATGGACGGCTATCAATAGGCTATCGGTCATATGGAAGTCAGACCTCACCGATAAATTAAAACACAGTTTTTTTTCAAGCAGTGGTCATGTCGATACTGCTGTATGGATGCACTAGATGGATGCTAACTAAACGTATGAAGAAAAAGTTTGACGGCAATTACGCAAGAATGTTGCGAGCAATATTGAACAAGTCATTGAGGCAGCACCCCACAAAGCAGCAGCTGTACGGCCACTTACCACCCTTCACGAAAACTATCCAAATGAGACGAACCAGACATGTGAGACACTGCTGGAGAAGTAGGGAAGGGACAAACTCATGACATACTCCTGTGTACCCCGTCACATTGACGAGCAAAGGCAGGACGACCAACTAGAACCAATATACAATAGCTCTGCGCCGATACAGGATGTTGCCTTGAAGACCTACCGAGAGCGATGGACGATAGACACGGGTGGCGAGAGAGAGACAGGGAGATCCGAGCTGGCGGCACGACATGATGATGATGTCAGTAAAGCAAAATAAATATAGCAGGTGCTTTAAGCGTAACGGTTATCGTCGTAGTAAATGGGATCAGTGTCCCGAGTTAAAATCATGGACGAGGTAACTTGCTTTTCACTTTAAGCTAATACATTTAGTAAAATAATGAATCCAAATTTTCAATCTTTCTGGCTATGAGTGGGACAGACTGGGTTCTCTAGCTTTGATAAGGTAAACACAGAAAATCAAATAAAACCCACTGTACTAAACTTTAAAACTTGAACTTATGGTGAATAGTGACCGTGACGCGGGGGTTGGTAAAATACAGGTAATTACAATAAATACCTCTTTATACAAAAATTGCTGGTGATAAATTGCTGGATTTGTCACTAAAATTTCCATTAGATCGGGATATTCATAGTAACGAGGAGACTAAGAAAGAGGTTTTGTTTGGTTTTATCATTTAATAGCAGAGCAACCATCGTGGGTCATTTAATGCCAAGCTATATATATATATATATATATATTGTGTGTGTGTGTGTGTGTGTGTGTGTGTGTGTGTGTGTGTGTGATATAAAATAATGGAATGAAAAATATAGATGGACGAGAAAAATCTTTTAATGATATTAATCAATTCCACAACGCGTTTCGACATAGATTAAAGATATGAAATTACGAAAATTTCAGGTAGAGAGTGTTTTGTGTCATCTTCATGGTGAGGATTATGAATTTAAAATAGTGGTTGGAACAAGTATAGAAAAATATTCGAAAAGATTACGCCATGGAACGTAATTTTTTTAAACAAGTTAAGAAGAAACTTAGTGTTTATAAAAAGCCGGTTTGTATTGTGAGATGATAAAAGAAATAACAAATGAAGGGAAGAGGGAAGAGAAGAGAAATAAGGAAAGAAAGGGTTAAGCATAAAGAAAAGAGAAATTGGAAATTTGTACTTAATTATCGTTGGTAGTGCAAGTTGAAATCCTTCAACATAATTTTGGCTTAGTAAGGTGAAATTTTATTGAATCCTGGCCTTTGGTCAATAGTGTTATAATGTGAAATATCGGAAGATTCTATGATTCTACGTTTGTTTTTGTCATTAATGAATGGGATGATGTCTGAATGTTGGAATATATATATATATATATATATATATATATATATATATATATATATATATGTATATATATTCTACCTGGCTACATTAATCTGTCCTTGGATATATATATATATATATATATATATAAACAGACTGACATAGATAATCTTTTCTTAAAGAAAGATGGTCAAGCAAACGAAAAGGAAGAAACATGGGAAAATACTGGGATAGATAGATAGATAGATAGATGTTAAAAGACGTCAGATCAAGACGATAGAAAAGAGTCAACGTTATAAAAAACAATTGACTTTGTCAGATCGATACAGAGATACATGTAAAAAGAAAGAAAGAAACTTAGAAATGTAGAGGTAAACAAAATAAGATAGATAGATAGATAGATAGATAGATAGATAGATAGATAGGCATAAAATTAAAGAAATTCACATTGTTAGATGAACTCACACACTCTTCTACGAGATTATTGACTCGAAAACCAGCCCAAGAATTTAGCTGTTATTAAAACATGGTGGATTCTCTGCTCTCCCAGTCTTCCATTGCTCAGTGCCACCCCGGTTCCCGCCAAGTGCTTGAATGTGAGAAGATAAGAATCACGTGGTTTTTCGCTTGACTAATGGTGAACAGCCATAAAATTCAAATAAACGAACGGGCTCGCAAAAACAGGCAGGAATATTGATAACGCAATGACATTAAAACAGCATGAAATCCGATTGAATTGCATTTCTCTTTTGTTTGTTAAATTTGGTGTGTTTTTAGTATTCTTTTCTTTACTATCTTCATTTTTTCCTGCTTGTTTTTGTCTACAATTCGTCATAACAAAAGCCAGATGAATAAAACGAGTAAGTAAATATAAACGTACTCCTGATATTCGGTTCTATAAAGTGTATCTCTTGTGAAGAACAGTAAACATGTAAATAATTAAAATTCTTCCAGATATATAATCGTCCGTATTACGAGGAATGGCAGAAAAGTTCTCGGTCCAACCAATCTTGGTTCTATAAAGTGTATCTAATGTGAAGGACAGTAAACATGTAAGTAATTAAAATTCTCCCAGATATGTAGTTATCCGTATTTCGAGGAATGGCAGAAAAGTTCTCGGTCCAACTAAAATTGATTCTATTAGTGTATCTGTTGTGAAGAACAGTAAACATGTAAATAATTAAAATTCTTCCAGATATATAATCATCCGTATTACGAGGAATGGCAGAAAAGTTCTCGGTCCTACCAATCTTGGTTCTATAAAGTGTATCTCTTGTGAAAAACAGTAAACATGTAAATAATTAAAATTATTCCAGATATATAATCATCCGTATTACGAGGAATGGAAGAAAAGTTCTTGGTCCAACAAAAATTGATTCTATAAGTGTATCTGTTGTGAAGAACAGTAAACAGGTAAATAATTAAAATTCTCCCAGATATGTAATTATCCGTATTACGAGGAATGGCAGAAAAGTTCTTGGTCCAACAAAAATTGATTCTATAAGTGTATCTGTTGTGAAGAACAGTAAACAGGTAAATAATTAAAATTCTCCCGGATATATAATCATCCGTATTACGAGGAATGTCAGAGATGTTCTCAGTCCAACCAAACTTGGAAGCAACTTTTTTTCTTTTTATTACGGTTAAAACTTTTTTCGAAGCAATGTGTCATGCTTTCTGAACTGCAGGGTGAATATACGGACTATTATGCATTTTTCATAGCTTTAGGTTAAGGCTTCCCAACAATTTCAACCTGACGGACCCAAACCTTAATTTAAGAGAGTCCAGGGCCGTGATTTTAAAAGGAAAGGGTAAAGAAGTTAAATTGTAAGTAAAAAAAATCATAATTTAATAAGGTATCTAATTTTGTTCGCCTTCACAAAAAGGAATGATATCGTTGGGGACGGAGTCTTACCCCTCTGCAGCCCCAGCTGATTGGGCCATCTGCAAAGTGAAGTGGGTATTCTCGTGGTGTAATGATTAAAGCGCTTGACTGCAGAATCGTAGTAAGCGAGTTCGAACTCCTGTCGCGCTATTACGTTCACTTTTGGACAACTACCCTTGGGAAATGTATGAACCCCCATATCCTCCGAGCTATGCGTTAAATAGTACCACTAGAATTCTTTGAGAAGAATCGCTTTGGCATTAAATAACTTACGAAAGTTGGTATGGCCTTATACAAAGAAACCGAAACCAAAGTGAAGTATATCTGAAGTACACTGCATTTGGAACTCTCAAATCATCACTTGTCTGACTTCGGAGGAGAAAAATTATCAAAGAAATAAACTCAATTTATAATTCCGTCGATAGTGGAAAACTTTACTCTGTCGTTGTTTGATCGGTTGACTTGGTAAGTTGAGATTTGATCTGATTTTAAGAAAATTTTCTTCTTAGTATGTGAAGCTGTTTGGATTTGGAAAGATGAGTAAAATATCTAAACAAATCGATTTCATTTTCTCTTCAGATTATCTTACTTTAAGTGTGAACTTCTAAAGACTTGGGACAATTCTGTAATTGAAAGCTTGACGCGTTGGTCTTTAATTTCAACTCTTCACAATTTTAACTGTTCAACTTGTAAGCAATAAAGTTCCGGATGACAGAGAGACAAAATAATTTTGGAGCAAAATATGGGAACGAAGAGAACATAACAAAAAAAAACAAAAAAAAAAAACAAACGAATAGATAAGCAACATGGGAAAAGAGATAGAAGGAATCAAGTAAGAACCAAAAGCAAAAATACACCTCAATTCACTGAGAGTCATACTCAAAAAACTACCCAATTGGAAAATGCCTGGCCATGATGGCATGCATGGATTCTGGTTCAAATTTCTCTTCCATCGATGACAGTTGGTTGGTCGGTTAGTTGATTGGTTGGGTTCTTAGAGCATATCAATCTTTGTAGGTTATTTAATGCCAAATCCATTTTAATAAAAATAATCAGTTCTATTTCAAACAATTCCGTTTAGCATAAGTTCACAGTTTAACTGTCAAAAAAATTCTGTTTCAAGCAATTCAGTTTAATTAAACTGTTCAATTTCAACCAATTCAATTTAGTATAAGATTAGATTTTGTTTACATACAGTAAAATGTCAAAATATGCCAAAAGCAGTTCTGTTTCAAACAATTCAATTTAGCATAAGTATGCAGTTTAAATGTAAGTCCAAAGTTTAATTGTCAAAAATATTCCAATCTCAATCCATTCAGTCCGGTCAAAAAGTCCTAATTCAAACAACTCAGTTTACCATAAGTATGCAGTTTAGTTCTATTTAACACATAGATAGGGATCTATCAAGTACTACCATTCCGGGCCAGATTAGACTTCGGATCGATGACAATGAAGGAGTGCTCCGCATTTCCTGAAGCTCCAGCATCACAGGAACCTCGCCATCCGATTGTTTAGGACACCTGTTAGGGGGTGGGGTCTTACCTCTCTACAGAAGTGCAGTCAGTGTATTCTAGAGCCCCAGTCAACTTGTCAATACACATAATTAAATGTCAAAACAGTTTTATTTCAGTTTAGCATCAGTACACAGTTTAGATATCAAAATAGTTCTATTTTAAACAATTCAGTTTAGCATAAATACGCAGTTTAAGTGAAACCCCCCACCAGTAAACTCAAGAAACCACGGTTTAGTTCTATTTAACCCATAGATAGGACGCTTATTAGATGCTACCACTCCGGGTCAGAGTGGACCTAGGAGCGATAACAGTGAAGGGGTAGTCCGCATTACCCAAAGCTCCCGCATAACTGGAACCTTACCATCAGATTGTTTAGTGTCATATCAATCCATCGATGACAGCCTGGTAATCGAAATGAATAGATGGCGACAAGAAACAGATATACCTGGATGGATGACAAAAGAAAAACACCATAATTCAAAAATATCCCTTCAAATTAACCGCCTCCAATAACCACAAACCCATAACGTGCCTAAAGATTATATGGAAAATACTAATGGCACAAATTGGGAAGGCGATATATGATTCGCTAATAAGCGCTGGACTGTTCTTCGAGGAAAAGAAAAGAAGCCGCAAGTGAACCAGAGGTACAGGAGAGCTACTATACATTAATCAACACATCCTCAAGGAGAGCAAGACGTAGCGGAAAAACCTTGCTATTGACAACAAAAATGCATATGGTATGGTCCTGCAAAGCTGGATAATACACTCTTTTCAAATTTACAAGATATCCGGCGAAGTCATAAAGTTTGTCTAAAAGGCCATGCAAAACTGTAAAGCAAACTGAGAGCAGCAAGAAAATAGCTAACTTGAGGTGAAAATCTAGGGAGGGAACTTCGAGGGTGATGCGCAATCACCATTACAATTTGTAATAGCGATGATGCCACTCAATCACCCTCTTAGGAAATGCTCAGGCGGATACAAACTTCATAAATCGCAAGAAAAAATCCACCTCCTCATGTACATGGACGATATCAAAACTGTTGGTCAAACATTAGAAAGAACTGGAAACCCTAATACAGGCAGTGAGGATATACCGATAAGATACAGGGATGGAATTTGGCATAGAAAAATTTGCAATACTAATAATGAAAAGCAGAAAACTACACTTGACGGAAGGAATAGAACTACCAAATCAAGATAAAATCAGAACGTTCGAAGAAATAGAAACCTCCAATTACTTGCGAATATTGGGAGCTGACAGCATCAAACCTGTACAGATGAAAGAAAAACTTAAAAAAAGAATATCTTAAGAGAACGAGAAAACTACTCGAAACCAAATTACATTGCAGAAATCCCACCAAAGGGATAAGTACCTGGGCTGTTTACCTCGTAAAATACTCGGACCATTCTTAAAGTGGACCATAAGAGAACTCATGGCAATGGATAAGTCCTTATATGCCAGAGATGATGTAGATAGCCTGTATGTGTCAAGGAATAAAGGAGGAAGATATCGTGCCAGCATTCAAGAGGGTGTCAACGCATCGATGCAACAACTAGAAGACTAGATATAAAAAAAGCACGGAGGAAGACTAATTACAGCTACCAGAAACAATACAGACAACACAAGCATCAACAGAAAAAAATTAACTAGAAAAAATTGGAAGTAAAGCAACTCTATGGACAATTCAAACAATAAACAAGCTAGATCTCACACGAGAGGACTTGGGCATAGCTAAGAAAGGGAAATCTTAAGAGAGAAATTGATTCTCTTCTAATAGCAGCGCAAAACAACACCATAAGTAAGAGTAGATAAGATGCAAGAAAATAACAGATGAAAACTATGTGGTGACAGAAACGAAACGATCAACTACATAATAAGCAAATGCAGTAAATAAGTGCAAAGAGAGTATGCGACTTGACATGATTGAATGGGGAAGATGATCGACTGGTAATTGTGCAAGAAGTTTAAATTTGACCATGGTAGTAAATGGTATATGTACGATCTGGAATCCGTCCTGGAGAATGAAATGCACAACATTCAGTGGGATTTTGCGATACAAAAGGATTACCTAATCTTGACCAGACGACCTGACCTAGTGATAGTCAAAAAAGAAAAAAAAAGAACCTGCTGAATAGTGGACTTTGTCGTTCTGGCTGACCAGAGTGTAAAACAGAAGAAAAGCGAAAAGAGATATAAATACCTGGACCTTGTTAGGGAACTGAAAAAGTATGGAACATGACTGTGGCGGTGATACTAATTGTAACTAGTAAACAGAGAAAACCTTAATTGAGAAACTGAATCTCGTTTAATAGAAGGATCAAATAATGTCCTAAGAACTAATATTGGTAGTAGATAAAAGAATAACCTGAGTACGTTTGTTGATAACAGAGATTAAACGGTTAATCACATAATAAGCATTGCAGCAAATTAGTACACAAGTAATATTAATGCAGCTATCATTTGATCCTGAAGATGTTCCGGCTAGAATTGTGCAAGAGACTAAAATTTGGGCATGCTGACAAATGGTATATGCACAAACCAGAACCCATCCAAGAAAACGGGAAGCATGGGATTTGAATGTAAAAAACGGATCACTCAGTCCCGGCCAGAAGACCAGACCTAGTGGTAATTTACAAGAAAAAATGTGTCGTCCATTTGATTTTGCTGTTCCAGCGGACTTCAGAGGGAAAATGAAAGGAAGCGAAAAGACAGACAAATACTTAGAGCTTACTAGAGAACTGAAATACTACAGAAATGAATATGGCAGTTACATTTGGCTTACTAGGAGAGAAAAACGGTGGCGAATTTGGAAATAAGAAGAGAAATCGAAACCATACAGACCACAGAGCTGTTAAAATCAGCTAGCATACTGAAAAGAGTCCTGGAGACCTGAAGAGACTTACAGATTTCAGTGTAAAACCACCCATTAAAACTGGTATAAAACACTGACAAAGAAAATAATAATAATAATAGTAATAAAAGTTAAAAAGAAAGAAAGAAATAGGAAAATATCGATTTAAATGTCTGTCCATTTTCCTCTTGCAAACGACAATGTTAGTTGACAGGGCTTGAAATTATACATTTTGCCAACAATCATATCGGCTATAGAGCAGAAAAAAACCACAAAAGGTCGGTGGTGGCGGGACAATAACAAAAGTTTGGTAGTGTATAATGTAACACGTCTCTTTCCCACTATCTCTCTCTCTCTCTCTCTCTCTCTCTCTCTCTATCACACACACACACACACACACACACACACACACACACATTTCGTTGAAGATTAGCAAGAATATTGATTGAAGAGCCATATTGGTCTTTTTCTTAAGTTGTTGTGGCAAGCAGAGACCCAGAGAGTTTGTGAAGATTTACGCCTATTTGGGAAGAAATTGGTTGCAAAAGCTTCCTGAGGATTAAAACTGGTTTTCTGCTTTCTTAATCAGCGATTAGACGTTGTGTTTTGTGTTCTTAGCGCTGCACAGTTAGTTGCAACATCCAAAGACATAGCAAGAATTGATCAGAATTGAATAGAATTGATAGAACTGTGTCAGGAACAGATACATTATTACAATGTGAAACAGCGATAGTGAGCAAAACAGAAAGAAAGACAAAACTGTGTTAGTTACACATCTATTAACAGGCTGTTAGTGATATAGAAATAAGACCACACATAGATAGATAGATAGATAGATAGATAGATAGATAGATAGATAGATATTAATACACTCACTATAAAACATAGATAGATAGATAGATATTAATACACTCACTATAAAACATAGATAGATAGATAGATAGATAGATAGATAGATATTAATATACTCACCATAAAACAGAGGTAGATAAACTGATCGATCGACATAAAGACAACTCGTGATAGACATATATGAATAGACAACAGGTGTTACGATGATATGTACAAATTGTGATAGAGATCCAAACTGTGTAAGGAACACATAAATGAATACATTGTGAAACATGGGCCAAGAAAGATATGTGTTTGTGTGTGAGAGAGAGAGAGAGTGTGTTTGTGTGTGAGAGAGAGAGAGAGAGAGAAAGAGAGAGAGAGAAACAGTGTTAGTTACACTTCTAGAAACAGATTACATGTGCTACAGAGAAAAAAGTAAAGTGATAAACCCCTTAAATATATATATATATATATATATATATATATATATATATATAAGGCTTAGAATGGTCCCCAAAGACCCGAAAAAAAGCCTAGGGAAATTAAAGGTCGGAATCGAGACCATCAAAATTGGAGTATTGTTAGAATAAGCTCGAATACTCAGGAGATTTCGGAAGATGAGAGAAAATTTCTTACCTCTCAGACTCCAGTGATAAATCACTAGTTCAAAATGTTGGGAAAAACTCCTGAAGAGTAATAATAATAACATTAGTATTTTGTTTGCATCACAGTTCAATGGTTTGAATCTTCAGATGTAATTATAATAGTTTTATACCAGACTTATATATGTGACCCTCATAGGTAGTATTACTCCTGGTCAGAGTGGACCTGGGAGTAATAGCAGCTAAGTTGCGACTTTTCAGTAATCCTATCTCTAGAATAGAGTAGTGAACAATGAATTAAACATTAATTTTCAGCCAAGTTGCATTCAACACACTTTTACGAAAGAAACCTTCATTGCTTAAATTATTTTTTCTATTCTTCTTTTGACATAGCAAATCTGTGTGATGTCTTTCTTGTGAAAAGTAAGTAAAGTTGGTGACTGTGGTCGAGGGCGACCGGAAGGTTCAATTTTCCATAGCTACTACACCGAGGTGTTGGCGAGGACGCCATCCCTTTCCCTGGATTGCTTCACTTTACCCATGATACGTACCTTATATTATTGAGTGTTAAGTAAGGAGGTATCAAGTACCATTTTTAAAATCTTTGGCATGACTTGACATGGGATTGAACCCTGGTCTCCCGGAACATTCGAATTTTACCCTTCTGTTGAATTTTGATTTCAGGAGAATGAGCATTAAATTTAGTAAGATGCCGTCATATCTACTGTCGATGGCGTTTTAACCAATAGGATCCAAGGAGAGTTCCCTTGGTGTAGTAAAATGTTAAAACCAATTAATCAAAAAATAGAGGGGGAAATCCTTGAGGCGTACTGGTTAACATGTAAGATTGCGACATCTGAGTAACCGACTTCGAATTTTAGGGATGTCATTAAGGTTGGTTGGTCGGTTGTTTGGGTTTTATGGCATATCAACATTTGTAGGTTATTTAACGCCAAATCCATTTTTATGAAAATAGTTCTATTTCAAACAATTCAGTTTAGGATAGGTACGCAGTTTAAATGAAAGTACAGTTTAATTATGAAAAAAAATTCTATTTCAAGCTATTTAGTTTATTCAAGCGGATCTATTTCAACTAATTCAGTTTAGTATGCATACAGATTTTGTTTACACACAGTTAAATGTCAAAACAGTTCTATGTTAAACAAATCAGTTTAGTGTAAGTACAGTTTCAATGTCTAAAAACAATTCCATTTCAAATAATTCAGTTTACCATAAGCACGCAGTTTGAATGTAAGTACGGTTTAATTGTCAAAAACATTTCTATTTCAAGTTATTCAGTTTGCTCAAACAATTCAGTTTAGCATAAGTATGCAGTTAGTTCTATTTATCCTATAGATAGGGCCCTATCAGGTGCTACCACGCCGGGCCAGAGCGGACCTGGGAGCAATGGCAATGAAGGGGTGCTCCGCATTCCCCAAAGCCCCTGCATCACTGGAACCTTACCATCAGATATATCTAGGACACACATTGGGGGAGGGTCTTACCCCTCTTCAGAGGTGCAGTCGGTGTATTTTATAGCCCCACCCGACTGGGGAATGATGTTATGAAGTTCACTTTCGAACTAACACCCTTGAGAAAAGAATAACCTCTTTTATTCTCTCAGCTAAGGATTAAATTGTACTACAACTCTTCTTCTTCAAAGATAACATTGGCTTGAAATAACGCACAAAGTTTGATGTGCCATTAAACAAAGGCACCAAACCAAACGAAACCAAAATTTTATACGCTATAAATGTCAAATGATAACACAATAACTACTGTTTGATGACTTTTTTAACCAATGGAATCCAACCACTTCGACACCGATGGAATATATATGTGGGAACTAAAAATAAAAATAAACCACATTGGGTCACATTCCATGAGAGTAGCTTGGTCAGCCTATGAACTTTTCAACCTATCCTTGTTGTAAACAAGAAGTCATCGCATGGAACTATGTGTGATGAATGCTAGATGTGACCAAATCTGTGATTCGGCAAAACCTACTGATCAAAAGTTGCGAGAGTTGGCACTGACATAGTCATTTTATTTTATTATTCGCTCAGATGTGCAAATCTCTTCGTTTAAACTTTGAAATATATGTTTTTCTGATTGGTCTATCTTGATATTGATGAGATTATTGTTCTCTCTCTCTCTGTCGTTCTCTCTCATCATAACAGTAAGCTGGCTTTTTAAAATATATCTCATGGTTATTTAATGCCAAACCTATCCTTGAAGAAGATCAGTAATGGTGCCATCAAATTCATATCCAGCTGAAAAGTGGGATTTATATCTTTTCCCATATAAACCTAATAACGCGACTGGAGTTCGAACTCGCTAACTATGATGTCAGGACTCAACACGTTAGCCATTATTCCACTAGGACTTCCCTCTTTATTTTTTATTGATTGATTGATTGATTGATTCTAATGGCGTGTTAACTTATCTAGTTAAAGAATTGCATTCACTGTACGCATACATTTTTTTAAGCGTTGTTTTTTTTTTCTTTTGGCAATCTGTTTGTTGGTGGTTTTATTTTACGACATAAGAAGCCTTTTCGGGTCGTTTAACGCCAAATTAAGTCATTTTGATAAAAGTTTTAAACAAGTCCGTTAAGTATAAGTGAAGTTTTTGTTTATAGACAGTTAAATATCAACATAGCTCGATTTTATGAAATTCAGTTTAGCATAAGTACACAGTATATTTCTATTTGACTCATAGATAGGACCCTATCAGGTGCTAGCACTCCAGGTCAGAGTGGACATTGGGGCGATGGAAATGAAATGTTACTCCGCATTCCCCAAAACTCCAGCTTTACTGGAACCTCACCATCAGATTGCTTAGAGTCATATGCAGGACACTCGTTGGCGGGGGACTTACCATTCTGCAGAGAAGCAGTCGGTGTATTCTACAGCCCAGCCGTCTAGGCAACAGTTTTGGGATATGAATTAAAGAAATGTTGGCGATCTTATTCGAGGGTGACACGAAGGTTCCCTTTTCAATAGCTATCACACCGAGAAGTAGGGTATGGCGCTACTCCATTTCCTGGATTGTTCCAGTTTACCCTTGATCAGTATCTTATAATGCTGAGTGTTAAGCAAGGCGGTGTCAGGG
>OY757907.1:41118778-41126278 GCA_963585895.1 Sepioteuthis lessoniana | reverse complement strand
CTTGTCCTGGAGAATGAGGTACGCAAATTCCTCTGGGATTTTGAGATACAAACGGATCACCTAATCTCAGCCAGACAACCAGTCCTTATAATTATCAACAAAAAAAGAGAACTTGCCGAATTGTGGACGTTGCTGCCTAATCTGAGCACAGAGTAACATCAAAAGAAAGATAAGTACCGTGACCTCACAAGGGAATTGAAAAAACTATGGAACATGAAAATGACGGTTATACCAATTGTCGTAGGTGCTTTTGGTACAGTCACCAAAGGTTTGGTAAAAAGACTAGAGGACTTGTAGGATGAGTGAAGACAATCCAAACTACAGCATTGTTGACACCGGCCAGAATACTGAGAAGAGTCCTGGAGACTTAAAGAGACTCGTTGTCACTCAAACTCCAGTGAAAGATCATCGGGCAACGCTGATGTGAAAAACTCTCAAAGAGTGTAATAATAATAATAATAATAATAATAATAATAATAATAATAATATCATTATTTCTTAATTATCTGTCCATGATAGATACACTTGAATAATTCTGTTAAATAGGACATGTCTATTTGAATAGCTTCATTTAACAATAATCAGCTGTCAAGGACGATTGAATAAAACTGTTTAAATTTCATTAATCTTTAAAAAGATTATCATAATTATAGTTATTATTAAAACCACTATGTTTTTAGAATATCATGCTCATGCATAAAATATAAACAAGAACAACATCAGTAGTATATATATATATATATATATATATATATATATATATATATATATATATATATATAAAGGAAGAAAGAGATGCTGTACGGGTAGATTAGTAAATAATTCGGTGAGCATTTTAGCAAGTTTGCGCACGATGACCTTAAATATGGAGCAGTCCTACAAGGATAAAGAATTGTTTCGTTATTTTTTTGGGGGGTCGGTGTGCGGGGAGGGTCTGTTCACGATCAAATTTCGCACACGTGTGCGTGCATGCCTGTTTTGCATATTCTCATCCCTCTCGACCACCACCTTCAATGAAATATCTGAGATCCCAGATTTTTATTATTTATTTATTTATTTTATTCATTATTTATCTTTTGTTTGTTTTTTTTATGCATATAACAGTGTCTCTTCGAATAGGGAAACTGTCGATCTGATAATATATATTTATTATTATCTCTTTACTTATATTCCTTTTTTTTTTTCACAATGTTTCTATATTTACGTCTGTATATTTGAAATTATATGTACGTACCGTCATTTTGGACGGGCCAAGCGTCTTCATAAATGTGTGTTTTGAAAGCTTTATAAAAGTATTTCAGTGTCCCCGAATAATTTGCAGTAAAATACATGCGTCGCACTCTGGGCGCATATTTAAATGTATTGAGATACAATCTATCTTGAGGAAGAGTACTCATGGTGTAAGGGGTAGCGTACAAGACTGGAAGCTATTTCGAACTCAAGTCGCGTTAACTGGTTAATTTTCGGACTAATACCCTTTGCGGAGTCATGAACCTTTATACCCATTCTATGTACCACTATTGTCCTTTTGCAAAGTTTGCTTTGGCATTAAATAACCCTCAAAGGTTAATATGCATTTAGAAAAAGAAACCAAAATGAAAACAATTTAAGTTGATAATTAAAAACGTTAGTTCTTTTCTGTATTTCTTTCTTTAGTCGTCGTACAAGACTCTAAAAATGGTAGTTGATACCTTCTTGCTTAACACTCAGCATTATAAGTTTAGTATCAAGGGTAAAGTGGAACAATCCAGGGAAAGGAGTGGCGCCCTCGCATACATTGCTGAGTAGTAGCAATTGAAAAGGGAGCCTTCGGGTCGCTCTCGACTACGGTCGCCAACTTTACTTTTACTTACTTATTTACTTTTAGCTGGCTGTGAAATGAAATGGAAACTGCTTCGTTCCGGATTCAAACTTCGTACTACCGAGTACATTTTCTCCGATGATAACCGTTACTCTAAAAAAAAACCAAACAAACAAACAAAAACTTGCGCTGTTTCAACGCACTGACAACAGACGTGATTCCTTATCGTTTGAATCGAAAGTTTTCTAAGATACTTCATTAAAAGGGATTCAACGATTCAGACGCATACTCCATCATTTTCTGGTTTAGTTGTTGTTGAATACTGTCCTGACCACCTGTTATCCTGTAACAGTGTTCTACCATACTTGAAGCATGAGAGCCACTCAAAACACCTTGATCGGTCCGTTGTTCTATTGCCAAAAGTCTGTTTTATTATTTCAGGCTTTCCATTGATCGATTTCACAAGTGTGACCGAGAATCTGAGATTCATCATGAAACTGGACGAAGGTCAGAATTTTCACGGTATGACACAACGTCGTAAGCTAATTCACGCTAAATACTTCTCAATTTCAGTTCAGTCCCACCGACAGAGTTTAGAATACGATGACTGCATTCTCTGCTGAAGGGTAAGACCTCCTTCCTAAAATATGTATCCAAGATACCACAATAGATTGCCTCTGACGGTGAGGCTCCAGTTCTAGAGATCTGAGGAGTTTGCCAAGACTCTAAGGTCCATTTGAGCAGAGTGGTATATATTTATCCTGCCCTTCCGCCCGGAAGGATAGGACACAAGGTAAATTTTTCAAGCGGAAATTAACAGGTTTCAATTCAGTGTTTTCCTATTCCCAGATCGGTTGACATACTTAATCTAAAGAGGTCAGTCTTCCCTCTTATTTATCCAGAGCTGGAGACAGAATGTTGGATCCATACCTTTCCCAGGTGTATTAGTGCCATGTGAAATGCAAACAACTTCCTCCAGGACTTTAACTCGGGTCACCATGTCAGTTTCCTATGACTATAACCCTTGCAACACAAGCGCCTCTACTCTGACTCGAAGTGTTAGGGTCTCGTCTATGAGTCGAAAAGATCTGCTGGAAATTTTTTTTTTTCAATTCGACAGGAAAACTGAATATGGCATAACTGTGTGTACATGATTTGTACTGAATAGAAATACTTGATATGATATAACTGTGTGCAAACAAATGATTACTTTAGTGAATAAAAACGTATGATTGAAACAACAATTGCGTTGAAAATATAAACAGCCTAAGAATGTAATCGTTTATAAATAAATGTCATTTTGGCATTGAATAACACATAAGACGTCAAACAAATGAACCAAACCAACCAAATCATTTCCGGTTCCGGGTGCAGGACTTCTCATCTTTCCCTCGCACTTTGTTTATTCGTACCACGAACATTTCGATTCTTTGTTCGCTTCTTGAACATTTCGGTTCTTCGTTCGCACCACGAACATTTTGGTTTTAGTTCACAACACGAACATTTCGACTCTTAGTTCGCACTTGGAGCATTTCAGTTCTTAGTTCACATCACGAATATTTGGGTTATTATTTCGCATCACAAACATTCCGACTCTTAGTTCGCACCACGAACATTTCGATTCTTAGTTCGAACCACGAACTTTTCGACTCTTAGATCGCTCCACAGCCATTTCGGTTCTTAGTTAGCACCAAGAACATTGCGGTTTTAGTTCGCACCATATATCGTTCGAAATCATGAGATAAACATGGAAGCTAGAGAGATGGATTTTGCATAAAAATTATTGAAGTTTATATTAATTAATATTTATTGACTTGTCTTTCTTTTTTCATTCGACATAGACATATTATATTCAAGCAAGATAGTCTCTGACAATAAAATTTAGGTTTAATACGATAATTTAAAAGAAAAAAACTATCTAGATAGAGGAAAACTTTTAACATCTCGACTTAAATTAAATCTGCTTGAAAAGTGGTGTTCAGAAAAGAATTCTATCAATTTCCGGTAAAGTTAGAAATCTGGCTAAAGGAATCGTGAGTGCATTTACAGTTTGGTTTTGGTTTTATAGTATATCAATCATTGTGGGTTACTTAAAGCCAAATCCTGTTTATATATATATATATATATATATATATATATATATATATATATATATATATATATATATATATATAAATTAGACATACATGATTTGGAAGTATAAGTCAACAAATTTTAATTGTTCCAAGTATTGCTATGTATCACAAACAATTCAATTAAACATCAGTCATTTGTTTGCACAGTTAAATTATCAAACAGTTGTATTTATAACAATTCTATTTAGCATTATCATTTATTTGTACTCAGTTTAAATGTCAAACAGTTCTATTTGACTCAGATAGGATCCTCTCAGTTGCTACCACTCAGAGCCGGAGTAGACCAGAGAGCAATGGTTATGAAGGGTTTCTCTGCATTTCCAAAAGCTCCATCTTTACTAGAACTTCACCATCAGATTGTTTATGTCATATCCAGGACACTCATTGGTGTGGGGTTCTTATCCCTATGCAGTTAGTGTATTCTACTGTCCCAGCCGACCGGACTGTTACATGTTTGATTAGTTGGTTGGTTTGTTGGGTTTTATGGCATATCAACCTTTGTAGGTTATTTAACGCCAAATCGATTTTTATGAAAATAATCCGATCTATTTAAAACAGCTCAGTTTAGTATAAGTACAGATTAATTGTCAAAAACATTTCTATTTCAAACTATTTAAGCAGTTATATGTAACAATTCAGATAGGTATAAATACGGTTTTAATGTCGAAAAACAGTTCTATTTCAAATAATTCAGTTAAGCTTAAGCACGCAGTTTAAATGTAAGTACGGTTTGATTGTCAAAAACATTTCTATTTCAAGCTATTCAGTTTAGTCAAACATTTCAGTTTAGCATAAGTATGCTGTTAGTTTTATTTAACCCATAGATAGGGTCCTATCAGGTGCTATCACTCTGGGCAATAAAGGTACTCCGAATTCCCCAAAACTCCAGCACTGCTGGGACCTCACCATCAGATTGTTTCGTGTCATATCCAGGGCACTCGTTAGGGGGGTCTTACCCCTCTGCAGAGGTGCAGTCAGTGTATTCTACAGCCCCAACCGACTGGGCAATACACAGAGTTAAATGTCAAACAGTTTTATTTCGGATTATTCAGTTCAGCATGAGTACACAGTTTAGACGTCAAAACAGTTCTATTTAAACAATTTAGTCTTGCATAAATACGCAGTTTAAATGCAAAAATCAGTATAGTGAAAGAAGCACAGTTTAGTTCTACTTAACCCATAGATAGGATCCTTATCAGGTGCTCGTACTACGGGCCAGAGTGGAACTGGGAGTGATGGCAATGAAGGGGTACTCTGCATTCCCCAAAGCTCCAGCATTGCTGGAACCTCACAATCAGATTGTTTAGTGTCACATACAGGATATTCGTTGGGGGGGGGTCTTACCCTTCTGTAGAGAAGCAGTCAGTGTATTCTACCGTCCCAGCCGACTGGACTGTTACATGTTTGAGCGAAATTTCTTGGCAGTCTTATCGAAGATGGCCGGATGAACTTTATTAAATCTTAGTTAAGATAGTTTGAGAGGGTGATGTTGCATAAAAAACGTACCAAATATTAAAATTAATTAATCGATCACACTTTCATTATCATAAAATGCGTGATTTGAGAGATCAAGAGTAAAGGATGCTAATGGTAATGTGTTTATTGGATTAATTTGGTTACTAATTTGCTAAAAAAATAATGGTTTTTAAAACAGAATAATTTGCCAGTCTTTGCCAATATTTTTGGCGAATTTCTGACTCGAATTCAGTACAAGTTTTTTTTTTTTGTTGTTTTTTTTTTTGTTTTTTATTGTTCAATTTGTCGAATGTCACTTTTAAGAACCACAGAATAAAGATGGACTCGGCTAGAGATTCTTGTGTGGACTCAGTACCCAAAAGAGACAAAATGATGAATTTTCAAAAAAGAAAAAAGAGGAGGACAATTTATTTTACAATTTAACTTTATTTTAATACATACATTTACTTCCCCAAATCGGAATCCGTCTGCAGACAGTGAAAGCTGCGTGTCTACTTGAGTTACTAACCATCAGCATTAAGTTTTGCAAATAGTGATTGCAAGGGAAGAATCAGGTGTGTTGATACTGGTGGTGGGGTGACCAGACAACGCTGTACGTCTGCCTTATTACAAATTTTATGCTCGAGGACAAAGAACGGTCTGGAAAACCACAGAACTGGAAAACTAATTAATTGGAGAAACTTCTATAGAAAAAAGTTTCAGAACAATTAAAATATAAACTTGTAGAATCATGAAAATAGAATCCGTTATTTTTTTTAAAGATTTGTAACGTAAGGGCATTAGGTTCATCGCTGCAGTATCCGTCTGCAAAGTCTCTTGATGTGAAATTGCAAAGTCTGTTAATATAAACATGTCCCTGATGACCAGTAACAGGCTAATATATATTTTATGATACTTTATTTTTCTGAATAACTGAGATGAAGCTTGATCATTTAGAGTATTCGGAGTCGTGTGTTCATCGTTATATTCACAACGTTTCGGTCGAT
Organism: Sepioteuthis lessoniana; assembly: GCA_963585895.1. Lineage (NCBI taxonomy): Eukaryota > Metazoa > Mollusca > Cephalopoda > Myopsida > Loliginidae > Sepioteuthis > Sepioteuthis lessoniana. The sequence goes on along the minus strand of OY757907.1, from coordinate 41,119,880 downwards.
GCATCCTTCGGCCATCCTCAGATGTCTCCTGTTGAACTCGGGTCTTACACGGAACTTCGAATCCTTTCTTTAATACATAGGGATAGATTGTCCTAATTTCGATTACAATAACTGGGTACAAGTTTTAAGTTATAGTATGTATTCTTTGTTATTTACCTTTACTCATGATTGAACCAAGAACTTCCACATGATATCACTTTGAAGAACTTTAGCCTAATGCCTATACCACTTGGGCCATGTGTCCAGGCGGACAATTTAGAGTAAATTTTCGGGATTTATAAACCTAATCGCTTTATCAATTTACAAGATACTATTGATTACAAAAATGTATTATTTCATCTTAGCTCACTAAAAAATTGCAAAATACGTGGTGACTTCAATAAGTTTCCAGACTTTTTTGTACAGGAATTTAAAATTGTCGTAGACTATTCAAAATTCAGTATGATATTGCTACATATGTTATGAGACGACTGACCAATTTTCATGTTTTCAGGTTCAAATGAAAAGCTACAGCAGCAATTGGAATACACCCTACTGAAGCCTGATTGTCACAGCTGGTGAATTTCAAAATTGCAATCTGACGCTTTAGAAGAAGAATATGCAATAAAATTGTGTTTTAAACTTGGAAAAAAATACCACAGAAACGTATGCAATGCTTCAGACTGCTTTTCGACCTTCTTGCATGAATCAAGCTTCAGTTTTTGAGTGGCATAAGAGGTTCAAGGAAGTCAGGGAGTCTGTGAGGGATGATGAGAGGTGTGTGAGGAGTAAGGGAGTCAATACACCAGAGTTTATTGGCCAAAGGGTTAGGGTTAGGGTTACTATGTTGAGGTTTTAAGGGAGTTCTGGTTGAGATTCCGTCGGAAAAGACCAGCACCCTTCAAATCGGCTCAGTGGCATTTCCACCAAGACAATACATCAGTCCACAACTCCATCCTTGTCACAGACTTTTTGAGCAAGATGGAGATCAAGACAGTTCCTCAGCCTCCCTATAGTCCAGACCTTGACTTTTGCTTATTCCCTAAGCCCAGAGGCTGTCTTTATGAGACAATTGAGGAGATGAAAGAGTCTGTGACGAAGGTCATTGACACGCTCACATAAG
>OY757907.1:41073778-41116278 GCA_963585895.1 Sepioteuthis lessoniana | reverse complement strand
TATATATATATATATATGTGAGTGTGTGTGTGTGTGTGCGCACGCGCGTTTGCGTGTGTGTAAAGAGAGAGAAAATAAAGTTAAAATAATTCTTACACCCACTTTTTATATGTAACCACCGATTATATAAATAAATATATATATATATATATATATATATATATATATATAAAGAGAGAGACAGATAGACAGTGACAGAGACAGAGAAAGAGAGAGACAGAGAGAGCGAGAGAAAGTATTTAACATTTAAGAGATCGTAATCGGAAACTAATGCAGTGCTCTGTGCACAAATGTACGGAGAAAATGTCACAATATTCCAAAGATAAAATAAGTCTAATCACTACTCTGAGTTTTGCGAAAACGATCTTCAGGTGACTATATACATTTATTGGCAATACTTGTGGGTTTTCATTATTTGATTATGTAAAGAAAATGGTTCTAAGTACCATCTCACATTATGAACACCTACAAGTATTGTCAGTAAATATAAGTAATAATTTCATTATTGTCAATATTTGTACCGGACATTGTCAATATTTGTACCGGACATTGGCCTAGCGGTTAGAGTTTTCGCCAATGGCCCGGGAGATCTGGGTTCAATCCCAGGTCGAGTCATACCAAAGACTCAACAAATGGTACTTGATGCCTCCTTGCTTAACACTCAGCATTATAAGGTACGGATCAAAGGTAAAGTAGAGCAATCCAGGGAAGGAGTAGCGCCCTCCCCTACACCTTGGTGTAGTAGCTATCGAAAAGGGAGCCTTCGGGTTACCCTCGACTATGGTCGCCAACTTTACTTACTTTATTGTCAATATTTATAAACACTATTTTTTTCACATTATTGCATTATAAGCTCGGTGCTTATAATGTATTGTTAAGGCCATCATGATCTTAATTGTTACATTTATTATTATGATTATTATTATAGCAAAAACTATCCAAAACATAACATCATTTTTATTACCTGCCTATAAATACTATACCATATAAACCTAGACAATGCAATCATTAAAAAACAAGTAATGTGACGATGATTTTAATTTTAATCATCATCATCAGCCAACGATATTCACAAACTCACGCACACATACACACAGATAACTCACACTTTTCAAACAAAAAAATAACCTTTTTAATCGGTCTTTTTTGATAATCTTCATTCAGTCTGACGAACGCAAAGTGCATAAAACTCAGGGTCACTGACACTACCATGGAATATACATATATATATATATATATATATATATGGTTTATTATTGATATTGAACATTATTTGACAATATTGCAATACTTGTTCCTCCATTAACTCACCAAGTGAGCCAGTAAGAACTATAAACCTCTTTTATATGTATATGAATATATATATTCAACTATCTGAGACATATACATAGATAAATACGGACATATACACGCACCCATTTAAATAAATATATATATATATATATATATGTGTGTGTGTGTGTGTGTGTGTGTGTGTGTATATATATATATATGTGTGTGTGTGTGTGTGTGTGTGTGTGTGTATCTTAAAAATATGCATTCGTATGCGTGGTAGGTGTAGGTTTTTTTTAGCAGGTGTCCGTGTGGGTATGCATCTGAATATAATCGGCAGCCTCCTTGCACAAGGACCCTTCTGGTCTGCCTTCGCGCGCATGCGTGATGGCGTGTGTCTGCGCTTCGCTATTCATGAGATGCATTGGGTTGACATCACGGTGCGGCCCAGCCCAGATGACGTGACAATGCCGGCCGACCACCATATATCCTTTTTTTTCTTTCTTCTTTCTCCTTGCCCGACCTCTTCTTTCCAGTGCCTTGAAAACCCTGTCAATACACCCCTACCGGGTCTCCCTCCGTCACCAGCCCGAAAGTGTTTCTCCCTTTTCCCCTTTTGCAATGTAATAAGCCGGCAAGTGAAAGCGGGCAGGCCTAGACGAGATGAGAACGAGAGGAGAACGAGATGTTGGGAGCCAAAAGGCGGGAAGTTAGTAAGGGGACGAGGATGATGCGGAGAAAATTAATGCAATCAAAATGATCACGTGAACAACATTCATCTAATTCCGAATATTACAACTACATCCGTGACCACCACGCCCGGCCACCACCAGGCATCCCTTCCATCGTCGCACGCACTAGTTCAAGCGCTATCATTAATGCTAACACTATAGATAATTAGTGTTTATAACACTACAATATTACTGTCGTAATCAAAGTTGGCACTGACGTAATCAACATTAATAGACATCATCTCTATTTATGCTTTTACTAGTTTGACTTTCTCACAAGTAATACCCGTTAGCTTTCTCTCAAGATCAAGTGACAGCAAGTTTCCTTAATTCCCCGTTTAAGTGAGGTTTATAGCGGACGGACTGCATCCTTTGCAGAGGAGTAATACCCTCAACCCCACCAGAAAATTTGGTTATATTGCGCATGACACTAGCCAACATCCTGTGGCAAACGGATTGTTGCTTTAAAGCTTATCTCTACGAGAAACTATGACTATTTAATTAGTTGCCTTACCTTCGACTACATCCTCTACAGAAAGATGAGACCCCCAACTCCAACAAAAATAAGGGTTTATGCTACCTGCCACGCTAAACTGTAACCGGTGGTGAGGCTCTATTTCGGAGTTCTGGGGGACTATTGAGTTACATCTTCGCTGCTATTAATCCCAGTTCAACTCTTACCTTTATTGCCCCCTTATGTAAATGTCTCGATATTTATATATAACATAATTGTAGAAAAGTTCTTAGTCCGACAAAAATTACGTAAATTTATGGTTACAATCTTCCTGGCTTTAATATGTTTGGCTTTTGTTCCTTTTTTTGATTATTGTTGTGATGCTGGCAAAAGAAAGGCACAGGAAACACAAAAAAGTAGATAGAAAAACATATATTCAAGTAACCGAGACAAGATACAAGTAAACATGGTTAGACAGGGTTTAGTTAATAGGAAGCTGAGAGTCCAGTGGGTTAGCGACTATCTGTCCGCTACGCAAGTGGTATCACACGTGATTATGTCACGTGGGTCTGGTCAGCGGTATTTGTCAACCGGCCCACCTACCGGATGAGTATGGCATAAGGCCTTTTTAAAATAAGTCTGGGCACAGGGCCGTAGCCCACACGCGCCCGGCATTCCCCAAAATACCTCGAGCCCCATCGGCATTCCCCTAAAGAGGGGCGCCTCAGGCGCCAGGCAATTAACTTACCCCTCCGAAGAGGGTTAAAACCTGGGGGGACGGCCCCTGAGGCCAGAGAGATTTCCAGTGCTGAGGCACACCTGCCCAAATCTGTGCCGCTGACAACATGGCCGGCCGAAGTGCGATCTAACAACTGAAGAGGCGCACCAAAAACGGGGGTTTGGTCCCAAGTATTTATCTCCCGGCCCAACAACCGGAGAAATACTGCACAAGGCCTTTTTAAGGTGGATCCTGGTGCAGGGTCATTAGCCCACATGCACCTGGCATTCCCAAAAATACCTCGGGCTCCATCACTATTCCCTTAAAGAGAGGCGCCTCAGGCAATAGGGAATTAACCTATCCCCTCCGAAGAGGGTTAAGGCCTGGGGGACGGCCCTCTGAGACCAGAGGGAAATCCAGTGCCGAGACACAACGGGAGTTTGGTCTGCTCGTTTAACCTTCCGTTGACGTGTATTTATTGTGGAGGGTGATTCCATTATGTAGGGAGTTCAACAGTTATGAAATATCAGGTAAGTAAGATATTTTGGGGGACAACCATACACATTCTTGAATATATGTTAAACTAGAATGGCTGATTAGTTGAGTGTTTTGTTTTATGGCGTATCAACCATTTTCGGTCATTTAACGCCGAATTAAATTTCAGTTTAGTATAAATATAGTTTTGGTTTACAAACAGATATATATCAAAACAATTCTATTTCAACCAGTTCAGCTAAGCATAAGTACAGTTTCAATGTCAAAAACAGTTCTATCTCAAACAATTCAGTTTAGCTAAATACACAGTTTTGATATAAAAAAAAACAATTCTATTTCAAACAATTTAATTTAGTATAAGTACACAGTTTAGTTCTATTTGACCCATAGATAGGACCCTATCAGGTGCTACCACTGCGAGCCAGAGTTGACTTTGGAGTGATGGTAAAGAAGAGGTGCTCTACATTCCCCAAAGCTCCAGCATTACTGGAACCTCACCATCAGATTGTTTAGTATAATATCTAGGACACTCGTTGGTGGCGGGGGAGTCTTGCCCCTCTGCGGAGAAGCGGTCGGTGTATTCTACAGCCGCACCCGATTGGGCATAAGACTAGAACGGTATGGCTTTGCCATATAATGGTCACAAAATACAGTGTTAGAAAATTTAGTCTCACGTTGTTTCTATTTATTTTTTTTTTAAACAGAATTGTTCAAACGTCATAAAACGTATATTCAACTCTAAATATTCATCTGTTCGAAAGAGGGAAAAATTAAACGTTGATACAGAAAATAAACTGCTGAAAAATGTTTAGTTCCAGCTAATTCACAAAGAATTGGTATCATGTGCCGCGTCCATAAAAATTATTGAATCCAGAAATTTCCAAATTCGCAAATCAAACATTGGTCAGATATGTTTTCGTTGCAGGAAATGTTGTATTAAATGTTATTTTCGAAGATCAAGCTTGACAATTGTTATCAATGAGAATATTCGAACTATTAATTTCATCTTTGTTAAGCAAAGTAAGTATTTCTTGTTATTCTTACCTATAGTTAGGATTGAACCTGCAACCTCTTGATGATCTCACGCTGAAACATTTTTCAACCAAATGCCTTATCCATGTGAGCAACTGGACATGTTGCAGTGGATGTGGTATTTGGTTGTAAAGTGTTTCTGAGTGAAATCACCTGGAGGTTGTAGGTTCAATATTAACAACAAATACTTACTCTTGCTTAACACTTCTACTCGATCATGGTTAACGGAATTACAACAATCTACTCCAGTGGGATAAATAAAGGGTTCATTTTGAGGTTCTGTAAAGGCTTCCAAATTTGACATGCAACATCTGAAGAAGGCGGAAAGACCATATCGGCCGAAACGTTGTGAGTATGACGATAAATACAATCGTCCTATTGTTCTAAGTGATAAAAAATGCATTATATGTTTGCATCAGTTAGGTTCATTATAGTAGTTAGTAGATTCATATTCCTTGAAATGCAACGTCGATAGTTATTTATTTCTGATTGGGAGTTGTTTATGGCTAAAGTTCAACATGTCCTCCCGTTCAACTCACTTAGCACATTGTTTTACGTGAATTGTTAACACTTGAACACACATCATGCCAGTCAACTGAAGCAGTAGAAGACACCGACCGCATCTCTGCAGAGGGGTAACCCCACCCCATAACGAGTGTCCTGGAAATGTAATTAAACAATCTCATGGTGAGGCTCCAGTAATGTGGGAGCTTAAAGGAATGTAGAGTACCCCTTCATTGCTATCGTTTCAGCTACACTCTGAACCGAAGTGATGGCAGCTGATAAGATCCAACCAATGAGTCAAATAGAACGGTTTGATATTTAAACCAAGTGCTGAATTAAATTGTTTGAAGCAGAACTGTTGTAATATAATGGCCGAGGGATTTCGTTTTATATATCTTGCCTTTGGGTTTAGTTAGGCTGAGAACTTTTCGGCTCAGCACATGGGTTAGTTAGGTGCGAAATTGAGCACAGGTGTTGACGCGCGCGGGGGGAGGATGTGTCGTTCACAGATGTCAAAATAAAATCCCAGATAGAAAATTTGACCATGGGATGTGAATGACATCATGCACCGGAAGCGCGCGCGGAGAATTTTGAAAAAAGTCAGTTGAGTTGAGTCTTGCCGTCCGAAGAAGAAGGGTGACTTTCGCTTGCTCGCCGATAACTGTTGCTTAACTGAATTGTTAGTGATACATAGTAATACTTGGAACCATTTAACTTTGTTGATTTATGTTTACCAATCATATATATCAAATGTAAATATATAAACATGGTTTGACATTGAATAACCAACAATTGTTGACATGCCATAAAACCAAACCAAATGGAGGTGCCCATAGTGAAATTGTTATCGTCGTAGGAAATGGACACGGTGACACGAGTTCAAATCCTGGACGAGATTGATTGCATTTCACATAGCACTAATACCCTTGGGAAAGGTATGGATTCAATTATTCTCCCCCCACCAATGGATAAATAGTAGGGCAGACTAGGTTCTTCAGCCTTGGTGAGGCAACTAGTCTAAGAGAAGGAAAACTCTGAATTCAAACCTGTTAAACTCCGCTTAAAAATTGATCTTGTGTTATAATCCTGCCCGAGCGGAGGGGTTGGTAAATATGATATGATAAAACCAAACCAAACCAAAACTCACACACCCACGTCCAGGTGCACACTGAGGGTTGGTTTCCTTTCTTTGTTTAATGACATATAAGCCTTCCAGGGTTATTTATTACACACTCGAGCTATCACACTCGAAGAACAGTAGAGTTACTATTTAACCCAGTGATACGGAGATAAGAGAGTTTATATCTTTCCTTTATATATGAGTCTGAAAGTAAACGTAATCCCGTGACTGGAGTTCGAACCCGCTTACTATGATGCCACTATGCCACGGGAACTTACACACACACAATCACACACTCACAGAGTAAAAATGTGTGGGATAATCTGCCTTTTGAGAAAGCCGAAAACTTTTCAGTTTACAAGATGTATCTTACAGTCTCCACCTCACCACAAACATTTGATGTAATTATTACTTTTGTTGTCTCCCATAATATGAAAAACGACGAACTTCTACTTCTGTTTTCATGGGCGTCCACATGGGTATCTACTATTCAGCAAAAAATTTTGGTAAGTCTTCTGGAAGAAAAATTAGATATAGAGCTAACTCTTCCCAGACAGAATGGCCGACCAAAAATTTCGTTAGATTTCTGGTGGCTCAACTCGAGAATATTTTCGTTGATAAGTATTTGTGCCATATTTAGACTCCATTATATTATCATTAAAAAAAAAAATGTGCGTATCGTATAACGGGGTTGCCAGAAAAATGCCCTTTGGAATAATGGTAGCGGACGCCCATGGTAATTTTATTTTGCTTATTTACCGATTAGTAACCTTAATGATTGCATGGTTGTATTTTGAGTTTGTATTGTCAAATGATCTCTCTCCCACACTCTTCTGTCTCTGTCTCTGTCTCTCTCTTCACCACACACACTATCACACAACAAAAAACACGCACACACACACACACACACACACACACACACACACACACACACACACACACACACACACACACACATATATATATATATATATGTATATATATATATGTATATGTATATTGTGTGTGAAAGAGAGAGAGAGAGGGGGAGGTTGTTTCTATTTGTTAAACAAATTGACAGACACAGATACTTATATATATATATATATATATATATATATATATATATATATATATATATATATATATATATCATCTCACAGGCCAAGTTTCTGCATCAAATTTCGTTTAGGGATATCCAATTTGTTTAGGGATATCCAATTTTGGTTTGGTTTGGTTTCTTTGTTAAATGGCAAGTCAAACTTAGAGGGTTATTTAATGCTAAAGACATTCCCCTGGAAGAAATAGTGCTACTATTTAACCCGTAAATGGGGGAATAAGGGGGTTCATATCTTTCCTGAAAGTGAACGTCATTGCACAACTGGAGTTCGAACTCACTTATTCTGATGACGAAGTTCATCACCTTAACCACAAAACACTTTCCTCGGGTTATCAGTCGTGATTATGACATCAAATTTTAGAAGAGAAATAGAAATCGACATTGATTTATCTCAAAATGTTATTCAGTAGAAAATTATTTTTTTAAAAATTAGAGAACGAGAAGGGGTTGAAATCAAAGATTAATGGATTCCGCGCTGGAGGGTGTGTGCATACGATGCATCCCTTTGTGTATAAGTGCATGCAGGTACTTATGTAAGTTTGTTGTTGCTGTTTTTTATTTGTTGTTGTTTAGTTTTTATTTGTTGTTGCTGTTTAGTATAATCATATTTACCAACCCCTCCTCTCGGGCAGGATATGACACAAAGTCGATTTTTAAGCGGAGTTTAACAGGTTTAAATTCAGAGTTTTCCTTCTCCTAGATTAGTTGAACCAACAAGGCTGAAGAAACTAGTATGTCCTGCTATTTACCCATAGCTGGAAGGAGAATACTTGGATTCATACCTTTCTCAAGGGTATTAGTGCTATGAGAAATGCTCTCTAACCGTCTCTATCATCCATCGGTCAATACTTAAAGAGTCAATGAATTAAAATAGTCAGAAAATAATTTTAATCATCTAAAGCTGCTCTTTCTTTAAACTCTTGATGGTTTTAATTCCGATTGGTTTATCTAATTTCGAAATTAGATGCAAGTAGTCATACGCTTTCAAGTAATTAATGAACATTTGTTAAAAAATTTGTAACTATTTCAATACAACCGATTTGCACTGTAATAAGGTTTTTCTATACGATGTAAGTAATTTTCAAACAGATCTATTTGAGGGGGTGTCCTTGTGGTGAAACGGTTAAAGTGATGGACTGCGGAATTGTAGTAAGCGAGTTCGTACTACAGTCGCGCTATTACATTCACTTTCGGGCAAATACACTTGGGAAAGTTATGAACTCCCTTATCCTTCCAGCTATGGGTTAAATAGTACCACTACTGTTCTTCTAGGAGAATGGCTTTGGCATTAAATAACCTACAAAGGTTGATATGCCATTACAAACAAAGAAACCAAACCAGATCTATTTGACCTATACGTGGAATATTAATAGGCATTTTCTCTCTTGTTATATTATTTTCCACATAGTTATATCGTTTCAGATATCTAAGAAGAATAATTTTAAAAAAAAGAACTATTTGACCAATAGATTGGACCAATGCCAGATTCATCCATGGCAAGGCTCTTAGGCTTTAACTCATTTGGGCCTCTCAACATATCCCTTCCTCTTTTAAGGTTTTCTTTTCGTCCAATTTTAGTTGACCCCCAACTCAGCCTAGTAAGCGTTATGGATAATCCCCCACTGGATAGGACCCTAATAGTTTCAACAACTCCATGTCAGAGAGGACCAGGGAGTAATATTGACAAATGGGTGCTAAACGCTCTCCAAAGCTCAAGAACTGCAGTCTCACTATCAGATACAGTTTATATATATATATATATATATATATATATATATATATATATATATATATATATATATATATATATATCAACACCGCACAACCAGGATGTGACACATTGTCAGTTTTTAAGTGGAGTTTAACAGGTTTCCATTTTCCATCTTCTAGGCCAGATACCATACCAAGGTTGAAGAACCCAGTCTGCCCTACTATTTTCTCCGGGAGAATAGTTGGATTCATACATATTTCAATAGCATTCGTGGTAAGTGAAATGCAGACACCCTCGTCCAGGATTTGAACACGAGTTGTCGAGTTCATTTCTGATCTAAAAAATAGAGTTAATATTTGTGCAAAAAATCGGATCGAGAAGCTGTAATCTGTGTATTTGTATTTTTACATTTATTGACCAATCAGCATGAACTCACTTGTGATACAATTTCTTTGAGACCTACAGACGACAATATTTCAATTGCAACGAAAAGCTGGATCGATCAAGACCTAAATAATTTTAAAAATCTTTTCCATCCAACGATGTTAAAAATATTTTATAAGCAATTTTGATCATCAACTTATTCAAAATCTAATTTAGAGCTTGCTTGTTTGCTTGTCTATTTGGTTGGTTGGTTGGTTTTTATGGCATATCAACCTTCGTTGGTTATTTAATGCCAAATCCATTTTTATACAAATAAACAGTTCCATTCCAAACAATTCGGTCTGGCATAAGTAGGCAATTTAATTATAAAATAAACATTTCTATTCTAAAATCTTCAGTTTAATCAAACAGTTCTAATTCAAACAATTTAGTTTAGTATAAGAATAGTTTTTGTTTACACACAGATGAATGTCAAAATAGTTTTATTTCAAACAATTCAGTTTAGCGTAAGTAGAGTTTCAATGTCAAAAACAGTTCCATTTCAAGCAAATCGGTTTAGCATACAAAATAGTTCCATTTCAAACAATTCAATTTAGCATAAGTAGGCAGTTCTATTTCGAGCAATTCAGTTTAGGATGAGTACGCAGTTTAAATTTCAAAACAGTTGTATTTTAAACAATTCAATTTAGCATAAGTGTGCAGTTTAAGTGAAGTACGAAGTTTAAGTGTCAAAATAGTTCTATTTCAAGTAATTCAGCTTAGAATAAGTACACAGTTTAGTTATATTTGATCCATAGATAGGACTCTTTCAGGTGCTACCACCCGGGACCAGAGTGAACCTAAGAGCGATTGCAATGAAGGGGTACCCTGCATTCCCCAAAGCTCTTGCAATACTGAAACCTCACCATCAGATTGTTTAGTGTCATAATTAGGTACTCATTGCGGGGGTGGGGATCTTACCTCTCTACAGAGAAGCAGTCGGCGTATTCTACATCCCCAGCTGACAAAGCAATTTTGAGCTTACCTTAATCTTTTGGATTAGCAAAGATCCAGATCAGTAGTCACAATGAATTGACTTCACTCGCTCCAGAGTTCCAAATTTAAATTAAATGTCATACTTAAGACACCAATTTTTAGAAAGTTTTATGTTTCTTTTGATGATGCAGCCTGCAGATTCTATGCACCACTGACAGAGAGTGTATAAGTAGAAAAGAAACATAGCAGTGCTGGTATACTAATAAATACATTGGATTATCAGATGCTTGTATTTTAATTTTCTGAGATTCCTCGGAAGTCTGTTTTTTTTTCTCATTTAAAATTAAAATTAAAAGACGTTTACACAGATGAAAAAAATTACTTAAGAAAATGATGTGAAAGGAACTCTTTTTAAACAGCAATCACAATGTTGCTTAGGTCAATGAAAAACTTACTGAAATAATTACGTTATTTATCAAGGGATTTATTTAGAAGAAAATTAACATTTCATTTATGGCTAATTTCTGCCTTGATAACTACGGCTTTCTGAATCAACGTTGGAGAAATGTTGATTCAATATTCATAAACTTTATCATAACAATAGAAAACGATTGGAAAATACTCTAACAAAAAAAGAGATTGTCACGTATTTTCTTATCAAATATTTTGCATTGGTTTGAATCGTTGATTAGAGGATTTTAACGTCATTTCATTATAGTTTAAAGTAACAATTCTTCATACTAATAATTGGTTAAAACATTTCTATTCTAAGCTCCCCAGCCGACAATAATGTAGTAATGGGATACTCGACACTCACAAAAGCTTCAGAAATGCAGCCTCACTACCAGAGGCAGTATAGTGTGATACCCAGGTGGGCCTTACTCGGTCGTATCGAATACGAATGTACTCCTATGGACCCCTAGATATGGGATGTAGCCCTGAAGACCTGCCGGAGGCGATGAACAATAGGGAAAAGTGGTGAGAGAGGGTCAGGGTTATCCGTGCTAGCGGCACGACATGATGATGATGATGATTTCTTCGAAACACTTTTTTACTCGGTCGCGTCGAATACGGATAATTTTCAAGCAACCGTTGTGCTATCTAATTTATTGTTGTGTGAGAGATAAGGGAGAGTTTTAATACCTTTCCCAAGGATATTTGTCAAAAAATAAGCGTTGTAGCGTGACTGGAGTTTGAAATCGCTTACAAAAATGTCACAGACTAACAGGTTAGCCACTGCAGCTAGGGAGCTCTCCCCATTCATTACAAATTCACATTTCAGACCTGTCCGATAAAATGAAACGCAGTTTCTTCCAGGCAGCGGTCGTATCGATACTGCAGTATGGATGCACCACTTGGACGCTAACAAAACGGCTGGAGAAGAAGCTAGACGGCAATTACATAAGAATGCTGCGAGCAATATTGAAAAAGTCCTGGCGGCAACACCCCACAAGGCACCAACTATACGGCCACCTGCCTACCATCACGAAAACTATCCAAGTTAGACGAACCAGACATGCTGGAGAAGCAGGGACGAGCTCATAAGTGATGTACTCCTATGGACCCCCACATATGGCCAAGCAAAAGCTGGACGACCAGCTCGAACATACATACAGCACCTATGCGAGGATACGGGATGTAGACCTGAAGACCTGCCAGAGGTGATGAACGATAGGGAGAAGTGGCGAGAGAGGGTCTGGGATATCCGTGTTAGCGGCACGATATGATGATGATGATGATAATGATTTCTTCGAAACATTTTTTTTTACTCGGTCGTATCGAATACGGATAATTTTAAAGCAGAAGTATTCGACTGACAAAGTGGTAATACCCTTACAGTTATTAACACTTTGTTTTTGAGTGGAACTAGTAGTAATGGGATACTCGACACTCACGAAAGCTTCAGAAATGCAATCTCACTACCAGAGGCAGTATAGTGTGATACCCAGATGGGGTCTTAATTATCTACATGGGATAAAGTCAACCTATTCTAATCCCAAACGGCTTTAGGTAATGAAAGCTAGCAAAAACGCTCCTTCTACATCAATGAATTTGGAGCTTGTTAGCTTAACTTTACTTGGGCCGGACAACGATAAGCTGTGGGAATCTCTCTCTCTCTCTCTCTATATATATATATATATATACCTGCTAAAATATACTGAAGCTGTCACACTTTCCGTTTTCCTGTTTATATCTCTATTATATTGACTATAAAATATCCCTCATAATGTTATCTGTGTATTTTCGCGGGCTTAGGAACTGATACAAAAATAAGATACACGTGGCATTTTCATTTAGCGATATGCGTATCATAAGACAAACAGACAGAGAGAAAAGAAAGGGTAAGCAAAAGGGAAACAAGTAAAAGTTAGCGACAAAAGGAGGTGGGAGAGAAGTGAAAGTGCTTTGGCCAATACCTAATTACGGCCATGTTTCACGGTCGACTGGTGATCACTAAAAATGCGCCAAGAATAGACCAACTTTTGCCAACAATATGTCAGGCAAAGAGGAGCAGAGCGAATTCATCTCCTGTGTTCGGCGCAGAAGTTGCTTCGCGCTAAAACTAGTCATAAAAATTCCCGCTTCGCGTTTATTGCAAAGTTGCTGTCGTTTTTGCTGCTCGTAGCGGCTGTGAGAGTGGTGGTGATGGTGGATGACTTTTTTTTTTTTTTTTTCGTTTGTTTTTGTTTTTTCTTGTTTTTTTTTTTTCGCGCAGAGAGAGAAAAAAAAACAGGTTTTCTGATGGTGATCTTTGGATTCACATTGCTTTGTGGCTGCAATGTGTATATAAAATTGAGGCCCGACCCTCCATAAATTGAAAAAGACTCTCTTGTCAATTACTTTTATAAAGCCCGATAGGCGCGTGGAGATAAACAGACAGACAAGCTGATAGATAGATAGATAGATAGATAGATAGATAGATAGATAGATTAAAACAGATTTGAAAATATTAAGATACATATAGCTTGAAAATATTGACACGTATAAACTGAAATATTTATACATTTCGACATGAATTCATTGAGATAGATTGATGGAAATAATAATAATAATAATGATAATAATAATAATAATAATAATAATAATTTGACCACACTATCAAATGGCTTATGCACAACCCAACACCTGTCCTAGAAAATGACACACATAAACTCCTATGGGACTTTAATATACAAACGGATCATCTAATCCCGGCCAGAAGATCAGACGTTATAATAATCAACAAAAAAAAAAAGAGAATTTGCAAAATTGTCGACTTTGCTGTCCCGGTTGATCACAGAATTAATCTGAAGGAATGTGAAAAAAAGGATAAGTATCTCGACCTTGCTAGAGAATTGCAAAAGCTGTGGAACATGAAAGTGACGATTGTGCCAATTGCGATTGGTGCTTTTGGCACAATAACAAAAGGATTATTAAAAGGCTTGGAGGACTTGGAAGTTGGCGGACGAGTAGAGACTATCGAAATGACAGCATTGCTGAGAACGGCCAGAATCCTGAGACGAGTCCTGGAGACTTGTGGAGACTTGCAGTCACTCAAACTCCAGTAAAAAACCATCAGCTAACAGTGATGTGAAAAACTCTAAAGGAGTAAATAAATAATATCGGTAAAAAAAGTCAATTTGAGAGGAAAAAAGATTTGAGAATAAACCAAAGGAAAAACAGACAGATAGACAAACAGATAGATAGATAGATAGATAGATATTACGAAATAACTGAGATAGAGAGAAGAAGAAGAAGAAGAAGAA
The DNA here is from genome assembly GCA_963585895.1 of Sepioteuthis lessoniana. Lineage (NCBI taxonomy): Eukaryota > Metazoa > Mollusca > Cephalopoda > Myopsida > Loliginidae > Sepioteuthis > Sepioteuthis lessoniana. Next base: position 41,102,037 of record OY757907.1, on the reverse strand, counting down.
GAAGAAGAAGAAGAAGAAGAAGAAGAAGAAGAAGAAGAAGAAGAAGAAGAAAATATCATCGGTTAGAAAAAGAAAAGAAACAGACTCCGCCACGTGAGACTTAAAAAGTGATGGGTTTGACAGGAAAAGAGAGGTAACATATTTGTAAAGAAACCAAAAGATAGATAGATAGATAGATAGATAGATAGATAGATAGATAGATAGATAGATAGATTTGATATTTATTTATTAAGCTTAGTTCATACTGGGAAGTGGTCTCGAGAGTGGACCTTCCAGTGATGAGTGAACTTGAGCAATTGTCTGTTTAGTAAGTATCACTTACAACAGGGATCTGAATTTCTTTGTGACTAGCTTGCTGGGTAGCTAGCGAGATAGGAATATATATATATATATATATATATATATATATATATATATATATATATATATAAGCATGTGTGTGTACGTGTGTGTGTGTGTGTGTATATATATATATATATATATATATATATATATATAGAGAGAGAGAGAGAGAGAGAGAGAGAGAGAGAAAGAGATAGAAGATATGAAGGTTAAAACAGAAAAATCAAGAAGGGAATAAAAGGAAAAAGAACTATGAGTGAAACCCAGAAATAAAGAGAGAGAAATGGAGGTGATATTATTCTATTTTTCCTATTCTTATAAAACCTGATTCCATTTAAAAAAAAAGTCAAACTATATGTTTTCTGTAAGCGTCCAAAGGAACACGGAAATTTTTAAAGAAGCATTCCTAAACAATTTCGTTTTTTTTTTCTTTTTTGTTTTTTTTTTATTCTAAAGATAGTCATTCAAAAACTCAGTACACATCACGAGCAAGAAGAATATTTTTTGTGCATAAATTCAAAAATTTACTCAAAAAGTTAATTAAGAAATGATGAATGATTTTTTTTATCATTGAAGGATAATATTTTCTATCAGAATCTGAAATGTACAAATTTACTCAACTCTCTCAACACAGACAGAGTGTGACACAAGGTCAATTTATAAGCAGAGTAAGTCCGGTTCAAAGCTATAGTTTTACTTTTTTACAAGTTTCCTAATAAAGACAAGAGAATCCCAGACCCTTCTTATTCGTTGATTTCTTTCAATCTTTTGTTTTTCATTCATCTTAAATTCTACTTCAGTCAGCACTTTCGATTTAAATTTTAATGACAATATCATTTAATGTCATTACTCATGTTATGCGACTGACTGATTCTAAATGATAAGGCAGTAATATTCTAACATTTTTAGATGCAAAATAAAAGAAATCTAGAAGTGGAAAAATCTATACACTGACTTATCTCCCTTGGTCATGCATTCAAACATACAAAGATCATATTATCATGGGAGCGAGAAAGAAGGCAGCCTCGGATCTATTATAATAAAACTGCAAATGCTTTATTCTATTTGAATAAGAATGCATTAATAAATATACCTCTACTTTGTTGATTTTATGCTGTTTTTCAGTAGCGTATACACAAAAATTAGGTTACTATAACAAAGATAGTGACAAAACCACTGGAAAAAGTATCTGATATTAAAATCACAGCCACTTGTTCTTCATTTATTATTAACAACATTATGCTTACAAAAAAATAATGGTGGAGAGAGTCGCCGTGGTGTAGTGGCTAACGTGATAAACTACTAAATCGTTGTAAACGAGTTCGAACTTCCATTGTGTTTTTACGTTTACAGGAAGAATTTTTTTTTCAAATCCTATTCTCGCCGAAAGCAATATAAGAACACCCAAATAAATATTTTTTCAACTACATCTGGTGGTGATCGTCACGATCAGAAATAATTTTTTAATGACACTAAAGAAGTGATTTTTTCTTCATATATATATATAAATATTATTTGTAAGCAAATAGTTTGTTGGTAATATTAACTTTAAACGAGCCAGACCTCATTTGCGGGAAAGGTATAAGCCCCCTTATCCCCCCAGCTACTGGCCCGCTCGGCTAGGGCTGCAGAATACACCGGCTGCATCTCAGCAGAGGAGTAAGATTCGCCAAAGAGTGTCATGGATATTACACAAAACAATTTGATGGCTAGGCTCCAGGAATGCTGTAGCTTTGGGGAATGCGGAGTATCCCTTTATTACCATCACTTGCAGGTCTACTCTGGCCTGGAGTGGTAGCACCTGATCGGGTCCTATCTATGGGTTAAATAGAACTAAACAGTGTACTTATGCTAAACTGAATAGCTTGAAATAGTACTATTTTTTGCATTTAACTGTGTGTAAAAAAATGTATTATTATAAACTGAATTGTTTGAAATAGAATTGTTTATATGTAAAAAATAGATTTGGCATTAAACAAACGACAAGGGTTGATATGCCATAAAACCAAACCAAACCAAACTCCCCAGTTCTGTGTTAAATAGTACCACTACTGTCCTTCTCTAAATAAACCAAGTAGTAAAGTTAGTGACCGCAGTCGAGGGTGACCTGCAGGCTCCCTTTTCAATAGCTACTACATCGAAGTGTAGGAGAGAGCGCTACTCCTTTCCCTGGATTGCCCCACTTTACTCTTGATACGTACCTTATATTGCTGAGTGTTAAGTAAGGAGGTATCAAGTACGATTTTTACCGTCTTTGGTATGACGTGACCCGGGATTGAACCCAGGTCTCCCGGACCATTGGCGAACATCTACCCACTAGCCCACTGAGAAATAATTTGTGACTTTTCATATCTGCAAGCATGTTCATGGCATAGGAGAGGAATTCGGCTACTCAAGTTCAAGCCCTGAACAAGGCTATTTGCATTTCACATAGCACATATATGCCTGGGAAAATATGAATCCAAGTATTCTCCCTTGAACTACGAGTAAAGAGTTGTACAGACTACGCTCTTTCACAATGATACACTGATCAGTCCCAGAGAAGGAAATCGCTGAATTCAAATCAGACCTGGAGAAGGATGGGCTCCGTCAGAACCTTTCTGACCAAGACACGCTATTTGAGTAGCGTCCCTATGACAGAAACAGATTACGCGATACGTCTTTTTTTATGCATACATTATGTCAAACATGAATAGCTAATTATATCAGGGAGGGTGTCTGTGTGAATTAAAGGTTAATCTGTTGTACGACCACTTCGAAGTACAAGCGAGTTCAAACTCCAAATGTGCTGAAACGTTCACTTTCGGTCTAATACTCTGGTTAAAGGTATGAACGCCTTATTCTTGTGGGTATCGGTTAAACACTACAACTTCTTTTGATCTTCTATAAGGGTGGATTTAGCGTTAGATAACCCATGAAGGTTGATATGTCATTAAACAAAAACACCAACAAAATCAATTATTTTGAATTGTTTTCTATGAATATATGATAAAAAAAAAGCTGACCCACTTTTTCTCAGTCAGATCACCGAACCACTTTAAATTGAGCGCAGTATTAAATCCATAGCCTGATCCAATATCAAAGTCGGTTTCCATTCTAAGGAGCCGAAAGGAATCCAATGTATGGAAGCCATTTTGGTCCCTGGTCGGTCGAAAGTAAGCGCCATTTGACGGACGAAATATCCAGGCAGGCGCCATGCGTAAGTCAAGTCTTCGGCAGAACAAAGACCCCGTTGGGACTCTTCAGTTACATTGCGTTATCTTTTGGAGGTGCTCATGGTGTAATGGTTAATATCATAGGAAATGGACACGGTGACACGAGTTCAAATCCTGGACGAGACTGATTGCATTTCACATAGCACTAGTACACTTGGGAAAAGATATGAATCTAGTTATTCTTCCTCCAGCTATGGGTAAATTGTGGAGCATACTATGCTCTTTAGCCTTCACTAGACAACCAGTTTAGAATAAGGAAAACTGAATTCAAACCAGTTAAACTCCGCTTAAAGATTTTTCTTGTATCCCATCTTCTCCTTGCGGAATGGTTGGATAAATACATATATTGAGTTAGCTTTTTTGTGTAATTCAAGCTTTTATTATAAGTAAGAAACGGTTGATTCGATGCATTTCTTAATGACCTGCTTTTTACTAACACCAAGCGATCTTGTCTTCTCAAGTTACCCATCAGCACTTCAGTTAGATTACATGAATGGTAAGCTTATATATGTATATATATATATATATATATATATATATATAAAGGAAGAAATGAGTTGAATCTGACAGAATGTACGTAGAAAAGGTAAAACGGAAGAAGAATATATCGGATGGTTTGTTTATTTGCCAACGCATTTCGACTTCAATTTTTGTTAATGCAAAGATTTTTTTATCAAAATTATCTAAGTATGGGAAACAATTAAGATAGATAAATTTTGATTCAATTAGAACCCTTCATCAGGGCTTTTAAATCTTGCTATGTGAAAAGAACAAATTATTTTATATAATAAAAGGAATCCCAATAAAAGAGAATGAACATAGAATTATTGAAATGGAATATAACACCGGATATATTTATATATTAGCATGTCTACGTTTGGATATAACTCTGTTTCCTTTGTTCAGCAATTTCTTTTTAGCATGTTTTAGAATGCATTATTTTACCCCCAACACAATCTCTAGCTATTGAAACCTCCTTTGTAAGGTTCTACTTTTTTTCCCAATACAATGATTTATTATTTTATTATTAAGAAAAAAACCACAAGCTTACAAATGGGTCTCACATCAACCTTTAAAAAAGAATATTTATAAAGAATATATAAACGTAATTCATCTGATAGTTCCAAAAAATCCCCCCTTAAAGTCTTTTTCTTTTCATTCTCTTGGTAACCATCTGATTTAATCAGAAGTTTTTTGTCCTTTGGGTTTGGTTGCGTTTTATGGCGTATCAATCCTTGTGGTCAAATTATGCGATATTCTGTTTATATATATTTGTTTTTATAGGATCGTGTTAACATTGTGTTAATAAAAGATAATAATAATAATAAATATGATATCTCCACCGTAATTTTTTTTATTAGAAATACGATAAAAAATAAATCGAAAAATTATTTCAATTAACAAATTTATTTTAATTAAGAAATTAATTTTTTTTCAAATCCCATTCTCGCTCGAAACAATATACGAACACCAAAAAAAATTTTTTTTTTCAACTACATCTGGTGAAGATCGTCACGACCAGAAATAAATTCATAATGACACGAAGGAAGTGATTTTTTTTCTTTATATATATATGTATATATACGAGGTGCATACGATAAGTTTCCAGAATTTTTTCGTATGGCCACTTTTATTGATAATACACACATGAAACTCTAGTCCCCTTTGAAGTAATCTCCTCCGGTGGCAATGGACTTGTACCGTTCCAATAACCTCTGGAACGCCCCATGGATGTCCTCTTCTGTGAGCGTGTCAATGACCTTCGTCACAGCCTCTTTCATCTCCTCAATTGTCTAATAACGACAGCCTCTGAGCTTAGGGAATAACCAAAAGTCCCAGGCAGCAAGGTCTGGATTATAGGGAGGCTGAAGAACTGTCTTAATGCCTATCTTGGTCAATTAGTCTGTGACAAGGATGGAGTTGTGGACTGGTGTATTGTCCTGGTGGAAATGCCACTGACCCGATTTGAAGAGTGCTGGCCTCTTCCGACGGAATCTCTTCCTGAACTCCCTTAAAACCTCAATATAGTAACCCTAACCCTAACCCTTTGGCCAATCAACTCTGGTGTATTGACTTCCTTACCCCTCCCACACCTCTCATCATCCCTCACAGACTCCCTGCCTTCCTCGAATCTCTTATGCTACTCAGAAACCGATGGTCGATTCATGCAAGATGCTCCAAAAGCAGTCTGAAGCATTCCATACGTTTCTGTGGTGTTTTTTCCAAGTTTAAAACACAATTTTATTGCATATCGTTCTTATAAAGTGTCAGATTGCATTTTTCAAATTCACCAGCTGTGACAATCAGGCTTCAGTAGGATGTATTCCAATTGCTGCTGTAGGTGTTCATTTGAAGCTGAAATCATAAAAATTGGTCAGTCATCTCTTAAGATGTATAGCAATAACATACTGAATTTTCCAGAGTCTACATCAATTTTAAATGCCCATACGAAAATGTCTGGAAACTTATTGTATGCACCTTGTTTATATATATATTGATCTGATAACGCAATTTGTTCCCAAAATATCACTCTACAAGCTAAAATACATCCCATTATTATTTTCTGAAATTAGTCAGGACATTAAATTTCCAGTTCAAGAAAAAATATTGAAAAATTTATCTTTCATAATAAGAAATTTCATTAATTATTTTGAAAGTTTCAGTTAGATTACCTTGTAATTCGTCTTTCTAGTAAAGTAAGTAAAGTTGGTGACCGTCCTCGAGGACGACCCAAAGGCCCCCATTTCAATAGCTACAGCACTGATGTGTATGAGAGGACGCAACTCTTTTCCCTGGATTGTTACACTTTACCCTTGATTCCTCCCTTATAATACTGAATATTAAACAAGAAGGCATCAAGTACCATTATTTTGAGCTTTTGGTATGACTCGACCCGGGATTAAACAACGGTCGTCCGAGCCGTTGGCAAAAACTTTACTCTCTCTTTTTATTAGTTTTGTCACTCTTTTTTGAATAGCTTCCCATTTCAATATTACACACCAATTACTATATCTAGACACGGTAGCCCAAGCCTGAGTATAATATGAGGTCTTAGTAGGGTTTTATGTATTTTTAAAAGAGTATTTGCCTCCCTTGAAATAAATTTCTAACTATCCAGACACTGATTTCATTTGCTTGAAATATATGTGACAGAGAAATGAGATATTTAATGACTTCCGATCAAGAGGATATGGTTTGTATTTCATTCGCTGTAAATGTAGGCCAGTTCTTACATACATGGCACACCATGTATTGTGCAACAGGTTCTTTCAATGAGTGCATTTACACAAGTGCACGTGCAAGGGGAGTGGTGGTTATCGTTGCCCGTATTGAGCCAAATAGAAATCTCAGAGGAGGCTGCTTGTTTTTTCATTTCACCCTAAAGTCCTCAGAAAAAGCATTAATCCATCTCTTCACCCTCTCTTAGCAACAGGTGAATAGCACATCAGAATGACCTCTTCAGTGATGTAATAATAACCGGACTAGGAGAAAGATAACTTTGAATTCTAACTAACATTACTTCACTTAAAAATTGACCTTATGTTGCAACCTGCCAGTAAACTCAGACACATAAATATATAAATATATAAATATCAAAAAACGATTACTGTAAGCGCCTAATGACATCAACGGCCGAAAGTAAACACGTTTTTAAAAATCACAAACTACACTAAAAATGAAGATGAACGTATAATGTAATCTCTGCTGTTAGTTGATTTGGCGTATATATATATATATATATATATATATATATATATATATATATATATATATATATATATAATTCTCTTAAATACCTTGTCCAGTGGCAAAAGCTGCTTTATAAGGCCAGGAGTGGCAGTACCGCCTTGAGCTACCGAAACTGTGTTATCTCCCCTGGTCGGCAGCTGACGAGGGCAAGGTATCGCACGTGCTTTCACCTGTTGTATGTGGAAATATATAGATAGATAGATAGATAGAAACGAATTAAGATTAAAATAAACAGATAGATAGATAGATAGATAGATATCCTGAATATGGTTTCATATATTAATATAACCAGTTTCAGTTGGACGATTAGATATTTCAGTGCATGCACGTCAAACTTTGGCATTTAGAGTATGCAGGATTCACAAGTTTGCGCTTCTATTAAAGCCACGCCTTGAATAAGAAAGAATGGGTTCAAGTCTTTCCTAAGTGTAATAGTGTGAAGAGATTACAAACTAAGTCGGTCTTTAACATCGCTTTGGCGATTCCATACTTCGTGTAATGAAGTGTTAGGCCAACTATACCGCGTAGACAAATATAGTGAAAGCAAAGTCTTTTTCTTGGCTCTATAATAAGATATTTTGACAATATGATATCTCACATCGATATTGATACCAAATAGAAGACAAAGGGGAAAAGTAACCAGTTTTTTTTTCCTCAGAAAGAGTAAAGCGAAAATACTATTCTAGTCCGCTATAGTTTAATCCTTGTTAGAAACTTCGTTTTTCGATTTTGCGTTTTAGTCTAAGTTGCTAAATTATTAACGATGAGCGTCTGTCGATATAAATCCAGAGTTTGCAACGTCGGAAGACTCGAGCCTTTCTTTTTGGCAAAGGAAACCACAAATGGAAAATCGAAAACATTGGTCGGCTGCCAAAGACATTGACCATTCGACTTTCGTTTGCTCGATAATTGCCGCACCATCACCGACCACCACCAGTGAATTCGGCTATTTTCGGCCTTTTAGTCCCATTTCGACTTTATCTCCTTTCTTCCGATCGCTGCATTGGCCCACAGTTTCCCGCCAAAGTCTGTTTTCCCGCCAAAAACAATGTCGTTTTGATTCAGTTAAACACTTTATTTGAATAGGAAAGCCGCGTTATTTTTTTTTTCAAGTTGAACGTCAGAAAAATAAAAAAATTTAGAAAGAAGAAGAAGAAGAAGAAGAAGAAGAAGAAGAAGAAGAAGAAGAAGAAGAAGAAGAAGAAGAAGGTTTGTAAAGTGCAATAACAATAACGAAAGCAATCGAATAATCGAAGAAAATGAATAAGTTTTAAGCGGGGCAATGCATATCACTTATATTCTCATAAGTATGCTACAATAACACAATCAGATATACACATCAGAATTATATATATATATATATATATATATATACGAAAACTTTCTCCTGGCCATAAATTAAGGTTGAAGGGAGTTGAGAAAAATCAAAAAATAAATAACACAAGAATGCTACGAGCAATATTGAACAAGTCCAGGAGGCAAAGCACCCACAAAACGGCAGCTGTACGGAAACCTACTACCCTTCACGAAAACAATCGAAGTGTGACGACCAGACATGCAGGGCACTGCTAGAGAAGTAAGAACGAAATCATAAGCGATATACTCCAGTGGACTTCTTCACATCGACGCGCAAAGGCAGGACGACCAGCTCGAACCTATATACAACAGCTCTCTGCCGATACAGGATATAGCCATGAAGACCTTCCGGGAGCAATGGATGATAAAGGCGGGTGGTAAGTGAGGATCATGAAGATCCGTAATGGCTGCGCGACACGATGTTGATCATATGTGTATATATATATATATATATATATAGAGAGAGAGAGAGAGAAAGAAAGACATGCATACATACGTACTCAAATTTAATTTACACCTTCATGATAAATGCATTTACTGTAAACAGTTAATATCTATTTTTCCAGCATAATCTACTCTCTTGCAAATGAATTTAATTTATTCTTGAATTGTCACCTCAGAGATAGAAATACATATACAATAAAAGTGCCAGATCCAAATTCCGATATCACTACATATAATGTTACGTATTTATTTGTTCAAATCATCATTTCCTCTCTCTCTATCTATCTATCTATCTATCTATCTATCTATCTATCTATCTATCTATCTATCTATCTTCATTCCAATTTTCCTTCTCGCTTGGTTCTAATATATATATATATATATATATATATATATATATATATATATACCAACTCTCAGGGTTAGGTTTATTGTTAAGCGTCTGAGGTACTCTATTTTTGGAATGCCGACGAGGTTAACTTTTTTTTTATTCCTGCCATGTATGAGTCTCAATTCGTGCTTGGTTCCCACAATAAAATGCTCTTGTGTCACATTCTGGCTAGGTGGAAGGTCAGATACTTACCATCTTCTCCGCACGAACTGTATTTGATCCAAGGTCAATCAGAGTTTAACAAGAACGTTTACCATACCAATGCTAAAGCGACCCGTCTGCCCTGCTATTTACCCATATCTAAAGGTAGAATAAGTAAAGTTGCCAACCTTAGTAATGGGTGACCCGAAGGCTCCCTTTTCAATAGCTACTGCACCGAGGTGTAGGGGAGGGCGCTACTCCATTCCCTGGATTGCTCCACTTTACCCTTGATGCTAACCTTTTAATGCTGAACGTTAAGCTAGTTGGTATCAAATAGTATTTTTTGAGTCTTTGGTATGACTCGATCTAGGATTGAACCTCGGTCTTTCAATCGTTTGGCGAACTCTCTACTTATAGGCCAATGGCCCGACAGAGGTAGAATTGCTGGACGCAAATAATTCCCAAGTGTATAAGTTCCATGAAATGCAAATTGCAAATCGCCTCTTCCAGACTATATATATATATATATATATATATATATTACTTGTTATTGGTATTTGAACAAATAGACAATTTGCTTTTAACCTTATGGGCTTGTGAATTATAACAGGAATATTACGCAAACGTAATCAAAATTTTATTGCAATCGACAATGATATGAGATTAATCATAATTTGTTGCTCTGAATGCTTAAGATCTAAAATCTGGGAATAGAATATTAAAAAGTTAAATGAACCAAAACAGCTATTTTTTATTCTCTCTAAAATTTTGTTCAAAATCTGACCAGATTGCCGAGTGTCGTCAAACTAATAAGTTAATTACAATTCCACTTTTGATCAATTATTTATATGGACCTTGAAATGTTATCGGAATAAAAAACAACTTTTTATCGAGCTTTTTATAGGATAATGCTCATAAGGACTCTACAAAATATATTGTTTTTAACTTAAAACAATACTTTTTTTACAGCCTTTAAAACTTTTAAGTCTATAAACCTGATATCTCCGTATGTTTAGATTTTGTCGATGTACCGAATATTTTAGAGCTTTATTTTATACATTTTTTTTACTTTGGATTCAGTCTTTACTTTTCAAATGTGGTGTCTGTAAAATTTTGGGTTAATTTGCTTCTAAATATTATTCAACTTTACCTTCAATTTTGCCCCTCGATAATATTTGAAATATGATGACTTAATACACACACACACACTCACACACACACACACCACACACAAACACACACACACACACACATATATATATATATACATATATATATATATATATATATGTGTGTGCGTGTATATGTGTATGTGCTAAAAGGGCTACCCAGGAATAACATTACATAAAAGTTTAAATAAGAAATGCTTTATATGATATATTTCTTCTGAATTAATCGATATATCATCATCATCGAGTTATGTGGCTAGCACTGATTTCCCCAACTCTCTCTCTCTCTCTCTCTCTCTCTCTCTCACCATTCATCCCTATCCTTCATTGTTTCCACCAGGTCTTCCAGACGACATCCTGCATCCGTACTGAGCTGTTGTAGGTAAGGTCTTATTGGTCAGCCAACACATGCTTTGTTCGTCTTATTTGGATGACTTTTGTGATAGAAGGTAGGTGGCCATACAGCTGCTGTTTTATGGAATATTACCTCCGCGATTTATTCAATATAGTTCGATATTGTGTTGAAAAGGCAGATTTATAGTGAATCTGACAGTATGATAGAAATATGTGGAAAGTTGAATAAATCAAATACTTAACTCAAATTTAGTTGTGTGATATTTCGTGAGGCTTTATTTCATCCATAACTTTTTCAGACATAAATGGGAGATTCTATTCGTGAAATTTTGGTATTTGTGTAGTTCGGGGTACGGTTTGTTGGCTTTGGTGAAATAGTGCCTTTGTGGTTTAGAAGGGTTTTAGATGCTTCTAAGTATTCTTGTATGTGGTGTCTGAAGAAGTTAGGGAGAAAATAAAGTCTAACGAAATATCACACATCTAAATTTGAGTTAAGAGTTTGATTTATTCAACTTTCCATATATTTCTATCATTGCTTGATATGTAAATGAATAAATCAATTAATTTTACTTGTTTATTTTACTGACAACACGGCGGTTATAGACATTCATCTTGTTGCAAAATTAATAAAATATAAATTAGGCGACATTTAAGAATTTTGCGCTTATTTCCCTTTTTAATTAGCTTTCTTATAAAAGTTATTGAGAAAATTATAGTAAATATTTATGAAAATAGAATATTTACACATATCTATTTCTACAAAGTTTTTCTCAAATAAAGACAATATAAAAATTATAACATTAATTACTGCATAATTTCAGAAAACGAGATGAATCAATGAGAATAATTCTCATGAAAAAATACTTAAGCTATTTATTAGAAAACTGTGTGATCATTAGAAAAACAATGAAAATAAGAAAGGATTCCGAAGTTATAAAGAAAATAAAATACAAACATTTAAGATTATTTATTGTTTTCAAAAAACAAACATTATAAAAGATTCCTCAAATTCCTCAGCAATTTTTTCTTTTGACAAAGATGAAATATACATCATGGGAATACTAATAATTACCATAATTTATAACCTTTTCTCTTCTTTTTTTTTCTAATTAATATTTATTTATAAATAAAACAAAAATAAATAAAGAAAAACAGAAAATTTTTTTCATTTTTTTTTTGTTTCCTTTCGCTTCAGTCGTCATTCTTTTAACATCAATGTACTTCTTACTTACTTCTGTTTTGATTTCGAATAAGTGAAATATAAAAAAGATAGTTTTTGTGATGTGTGAAATAATCTGAAAGTTTTCATGGGTGTGATACCCCCGAATTAGCCTCAGCTCAGCTTCGAGTAATCGATTTGACTGCAAACCAATTTTACTTCAATCTCCAGGTACATCTTGGGTTAACAGAAAAATCTATTTCCATTTAATATGGTTTAAACAGACGTAGAGATTTTATATATATATATATATATATATATATATATATATATATATATATATATATATATATATATTCAAACACATTACGTTAAATAAAATGGAATACTTATTATTTTGAATTTTTTTTTTTCTAAGTGTCCTAATAATTTCTTTATGTTGCGATCTTGAGAGACATTAATAATTTCTCCAAAAGAACCATATATGGTGAGCCGAGTACATATATATATATATATATATATATATATATATATAGTGGTACCGCCTTGAGCTACCGAAACTGTCTTATCACCCTGGTTGGTGGCTGATGAGGCTAGGGTATCGCACATGCTTTCACACGTTGTATGATGAAAAAAATATATATATAATCAAGTCGTGTTGACAGCACAGTGTCCCCTGACTCATTCTCACCATCCGTCTCTATCATACATTGTTCCTGGTAGGTCTCCTACACTGCATCCAGTGTCCGCACAGGGCTGATATATATAATACTGTACTGGTCAGCCAACACAGGCGCGTACATATAGGATTCCATCGGAGAACGTTGCTAATGACTTTGTCTTTGCTCCTCCAGCAGAGTCCCGCATATTTTGTTCCTCTTTCTTGGATGGTTTGTTAGATGAGAGGTAGCTGGCCGTACAACTTCTGTTTTGTTAGATGTTTCTCCTAGGATTTGTTCAAAACGGTATTTAGAACTTTTGCGTTGTTACTATTCAGCTTTTTCTATACGTTTTGTTAGCGTCTATGTGGTGCAGCCATGTAATAGTATTGACATAGCTAAAGCTTGAAAGATATCCCAATTTGTTTTATCGGGTAAATCAGACTTCCATATGATCGATAACCTGTCGATAGCAATGCATACCTTTGTTTGACATATGTTGACATGACTTTTAACAGATGAAATGTTGATCTCGATGCGTGTGAATTGGTTGTCAAGATTTCTGAGACGAAGGTTGATGATTTTTATCATTTAGGGTTTTCGGACTATTATCTTCATCTTTATTGTTATTTCCGCAACGTTTTGGCCGATATATTCTCCGGCCTTCTTCAGGTGTTTGTCGAACTCGGGAAACTTACACGGAACTTCGAAGATAATAGTCCGAAAACCCTAAATGATAAAAAATTATGTGAATTGGTTTTATAATTTTAAAGTCTTGTCCCTTTGAATATAGATTGCTTCTTTTTTAAACGCCCATCCGCGCGCGCGCGCGCACACACACACATATATATATATTTTACAAGAATTGAGCACTCCAGATAACCGATAACGTAACGTTATACGTAAAATGTTAAATGTAGAAAGTTATACGTAAAAAATTCCTTCCCGTAGGCAGAGAATGACGTTGGCTCTGGGGTCAGAGATGACAATAAAGTGTCAGATTGGTTTCAAGTCCAGCTTGAAGCATTTCGTGGATTTAACTACACTAAAGATTTGTGATACAACGAAAAAAATCTTCTATATTCCATATATAAATAATTCGAAATTCATCATCTCCGGATAATTATATATATATATATCAGGTGGAATGGCCAAATAATCTAATTTTATACTAAAAAAACGGCTCAGTTGACGGGGTTTAGAAGACGCTGCCTATAAGTACAATCCCTTTCAAAACATGTTGGGTATTTTTGATATGACACTAAACTATAACAGGTGGTGAGGCTCCAGTTCTAGAACTCTTTAACTGCCATTACTTCTAGATCCATTCTGACCTGGAGAGGGAATACTTGCCAGGGTTCAATCAAAGCGCCAAATAAATCTGTTTCAAAATTATTTCTAATAGATAGGAATACTTGATATCATATAACCGTGTGATCATGAACGGCTACAAAAACAATGTAAATATCAACGTACAATGAACGCAATTCCCTAACCTCGAGGCATAAAATAATTCCAGACGGGTCGTCATGCTGGCAAAATCCATCAGTCAAGAGACTGATTAAATTGTATTTACTCATGACAGAAACAAGTATTTATTTGCTCTCGGTGACGGAGGACGTTGTTCAATCCCAGGTAAAAGTTTTGTTTATGAACAATGATTGGAAAAGCAAGTAAATCCACACCACTTGAAATAACTAGACAAGAAGAAGAAGAAGAAGAAGAAGAAGAAGAAGAAGAAGAAGAAGAAGAAGAAGAAGAAATAAAGCGGAAGGAGGAAGTAATGTGAAAAATAAATTAAAGAGTATAAAGAAACGAGGTTGAACACTGCCGTCGTCACCGAAGACAACGACGACGACGAGTGGACAAAGAAGAACTACATTAACAATAATAACGATGGTTGAATTTAGTCAAACGGCCGATTCTGCATTTGACCCCGTTTTTGTGTCGAAAATTTGGGCGATATTGAGTTCTAACCTTGGCGCCGGGCCAACGTTAGACGGACTTGAGGCTTGGACGGAATCTTCCGACTAAATATTGTACATTGTTCGAACAAACTTTTCTTTCAATATTTGATGAAGATTGAATTCTTGTGGAATTTCGCCAAAAGGTGACGGGCGGCCAATGGTGTACAGTGGCCGGTACTGAGGCACCATTCGCAGATACGATGCAGAGACTTGAAATCAAAAGCATGTGTTGTCAGTTTAGTTAGTGTTGTAACTTCTTAGTTTGGCCTTAGAAGAAAATATGTAAGACTCCCAGGGTAGACACGGTATTTGTATAACTATGTCTAAGAATATAAAACAACATCTCTCTCTCACTCTCTCTCTCTCTCTCTCTCTCTCTCTCTCTCCACACACACACACACACACACACATATATATATATATATATATATGCAAGTCTAAATTTCTATACGTGTTTACACTCCCATGCTAAACAGAAAACAGCCTAAATCATGTGAAATCGTTAAAATGCCTTCTCTGCGAGGCTGAGAATATACTGACCCAACCCATACAGAGGTACAATAACCTCCCACAAAAACGGAGATATCCTGTGTATGACATTAAACTGCATATGATAATGAGGTTCAATTTCTGCTGATATGAACAATGTGGAGTACCTGTTCATGACTATTACTCCTAGATCCATTCTGATTCGTCCCAACTATGAATCAAATAGATCTGTTAAAAGTCATTTGTATTTTATCGGACCGTGTGTAAAGTAAAAATCATAAGATACCGCAGCACAAAAAATATTATGATGATAGCACTTTCCTAAACTCTGGGCATAAAATAATCTAAAACAAATTGACATGCCATTCAAATCAATCAGTCAAATGATATAATCGTTAATATGCGATTTATTTAGGTTCTCCAAAGTCAAAATATGACAAAAGGTCGGTTTAATATAGTGTTCCAAATAGGAAGCAAGCCCTTATGGACACTTTAAAAAATTCCAAATCCACTCAGTTTCCCATTTATGGACGCCTCAAGCACCAGCAATGAACTCAGGCTTTACTCATTTAGGTGGGGAAGTAGGTTACCTAGAACTGGACCATTATTTTGGATTGCTTTAGTTTTATGGCGTATCAACCTTTGTTGGTTATTTAATGCCAAATCCTGTTTTTGCATATACATTTAATATATGATTTGTAAATACATTTTGCAGATACACGCAGTAAAATTATTCAACTGTTCTGTTCCTAAAAATTCAATTTAACATGATTCAATAAAGTTAAATGGTTCCAAATATTGTTATGTATAACTACCAGTTCAATTAAAAATCAGAAAGTTGTTTACACTTACTTAAATTATCAAAGAGTTCTATTTCTAACAATTCAATTTTATAAAAGTCTTTTGTTTGGTTTGATTCGGTTTGGTTTAGTTTTATGGCATATAAACCATTGTTAGTTATCCAATGCCAAATCCACTTCCACACATATAAACAGTTCTATTTCAAACAATTCAGCCCAGCATAAGTGTAGTCCTTTGTTTACACACAGCTAGATGCCGAAACAGTTTTATTTCAAACAATTCAGTTTAGCTTAAGTACAGTTTAAATGTCAAAAACAGTACTACTTCAAACAATTCAGTTTAACATAAATACACAGTTTAGTTCTCTTTTACCCAAAGATAGGACCCTATCAGCTGCTACCAGAGTGGACCTGGGAGCAATAGCAATGAAGAGGTCCTTCGCATTCCCCAAAGCTCCAGGATTACTGGAACATTACCATCAGATTGTTTAGTGTCATATTCAGTACACTCGTTGGAGTGTCTTAGCCCTCTGTAGAGAAGCTGGCTGAGTATTCTATAGCCCCAGCCAAGTGAGCAAGTCATTTTTTTAACACAGTTTAAATTTCAAACATTTCTGTTTGACCCAAAGATAGGACCCTGTCAGGTGCTACTCCTCCGCGCCAGAGTTGACGCGGGAGAGATGACAATAAAGTGGTACTCTGCATTCTCCAACGCTCTTGCATTACTGACGCCTCACCATCAGATTCTTTAATGTCATATCCAAGACACTTGTTTGGGGGGAGTCTTACCCCTCTGTAGAAATCCAGTCGATGTATTCTACTGCCCTAGCCGACTGCTCTGTGAGCCATCAGTATAATCACAAAAACACCTGGCGTGGATGCCAACTAGGATTCATCTGACTCTCCATAAAGCCAAAATATGAGGTGCCCGTGGTGTAATTGTTATCGTCGTAGGAAATGAACACGGCGACACGAGTTCAAATCCTGGACGAGACTGATTGCATTTCATATAGCACTAATCCCCTTGGGAAAGGTATGAATCCAATTATTCTCCCTCCAGCTATAGGTAAATTGTAGGACAGACTAGGTTCTGCAGCCTTGGTTAGGCAACTAGTCTAGGAGAAGGAAAACTCTAAATTAAAACCTGTTAAACTCGGCTTAAAAATTGACCTTGTGTCATATCCTGCCCGAGTGGAGGGGTTGGTAAATAGGATAAAGCCAAAATATGATAAAAAGTAGTTAAAATCTAGGGTGCCCTACAAGAAACAACGCTTCCTTGGTGCGACATTTGCTTATGTTCCTTTGGCTTTATACTTCTGGGAGGCAAAAGCCTCCGGGCAATAAACCCATGAATTACCATTCCGGTGTGATTAGGTATGTCCTGTCTGGAAGAAATGTTCCCTGGAATTAAACTGATAAATTTTTCGCCCACCCAGTATTAATTCCAAGTGAAAGCGTTTCTCCATGTAAGCAACGTGCAATATCTATGACGTAACAGCCATCATTTATCACATTCATGGGTTTCTAATTTGCATAATGAGTGTAAAAACCTGTTTTTAATAAATGCCCGTTCCAGTTCATTGATTTATAATTTTTTTTCATGTGTATAGAAGCTATAGTTTTGTATGCAACTTTTATAAGAAAGCCAAAAACTTATTTTAATCTAAAAAAAAATATTAATAAAAGGGCGAAGCTTGCGATTTTAGACCTTTTTCATTGCCTCTGATAAATACGCCGCCAACAATTACACGCGCGTGACATAAAATATGAAATTAAGAATAAAATTGTTTTGTGACGACGTCAATGAAAGCAAACATATCAACATTTAGCCGTACACATATATATACATGTTAATGGTTTTTACTTTCATATAAAATCACTCAGGTTCGACTGGGTGGTGTGCTTGTATAAAAAAAGTTTGAAAGTGAAATTAATTAGGGCGGGGGACTTCTTTTTCGGCGGGGTATGATTGCAAATTGACACCCTATCTTGAACTTTAAAAAATGTCGCAGCAAAGTTAATATATATATATATATATATATATATATATATATATATATATATATATATATATATATATATATATATAAAGGAAATGTGTTTCTAAAATAAATTTCAAAAACTAATTGCATCTCACAGTTTTGAAATATAACGCCACTAAGAGAAATAGAATGTTTGGTTATGTTTACTTTGTTTTAATGCCATATTAACCTTCGTGAGTTATTTAATGCCAACCCCTCCCCCCCTCTCTCTCTCTCTCTATATATATATATATATATATATATATATATATATATCCACAGAAGATGAGATTGAAATGATTCTATTTGAGAATATATCTTATTATATATATATATAAGAGGATTCTTTTAATTCTCCAGGAGTGCTCAATGTATGATAACTAATATATAAATTACTTACAGAATAAATTCTATAGATACATAGGGATATATGACACCAGACAATGACATTACATCCGTTTTTGACAGTAACTTCTCGTCCATGTCTTTTTGTTCCCTCTTTTTAAACGACTAAGAGTCCATTAAAAATATATAAAATATTTTTCTCTCCATAGTGTGATGGTTTTCTGAAGAGGCTAGACTCTTAAAATAGATTTGCTAGCTGACAAAATATTATAATTGCCAATTGACGGTTTGTTGATTTTATATATATATATATATATATATATATATATATATATATATATATATATATATATATATATATATATATATATTAACGATAATTACCTAGTGAGTCAGGAACTAACCTACTAACGGTGGCTTTTTCTTTTGACCAACCAATTGTGTGTCCTTTGATTTTTATCAATTGGTATAACAAGGTTGGCATTTTCTTTTTTTGCAATATACATTTTTTTCCACTTGACAGTGATTCGTTGTATATTTTCATCTTCAAATCACTTGCCGGGTTTTTTTTTCTTACCATAAAGGCTATTATTTAATTTATTTTATATATATATATATATATATATATATATATATATATATATATATATATATATATATATATATATATATATATATATATAGTATTATTCGGTCCAGTTAAACTAGAGTTGGGAGTAATTCCTTCAGGACAAGAAAATCATTCAGGAGCTGAACATTTAAATTTTCCTGGTAAATAGCCGGTCTTTGTTTTTTTCTTTATATATATATATATATATATATATATATATATATATATATATATATATATATATATATGTATATATATATATATTATCATGCTTGCATTTCACATTTTACCAATGAAGGTTGATAAAAGTAGTAAAAGAAACCAAACCAAACCTAGTAATGAACACAAATCAAATTATTTTGCCTTAAACGATTGAAAAATTATAAAGCAGTCCAGGTTTTTTTAACTTTTAATGGCAAGTGGTCTCGGAAAATTCTGAATTCAAACCTGTGAAATTCTATTTAAAACTTGAACTTGTGTTGTGTTCTGCTGGCATGGTTGTGTTGAATATATATATATATGTATATACTGAGGTGTAGGGGAGAGTACTACTCCTTTCCCTAGATTGCTCCTCTTTACCCTTGATACGTAACTTATATTGCTGAGAGTTAAGCAAGGAGGTATCAAGTACTATTTTTAACGTCCTTGGTATGACGTGACCTGGGATGGAACCCAGGTCTCCCCAACCATTGGCGAATAATCTACTCACTAGCATGTGTGTGGGTGGATGTTTCTTTGTTCGTCCGAGTTAGACAAACGTCCTAGTTAGACAAACGGTTAGACGTAGATTAAATCAATTTGCAAATTATTTTAATGATAAAATGATTCCTAGTTAATTTCATAGGAAAATCCTTCAAAATCATATTATAATCAAGTTCTTTTTTCTTTCTTCCTTTAATGAAATCAATTACATTCTCTTTTGTAGTAAAAATTATAGCAATGTATCTATATTGATAATAGGGTAGAGTTTAATATTTGTTTTATAAAGACATCCAAATGATTTCATATCTACCAAACAATTTTACAATGCATTTTTAAAGTGAAATAATTTCAAATTTAGTTTTACAGTGAAATATATTTCCGTCTATTTTCATAGCAAAAGATTCTCATGCATTTTTACAGAAAATAATTTTCGGTATAGTTTTACAATAAAAACATTTTAATGCATTTCTTTAATAGAATAATTTTGCATTCAGTTTTAGGGTAAAAAATCTAATACTTTTTTTCTCATAAAATAATCTTAAGAGAACATTTATAGTAAAATATTCCAATGCAATTATAGAAGTCCATTCCCAAAAGGTAGCGTAGTGGATAACGGCGTGGACTGTGACATCATAGTTAGAGAGTTCGAACAACAGTTACGCTATTACGTTCAATTTCAGACGAATACCCTTGGGAAAAGTATGACCTTCCTAATCACCTCCAGCTAAACCGTACCATTACTCCTCTTCTACCAGGATGGCTCCCCATCAAATGAATAAAGCCCAGTCGGCTGGGGCTGTAGAATACACTGATTGTATCTCTTCAGAGGCTAAGAACCCCACCAACGAGTATACTGTTATGACAGCAAACCATCTGATGATGTGGCTCCCGCCAAGGAGATTTGAGAAACGTGGAGTACCCCTTCATTGCCATTACTGCCAGGTTCACTCTGACCCGGTGAGATAGCAACCGAATGGGTCCCATCTAGGAATCAAATAGAACAAACCATGTGTGCAAACAAATGACTTGTTAAATTGTGACTACCATTTAGCAACACTTGAAACCATTTAACTGAGTGCAAAAAGAGCTCAGACTCAAAATGTAATTGCAAATTATGTATATATATCAAATAGATATGTATGAAAAGGGTTTGGCATTGAATAACCTACAATTGTTGATATGCCATAAAATCAAAACAAAACCAAACGAAACGAAATCTAAATGAATAGCTTTTACGTTCGAAGGCTCCTTACTATATATTCAACAATCTCTCTCTCACACACCCTCTCTCTCTCTCACACTCTCTCTCTCTCTCTCTCTCACTCTTTCTCTCTCTGCATTTATATATATATATATATATATATATATATATATAAGTATATATGTGTGTGTGTGTGTATGTGTGTGTGTGTGTGTGAAAGAGATAAATAAAACAATAAGGAATATTAAATGGCTATGAGTCTTGCTGCCTCAGAAGAAACATTTTATATCAGAATAAAAGTTTAAATTCTGTCTGCACGTGACAAGTGGGAGAGATCTAAGTTTATTTTGTGAGTATACTATATTTAACCGGCAAATTTTGGACCTTTTTTTATGAGCTGTTTGCTTTATATTTTGTGTTTTTATGTCTTTTTGGCATCCCACATTCTGAAATTATGTATTTGATGAGGACAGGGGATATACAGTGGAAAGCTTGCGGTAAAACTGATGGAAGTGGACTTATGTAATAGTACGCTTTTAATGCATTTCCGTCTTGAGGAATTTTTTCTCCACTTTTTTTTTCTTCTTTTATTAAGGATGGTCCTATATGTATTTACCGTTTCCTCCACTCAGGCAGGATGCGAATGTGACACAAGGTCAATTCTTAATCAGAGTTTAACAGGTTTGAATTCAAAGTTTTTTTTTCCTGGTTGCCTATCCAGGGCTAAAGAACCCTGTCTGCCTAACTATTTAACTATAGATGGAGGAAGAATATTTGCATTCATACCTTTCCCAGGGGTTTTAGTGCTATGAAAAATGCAATCATCCCCGTCTAAGATTTGAACTCGTGTCGCCCTGTCCATATCTTACCGCGATAGCCATTACATTACAAGCAGGATATAAAATGGAGTTTAATAGATGTAGTTTCAGTGTTGTTCTTCTCCTAGATTACTTGCCGTACCAAGATTAAAGAGCCCAGTATGCCTAATTATTTACTTATATCGAGAGGGAGAATAGTTGAATGAAACCTAATTCAAAAGTATTAAGCAATGTGAATTCCAAACAGCATCGTCTAGAATTTGAACTCAGGTCGTCGTATCCATTTCTAACAACGTTAACCATTTCACTACGAACGTCTCCTATAATGATAGACACACATGTTCCTGAGATTCACCATCGCATTTTGTGTGTTGTTCTTTTTTATATCCCTTTTACGTTTGGCAGTCATTTTCTGTAAATTTCGCCTATATATTATTTTGCATTGTCAACAGGATTTTTCGTGAAATAAAGCAACTCGATTCTCTCCCCTTGCTACGTGTAGACATCAATTTTGCAAAATAAAATTTCATCTTTGCTGAAGTTATCCATTTTAGAGAAACATATTAATTTGATTTTCCTTATTTTCTTTTTTCTCATTCCGTCCGATCCGAGTATAGATCTTGTATATATATATATATATATATATATATATATGCGTGCACACACACACACACACACACACACACACACACACACATATATATATATATATATATATGTATATCAGTGTTTTTTTCTATTTGTTATTTTTGGGTATCTGAAAATATTTTATTATTTTAAGATTGTGATATTCGTTCTGCGCTTTCGTATAATAATTTCGCTGGGTTTACAAACGTTTTAGATCTTATCTAAATTTTGGCATTTTTTCTAGCAGTTGGTTTACCAATTATGATTATGTATCTATAGACGCCTATTCCTCTCTTTCTTTCTTTCTTTCTTTCTCACTGTCTCTCTCTCTCTCTCTCTCTCTCTCTCTCTCACACACACACACTCTCTCTCTCTCACACACACACACTATCTCTCTCACTCTCTCTCACACACACACACTCTCTCTCACACACACACACTATCTCTCTCTCTCTCTCTCACACACACACCACACACAAACACACACTCTCTCGCTGTCTCTGTTTCTTTGTCCTTCCTACACTGTCTGTCTCTCGCTTTTCTCTCTCTCACACTGTTTATATGTCTCTTTCGGTGGGGCCCTGTCTCTGAGTAACTTTGTGTAACTCTGACTATCATTCTCTCTGTCTCTCACTCACTCTCTCTCTCTCTCTCTCTGTCGTTCAATATATATATATATATATATAGTGTTTAAGAGGCATATTTTATTCATACATTTTAATAAATCAATTGTTATTACTTATTTGTTGATATATAACGTCGTGCTTATATTTCTTAATAGGTGAATGAAAAATAATTACTTTATTGTATATTCAATGAACACACGCACATACACACACACATGGTTATAAGTATATATATATATATATATACATACATGCACGCACGTTTTCTTTTCTATATACGTTTGCATACATACACATATATGTACATGATTGTGTTTATATATATATATATATATATATATGTGTGTGTGTGTGTGTGTGCATGTGTGTGTGTGTGTGTGTGTGTGGAGACAGAGAGAGAGAGAGAGAGAGAGAGAGTGAGAGAAGTTCGTGCTGTAATAGTTATTGTCGAAGTAAATGGATACGAGTTAAAACCCTGCACAAATCTGCTTGCCTTTCACATAACGTTAATACCCTTGGGAAAGGTTTGAATCCAACTATTTTATCTCCAGCTATGGGTAAATAGTATGGCCGGCTGGTTTCTTTAAACCTGGTATGGAAACTTGTCTGGGAGAAAGAAAACTCCAAATTTGAACCGGTTAACCCCCGCTTGAAAGTTAACTTTTTGTCGAATCTTGCACATGTCAAGAAATTGACAAGTATTTGAGTATGATGTATATTTGTCAAATTATATTTCAATAGATTACAACCAACATTTTTTGTGGTAATATGATGTTGTATACATATTTCTTAATAGTTGACTGAAAAATAACTAATTTTGTGCATGTGCAATACACACACTCGCTCACACAGGCACACACACAGTCACACGCAATCTAACACACACACACACGCACAAGCAAACATATATATATATATATATATATATATACTGTAGTCTATATTTACTAGCATGCATATATACATATCATCATCATCATCATATCGTGCTGGCAGCACGGATATCCCTGACCCTCTCTCGCCACTCCTCCCTATCGTTCATCGTCCTAGGTAGGTCTTCAGGACAACAACCTGTATCCTCACATAGCTGCTGAATGTAGGTTCGTGCTGGTCGTCCTGCTTTTGCGCGGCCGTGTGTGGGGATCCATAAGAGTACATCTCTTATGAGTTCATCTCTGCTTCTCCAGCAATGTCCTGCATGTCTGGTTCGCCTAACTTGAATAGTTTTCGTGATAGGGGGCAGGTGGCCGTACAGTTGGTGTCTTGTGGGGTGTTGCCACCAGGACTTGTTCAGGATTGCACGCAGCATTCTTGTGTAATTGCCATCTAGTTTCTTCTCCAGCCGTTTTGTTAGCGTCCATGTAGTGCATCCATATAGCAGTATCGATGTGACCGCTGCCTGGAAGAAAGTTTCTTCCAGGCAGCGGTCACATCGATACTGCTATATGGTCACATATATACATATACAAACACATATATATATATGACTGTGTCTGTGGGTAAACATATGTGTGTGTGTATGTGTGTGTGTGTTAAAATAGCGTAGACTAAAACTCAACGGCACTTGGTGACAGTCAGTTTCTCGCCGATACGCTCTTCAGACCAGATGTTTGCCACTTGGTGGGAATCCCTTTAAAAACTGTTGTGTGCCCTGTGATGGGATGAGTAATTTAGTCTCGGAATGTGTTAATTCTTTTTTTCTCCGTTATGTTTAATTTATTGTTTTTTAATGTTTTTCATTTATAACTATTCGGCTGCTTGTAAGTTTTAATATCAGTTTTAACTGATAGCTTTTCGTTGGTATCTGACTAATATACAAGTCCCTCAAGTCAAGAGAATTATGTTTTTTTTAGTTATTTTGGTTGATATTGCTGTTATTAGTTGATATAATCAGTCATTCTTTGAATATTCATTGAGTCCCCGAATTGTTGCATCAATATTGGGGAACCCTCGTCCTCCTTCTTTTCTTTCCTATATAGTCTGCGTCACCTTTCTGGTGTAATTAAAATTTTATCACCATCAACCTCATGTTTCACAGGTTTTGTATATCTTTGGCAAGGTCTAAGTACTTGTTTCTTTTTCGCTTTCTTTTTTAATTTTTTTTTTTGTCTGTCTACTTATTTAATTTCATCACACACAAACACACACACACACACACGAAATTATATATATATATATATATAACTAAGAAAGTCAGCTATATATATATATATATATGTTTGTGTGTGTGTGTGTGTGTGTGTGTGGTTTACTACGAGGTCGCGATCCAGAACACTATCCACTCTGCCATTAGGGCTTCCACATATATATATATATATATATATATATATATATATATATATATATATATATGTGTGTGTGTGTGTGTGTGTGTGTGTGTGAGTGTGTGTATTTAAATACCGTTATATTTTTTAAAAATAGTTCAATGTTGTAACCTGATGACAGATCAAGTTGTGTTTATCAAATAGTATTAAATACTTCGGTCGGCAATCTTCTCAAACATACTCTTCTCTCTTATGTACCGAGTTCAATTCTCACGAGGGTGATCCTATAGTGTAATGTTTTAATCGTTGACTTGCTGACACGTAGTACACGAGTTCGAACTCCAGTCCACTTACGGACTAATACCCGTGGAAAAAGTATGGCCGACCGTGGTCAAGGGTGAACCGAATGCTACCGATTCAATAGCTTCGACACCGAGGTGTACGGGAAGGCGCTACTTCTTTCCACGGATTGTTCCACTTATCCTTGGTCCGTACCTTAAAATTCCGAGTGTTAAGCAAGAAGGCATGAAGTACCCTTTTCTGAGTCTTTGATATGAATCAACCTGGAATTTATGGCTCGTGTTAATTTCGATAAATGATGTTTCATATTTAAACTCGGTCAACAAGTATTCAATGAACCTTTACATTTCGTAACTTCGGATATGACACTAAACAATATGATGGGGAGGTTCCAGTGATGCTGAAGCTTTGAGGAATGCGGGGTACACCTTTATTGCCATTGTTCCCAGGTCTACACTGGCCCGGAATGGTAGCACCTGATAGGGCCCTATCTATGGGGTAAATAGAACTGCATACTTATGGTAAACGGAGTTGTTTAAATTAGGACTGTTTGACTAAGCTGAATAGCTTGAACTAGAAATGTTTTTGACAATTAAACTGTGTACTTACATGATAACTTCGTACTTATGCTAAACTGAATAGGAAATGTTTTTGACATTGAAACTTTACTTACGCTAAAATGAATTGTTTAATATAGAACTGTTTTGACATTTAACAGAGTGTGAACAAAATCAATATTTAGATTAAAATGAATTAGCTGAATTAGAAATGTTCGACTAAACTGAATAGCTTGAAATAGAAATGTTTTTGACAAATAAACTGTGTACTCATGCTAAACTGAATTGTTTGAAATGGGACTATTTACATAAAAATTTATTATTTGGCGTTGAATAATCTACAAAGGTTGATATGCCATAAAACCCAACCAACCAACCAACCAGGGTAGAATCATAGAAAAAGACAAAATATCTCCTTCCCTAACCTTATTTCTTCTCTCTCACTATTCCATTTCTCTTTTCTCTTTGTCCATAGTCCCCTACCTCTCTCCTTTCGTTCCCAGCATTATCACCAACAGTTTTTAGTCTATCTATTTCTATTCCTCTCTATTTATTTATTTATTTTTTTGTTCTACTTGGAACATTTTATCTGTCCACCAGCCTCTTTCTTCATTTATTTTTCTTCTTTTCTGTCTCCTCATCTCTCTCTCTCTCTCTCTCTCTCTCTCTCTCTCTACCACCTGCTCCCTATGCTGATTTACTTCTTTCTCTGCCACTACGCATCACCTTTCGTCTCCCTCCCTAACCTCTCTCTCTCTCTCTCTCTCTCTCTCTCTCTCTCTCTCTCTCTCTCTTTCATTCTGTCACTTTTTAGTCTCTTTTTTCTTCAACTCTCTTTGTTACTCTGTCTTCTTCTTGATGTCAGTTTATCTTTTAGAAATGAGTACACAGTCGCAAACTGTTTTTCTAATTATATTTTATCTTTATTTGTTTATATATTCTATCTTTAAACGAGCTGTATGACAATGTGTGTGTATATATATATATATATATATATATATATATATATATATATATATACAGTTTGTAAAAAGAGAGAATATATAGATAAAAGATAGAATATATAGATAAAAGATAAACTGATATATATATATATATATATATATATATATATATATTTATATATATATATATCAGTTTATCTCTCATTTATATATTCTATCTGTTAACAAACTATATATATATATATGTGTGTGTGTGTGTGTGTGAGAGTTTACTACGAAGTCGCGATCCAGTACGCTATCCACTCTGCCATTGGGGCTTCCATATATATATATATATATATATATATATATATATATATATATATATATATATATATATATATATATATATATATATATATATATATATATATATATATATATATATATATATATATATATATATATATATATATATATGCGTGTGTGTGTGCGCGCGCGTGTTTAAATACCGTTAGATTTTTTAGAAAACAATTCAATGTGGTAACCTGATGACAGTTCAAGTTTTGTTTATCAAATAGTGTTAAATACTTTGGTTGGCAATCTCCTCTCACATAGTCTTCTCTCTTATATACCGAGTTCAATTCTCACGAGGGCTTCCCTATTGTGTAATGTTTAAATCGCTGGCCTTCGGACTCGTAATACATGCATTCGAACCCGGTCTTGCAATTGCTTCCACTTACGGACTAATACCCTTGGGGAAAAGTATGGACTCTCTTATCCTCCCATACATGGGTTAAATAGTAACTCTATTTTCCTTCTGAAAGAATGGATCTTGCATTAAATGACTCCAGAAAGATATGCCATTAAATAACAATCATCCTCATCATCATCATCATGTCGTGCCGCTAGAACGGATATCCCTGACACTCTCTCGCCACTTCTCCCTATCATGCATCGCCTCTGGCAGGCCTTTAGAGCTCCATCCCGTATCCTCACAGAGCTGCTGTATGTATGTTCGAGCTGACC
>OY757907.1:41042759-41073578 GCA_963585895.1 Sepioteuthis lessoniana | reverse complement strand
CTGTTTGGCTGCTGCATCATCGGTTCGAGGTATTGGCAAAGTCTTACAACACTGAAAAGGGGCGAAAGTGAGAGGACCAGAGTTAATCCTCAGGAAACTTTCTGAAATAGCTCTTAAAAGAGCTGATGATGACTTTCGTAATTTAGTTCTGAAAAGAATTAAGATAGCTGCTGTGATCAGTCGAATACTTGCATTGGTTGTACCGAACCTACGGCTGTGATTGTTTGGTTTTCGTGTCGGCTGCTGGCTGACAGAAGAGGCATCTAGTATGGGAGTGATGGACGAGCGGGAGGACGTTTATCTAATTCCCTTGCCTCCGAGCAAACCCCCGGCTACCTACTGCCATTTATCTGACATCCCACCATGTCAGAGTATGGCACAAGGCCGTCTTTTGGTGCGTGCCGCGTACAAATCGAGACACATGCGCTACAGGTGCAAAAATTCTTGATCCCATCAGCATCCACGTTTTTGGTTGCCTCAGGCACTAAACTTTAAACTTAATCCTGCAAGCAGGAAAATATCAGGAGAGGAGTTTCCTCGAGTAAGCAAACAACTGTCCAGCACGAATGCCTGGCAGCCGGTCAGAAGGTGTGTCTTCTTCGAGTTATGTGACACCCCATCATGTCAGAATATGGCACAAAGCTATTTTGTGAAGGGGTTCTTCAAGAATCGAAACTCATGCCTGCCATCAATAAAAATGTTTGACCACGTTATCATTCTTCTTTTAAGGTGCCTCAGGCACCAAACAATAAACTTAGTCCGGCAAGTTGACAAAGACCTAGGAGACGGATCTATGAGGCTAAGGTGTTAGTGAGTAAACAACCGCCCGGCACGAATGCCACACGTCCGGCTCGAAGGCACGTCTACTGAAAGCTTATGTTCAGTGACTGCCTTTATATGGAAGGGAAGAGCAATGTCTCTAATGGTGAACCACGTGCGAGAGTGGCGAAAATTCTCTGTTGTCGAAATAGAAAATTACTCTTTTGAATATGAATAATAATGAAATATTTCATTATATTGATGAGAGGAGCTTACAAATGAAAACATTTTTGTTCTGCAATAAGAGCTCTCACCAATGAAACGCATTGATATTATTGTTGATCGTAGGGTGCGTCGTTTCCAGTAGTGGGAGAACATTTTTCGTCGGAGATGATTCCTTTTTTTCAACAGTGATTTTAGATTTGAGTTACTTAAGGGCTATAATACAATGCAAACTTTTTCCCTTTTAGGAACATAAATCAATAAAATTAATCAAATCTTTTTTTTCTAATTATTCTATGTCGAATTGATATATTTATTTCGTAAATATATTTTCCGGAATTATTATCCATTTATTTGTTTAAATGCGATTAAAAGCACAAAGCAAAAATACTGACTTAAAGTTAAGATCATTTTACTTGTCTAACGTATGTATAACATGAGGGACAATGTTTGTCTACCAACGCCTATATGAACCTCAAGAGAACAGAAATAATTAATGATATCTTTTATGAATAAATATTAAATCGACTCGACTCGAAGTTAGGCTTCCTGATGATCCGATAAGGTGAAACTCTAGTAGAAAATTTTCGACTCGCGATTTAAATTAATTTTATAATTGGCTTCACGTGTGTTGAGCACTTTAGTAATTGTAGCATTGAAGGATTCGTGGAAGGATTTTAGTTTTCTTTTGACCACTGACTGCGTATCCCTTGATTTTTTTCAAGGGTGGGGACGAGGTTGGCCTTTTCTTTCTTTTTGACCTATAATTTTTTCTTTTTCCCCCGGGCGGTGATTCGAGATACTTTTATCTCTTCCTGGCGGGTTTTTTTTTTGTTTTTTTCTGGTACCGTGAATGCTGGTAGATATTAGGGTAGTATATATATATATATATATATATGTTCATCATTAATATATATCATGATCATGATCAACATCAAGTTGTGTTTGTCCCCATAACTCTTTCTCAATCAGTCCTTTCTGCTCATTGCTCCCAGCAGTTCCTCTAGACTGCATACAGTGTCTTCACAGCGCTGAGGAATGGAAGGGTTTTTTTTTCATTCTGGTCGGTCAGCACAGGTGTCTCCATGTGTAAGTGTTCATAGGGGAACGTCGATTATGAGTTCCTTCATACTTCTGAAACACTGCCCAGAATATCTTATTCGTCTTTATTCGATGGCTAATGAGATCTATCTATCTATCTATGTATCTGTCTGTTGATATTTATCTATTAATAACTCTTACTCAAACACATACATTGGCCCGTC
Organism: Sepioteuthis lessoniana; assembly: GCA_963585895.1. NCBI lineage: Eukaryota > Metazoa > Mollusca > Cephalopoda > Myopsida > Loliginidae > Sepioteuthis > Sepioteuthis lessoniana. The sequence goes on along the minus strand of OY757907.1, from coordinate 41,071,332 downwards.
GGCTGTGAAATTAGAATACAACGACTGCTTCTCTGCAGAGGAGTAAGACATTCCCCCAATGAGTGTCCTGGATATATGACACTAAAGAATCTGATGGTAAGTTTCCAGTAATGCTGGAATTTTGGGGAATACGGAGAAACCCTTCATTACCATCGCTCCCAAGTCCGCTCTGGCCCGGAGTGGGTACACCTTATTGGGTCCTATCTATGGGCCAAATAAAACTAAACTGCGCACGTATGGTAAGATGAATTCTTAAAATAGAACTGTTTTAATATCTAAACTGCGTAATTAAGCTAAACTGAATTATTTCAAGTAGATCTGTTTTTGACGTTGTAACTGAACTTGTACGAAACTGAGTTGTTTGAAATAGAAGTGTTTTGACATTTAATTCTGTGTGGACAAAAACTATACTTCCAATACTAACTTAAAAAATAGACTTTATTCTATTTGAATCATGGGCGCAGATAGACGCGGCTATTTCATTCTTTTACATGTTCTATATGTTTTTCTAACTCTCGTATACATACATATGTACATATATATACACACACACACGCATGCACGATCGCACACACACCCTCTCTCGCTACTTGTTGCTATCACACATCGCTCCAGGCTGGTCTTCCAGGCTACATCCTGTATCAGCACGGAGCCATTGTAGATAGGTTCTAGCTGGTCACCAAACCCTTGCTCGTCCATGCGAAGGGGTCCACAGGAGTAAATCTGCATGTTTTGTTCGTCTAATTTGGATAGTTATCGAGATGGGTGGTAGGTGGCTGTACAGCTGCTGCTTTGAGGGTGTTGCCTCCAGAATTTGTTCTGTATAACTCGCAGCATACTTGTGCAATTGCCGTCAAGCTTTTTTTTCCATACGCTTAGACAAAGTCAGCATCCATATAGCAGTATTGACTCGATCGCAACTTCGAAAAATATCCTCGATGCCTTACGAGTTAGAACTTGGCCATAAAGTCAAAAACACTTCTTACACGAAAGGTGATGGGGCAGGGGATTATAATACAGTAAACAGGGGGCTCATAAAACTTATCTCCAGTTACAAGAACCTCGACGATCAGGCAAGGTCAGATAGGTTTTAAACCGTTAATTCTGAAGGTGTGCTCTTAGCTATAGAGACAGCACTCGAAGAGGATCAGATGCACTTAGCATCTCTCTGCTCAGAATAGTTCGTCTGCTGAATTGTGCTTCAAGTTAACAAAATACTGCAAAACTTTTGACTTACCCTAGTAATGGCATGTGTAGAAACAACTCAAAATTTCATGTTTAATGCAATAATATTTTTTTCAGCCATTCTCTGGAAAAGAAAAAGCATTTAAACATTAAGAACATAATTATGAATTATTTCTACACATATCGTTAAAATTTTAGTTCATCTGAATGAGAATTGATCAAGTTATTGGATTACGAAATATCATTTTCTCTAAAATAAATTGTACATTACAAATGATTTCAAATCTTTAGAAACATCTTGTATTTCAGTGGTTAAGGCCTTCACACTGTTATCCATATCATTTCAAAGAAAAAAAGTGCTTACTATTGAATATTGAATTTGATCCCACCTAAGAGACCCAAATCTTTAGCCTAAAATTTAAATTACGTTTCGTTTTTTGTTTTCTTTTTCTTTTTTGCTTTGTTTTTATTTTTTTAAATTTAGCGACCTCGGCTAGTCAACCGTAGTCAGTGATTTCGATTCTCTCTGGATGCCATGAACATCTGACATCATCCTTTAATTTATTGGTTACTCAGCTGTAAACTTGTTTGATTGTTTTTTAAACGTGTTGATTTATATATAAGGGTCAGGTGAAAAGTTCATAGGCTGACCAACATACTCTCATGAATTTAAACAAATGACGTCTATTTTTCAACATAGTTCCCCATAAGGACGACACACTTCTTCCAATGGTATTGAGGTTTTGGGGTTCTCTACGTAAAAATATTCAACAGCAGATATAACGTCATCAACTTTTCAGCCAACCCTCGTATCCATGAATATTCTCTCTCTCTCTCTCTCTCTTCGAGTGTGTGAGCGTGTGTGTGCAGCGAAATGATTAGGAAATTGACTGGCTGACCCGAGTTCAAATCCTCGACAAGGCTTTCTTCATTTCACAAAACTCTTTTATCCTTGAGAAAAGTATGAATGCAATTATTCTCCCCCAAGCTATGGGCAAATTGTTGGTCAGACTGGGCCCTTTAACTTTGGTATGACTACCAGTCTAGGAGAAGGAAAACATCGGTTAAAAATTGACCTCGCGCCGCATCCTCCTTTTGGGGATAGGTTAGGTATATATATATATATATATATATATATATTTGTGAGTCCATCTTTTTATCAGGTAACATTTGTTTATATATTGATTCATATCGATCTCTGTCTCTCTCGATTTTTCCCTCTATTGGGATCCATCAGTATATCTTTGTATTTATTGATATATAAACGCCTTATCACATCTGTCTCTTTTTCTGTTTATGTCTTTTTTATTTAATCACACCTCTCTTTTCCTCCTTTCTCGCTCTCTCTTTACACACACACACACACACACACACACACACACACACACACATATATATATATATATATATATATATATATATATATATATGAATGTTCATGAGTTTTAGTATTTCCAAATGCCTGTGTCCGTGAGCCAGCATGATCGTACGCATGAGTGTCTTTGCGCATGTGCGATTGTGATAAGTGTTTAAATTGACTATAATGTTAGTCTCCGGCCTTTCCTCTGTAATTTATTTCATATTTGTTTACATATTCATCGCACGTCTTGTGTGTGCAAACGAAGGAAAAACAAATAAAATAAAAATAAAATATGCATCAATAAAAATAATAAATAATACCCATAAATAACAAACTGTCATGAAATAATCATATTTATCACTGATGACTTATTGAGAGTAAACAAAAAAAGCAACATTTTACAGATAAAAAAAAAGTTATCATCAGATGTGTTTGTACATAGATAATTCCCGGGGCATATTTATATGAATAAATATAGATATTTTTGTTGTATTTTCTATATATATATATATATATATATAAACATTTATATCTATTTCTATCTATCTCTCTCTCTCTATATATATATATATATATATAGTGCAATTAGAAGGAAACTTAAATCTGTTTAAATTGTCATTATAAATTTATTTCGCCGGAGAATATTATTATTCTCTGCGTCTTGTCAGATGACTTTTTACATGTTAAACTTGAGGTTCAGGGACTGAAAATGTGGAATTACAGTTCATATGTGTACGAGGAAAAAAAATTTGATTCTCTGGCGTGGGCAGAGGGGGTCGTAATGTTTCTAACACCTATTGTTTTGATTCTTCATATTTCTAACACCTATCGTTTTGACCATCTTTGCCCTCGCCTGAGAATTCATTTTTTTCCTCGTACACATTTGAACTGTCATTCGACATTTGCTGTTCCGCAACCTCAAATCTAACGTAAAAAGTCATCAGACGAGACTGAAAGTATAACAATATTCTGAGGCGAAATAAATTTATAATGACAACTGAACCAGGTTTGCGTTTCTTTCTAATTGGACTATATACGCCCACAATGTGAATTTTCTTATATACCTACAAGGGAATAAGTGATGTAACAGTAGCCATACATCGAGCACTCACATCGATTTACATGATAGTCCTCATATATTCTATACAAGAATAATCCACACCCACTGTCTTCGGGCGCTAACTGGATATTACTAATATATATATATGTATGAATATATACATATATATATATATATATATATATATATATAGAGAGAGAGAGAGAGAGAGTGAGATTATATATATATGTATATATATAATTGTGAAGAGAAGTTGAAAAAACAAAATAATCTAAAATTTTATTAATGTATGATGAAAGTAGTCGTTAAACATTTCGGTTATATGCACAACCCAACATCTGTCCTGGAGAATGACACATACAACCCCCTCTGGGATTTGGACATACAAAAAGATCACATAATCTCGGGCATGCGACCAGAAGGTGAAAGGATTCAATTTTATACCATAGGTCTATGTCGCTCAAAACCTGTTAAACTTCGCTTAAAAATTGACCTTGTGTTATATCCTGCCTTAGCGGAGGGGTTGGTAAATATGTATAGAGTTTGATTGTTTAAAACATTTCTATTCCAAGCTATTCAGTTTAGTCAAAAAGTTCTAATTCAACCAATCCAGCTAAGTATAAGTATAGTTTTTGTACACACACAGTTAAATATCAAAACAGTTTTATATCAAACAATTCAGTTTAGCGTAAGTACAGTTTCAATGTCAAAAACACATCTATTTCAAACAATTCCTTTAGCATAAGTACGCAGTGTAAATGTAAGTACACAATTCAATTGTCAAAAACATTTCTCTTTCAAGCTATTCAGTTTCGTCAAAGAATTCTATTTCAAACAATTTAGTTCAGCATAAGTACTCAGTTTAGTTCTATTTAACCCATAGATAGGATCCTATCAGGTGCTACCACTCCGGGCCAGGGTGAATCCGAGAGCGATGACAATGAAAAGGGGCTCTACATTCCCCAAAGTTCCTGCGTTACTGTAACATTACCATCAGATTGTTTAGTGTCATATCCAGGACACTCGTTGAGGGGATCTTGCTCCCTCTGCAGTGGTGCAGTCAGCGTATTTTACAGCCCCAGCCGATTGGGCAACATTTATCAGAAGTGGTGGCTGCTGGAGAAGAAACGAACTCATAAGCGACGTTCTCTTATGGACTCATTGTGTCGATTTCCAGTATAGTCTTACATACATCAGTGCTGTACGGACACCAGAAGCTGTCTAGATGACCTGCTAAGAGTGATGGATGATAGAGACCGATCATGAGAGAGAGAGAGAGAGAGTCATGGAACTCCATGCTATCAGCAGGACATGATGATACTAATGATGATGACCAAAATGCTGACATTGCTGCAAAAAGGTAAGTTTAATAAGCAAGCTATTGCACACAAGAACCAAAGATTTTCAGTATTTCCGAAATTAAGTAGTGTTTCCGAAATTAATCCCTGAAGGGCTTGTTCAGTACTTGAATAAGTGATCAATTTTAAGCAGGTACTGTCACTAATCTGAGGTAGGGTTGGGTTTCTTTGTTTTATGGCATATCAACCTTTGCAGGTTATTTAATGCCAAAGCCTAGAAGAACAGTAGTGTTACTATTTAACCCATAGCTGGGAGGATATGGGGGTTCATACCTTGCCCGAAAGTGAACGTAAAAGCGCTACTGGGGTACGAACTCGCGTACTACGATTCCGCAGTCCATCGCTTTAACCATTACACCACGAGGACACCCCCTAATCTGAAGTAATTTTCAAATCTCATAAATTGCTACGATAAAACAATCACTTAAACCATGAAATAAAATTACCCTTTGATTTATTTTTTATTTATCTGATTTTTTTTTCATTTTTTGTGACTGTTAATACTGCTATGCTCAACGAATATTAATTAAAACGGTCATTGATACCTATGTATCATTCACTGAACGGTTCTATGTGGTTAGTAATTATAGAGCTGACAATCAGTTTATTTCTGTTTGCCAGTGACTTTTATGCTGAATTCGCACTCAGTGAAATCTATCAAGAAAAATCCTATTGATTTCTATAGTAAAATCATCTTTAGTACAATCACATTATATATAGTAATAGCTAAATCCCTTCCAAAATGATTGTATTAATTCCTGTCACGGTCAATACAAATGAAACTTATATTCAACCTAATTCTTCGAAGATAGAAAAAGTAACATCATTCTCGTCATATTATTTTTAGAGAGCAAATCTACAAAAAAATTAGTTGTGCCAGTTATGTAAAAGATATAGTTTTCATTCGTATTCTGGAAATGGAGTTTATAGAAACAGCCATTTTAAAAGGAAAATACTACCGTTCACACTCACTAAAAATTTGATCAATAGAACAAAGAAAATGATGTAAAATGCACAAAGCCTCCCATCGGAAAAATGACAGACTCCCAGAGAAAAGATTCGAAGGAAGAAAAGGAATCGCCTGCATTGGGGATTGCATCGATGAAAGTCTTAAAGAATATACACGAAAAAGTAAAGACATGTTGCTTTGGTTTCTTTGTTTTAATGGAACATCAACCATCGAGGATTATTTAATGCAAAAACTATCCTAAGGTAAAGTTGGCGACATTAGTCGAGGGTGACCTTTTCAATAGCTACTTCACCAAGGTGTAGGGTAGGGCGCTACTCCATTTCCTTAATTGCTTCACTTTACCCTTGATCCTTACCTTATAATACTGAGTGTTAAGCAAGGTGGCATCAAGTACCATTTTTGAGTTTTTGATATGACTCAACCTGGGATTGAACACCAGTCTCCCAGACATCTGACGAATACTCTACTCATTAGGCCACTGGAGGATATTAGAGTTTTCATACCTTTCCCTAGGGTATTAATCCAAAAATGAACTTATTAACGTGACTAGAGCTCAAACCCTGTTACTTGCATGTCACTTTCCAGAAGAGATGTTGATTTAAAACAGCCAGAAAAAACAATAGCAATAGAAATAACTTAAGAAAATTCTGTAAGATAATAATCATAAAATGTTGAAAACGAAATCTATATGGATTTGTAAAGGATTGGTAGTTGCTTAGATATTGTTTCTTCGCACAGATTAAATGCAAAAAAAAATTCACGACGAATTGGCAACAACATCTTTTATTGACTGAGCAAAGTTAATAGAATGCATACAAGAATGACACTGAGATAAAAAAAGTTGTACATTGAGAGCGTTTGAAGAAATTTCCTGAGCGTTGGTTGAAAAGTCTTTAGTGTACAAACATAGAGAAACAGAAGATTTAAATGACAACAGCACTTCTAAAATCAGCAAGTATACTTTTATCTGTCGATGTGAGAAGACTTAATATAACTCAGCCTTCAATGTGAAAACAATTAGAACTGGTGTTGGGTCGTCGGTTGTTGTTTTTTATGGCATATCAACACTAATGGGTTATTCAACGTCAAATCATATATATATATATATATATATATATATGTATATACCGAGCCATTGGCCTAATGAGTAGAGTTTTCGCAATGGTCCTGGAGACCGGGGTTCAGTCCCAGGTCGAGTCATACCAAAAAATGATACTTGATGCCGCCTTACTTAAAATTCAACATTATAAGGTACGGAACAAGACTAAAGTGGATCAATCCAGAGAATGGAGTAGCTCCCTCCCCTACACTTCGCGGTAGTAGCTATTGTGAAGGGAGCCTTCAGGTCACCCTCAACTATGGTCACCAACTTTACTTACATATATATATATATATATATATGATTTGTAAGAGAATACTTTGTAGGTAACTTTATTTTTAAAAGAATTGTTAAAGCTCATTTGTTTGCACACAGTCAAATGTTTACACATATTCTTATCTAATTGTGATAATTCTATTCAATATTAATCAATAGCTTACACCGGTAAATGCTTTCAGGTTTTGATATTTAACATTAATAAATCTATTAATCAAGTATTCCTACCAGATATAGATCATTTGCAAACAGCGGAATGGTTTCAGTTAATGATAATAATCGTTAGTAAATGATTGAACAGTTCTATTTGACCCATAGATGGGACCCTAAAAAGTAAAACCCATCGTGGAACTGGGAGTAATGGCAATGAAGCCGTACTTCACATTTCTCAAAGCTCCATGACTGGAACCTCACCATCAGTTCCAGTTTAGTATTAATCATGGGAGTAAGGATCTTACCTCTCTGCAGAGGTACATTTGGCGTATTCTACAGCCCCAGACGACAGGGCCGTAGAGCTGGCAAAATAAAAACTGAGTGTAAATGATGACGTTTTTTTGTCTAATAGACCATGACAGTTGTTTTATGTTCAAGGAATTGAGTAAAAAAAGACATTTTGATTTGTTTCTTTATAAATAACTTGTGTATTCATTTATTTTACGCCATTTCATATAGCATTGAACAGTTGTAAATGAAGCATAAAAGACCGTAATTTTTTTTTCCTTTTTTAATATTGTGTGTGACAGAAATACTTTTCAAATTCTATACTGTTACCTGTGTGGTTGAAGTTGCAATTGGGCAAGAGGTCATGGTAGCTTAGTTTAGCGAATATCTTACTTTCTTTTTAGTTACAATCAGTTACGATCTTGACTAGTACCAGTGCAGACTGTCCTTTTACTATTGAAATGTTTTTTTAAGAATATCAATCTGTAATGGCTACAAATCGAGTTTTTCGTGCTCATTCTATATAACATTAAAATGATGCTTTTCTTGATAGAATTTTTAACACATTGCAGAATTGATATTGAACACCGAGGTGCTGGATCCATTTTTGACGTCAATAACTGTAAAGCCAAAACTATATATATATATATATATATATATATATATATATATATATATATATATATAATGAAAACAAAATATTCATATGATATATTCTGATTTTCGTTATTGCTGTTATTCTATTTTCTATAAACTGCAGGATCTATTATCCAAATATTATATGCATGCATGTGTGTATGTGCGTGTGTGTACGTTTGTTTTTATGTATATATATATATATATATACAGTGAGCAAATGATTCATACAAATATGTTATTAAATATATATTCATAGACGTACGTACACATATAAATATAAATGTATTCATACTCACACACACACACACACACACACACACGTATATATATATATATATATACTTTCACGCACGTAAACACAGACCCTCACTCAGATGTTAACAAAAGTTATCTAAGTGCACGCAGCAAAACACTAAACAATTTTGATTTGTTGAAACACACATATTTGAGAAGCCAATTTTTTTTATATACTTACCAACATATGTCAGTCGTCGCAGTCCATATCCAGGAAAAAAAAAACGCGAAATAATTTTCAAACAGAGGCTTTCAAGCATGCGCACAAAGGTAAAACCAGAATCCTTTCTGTCAAACGCAGAATCTTAAGGCAATTACTGGTCGCCCTAATAAAATATAATATGGAACGTAACAGTTGTATTGTGACTGTAAATTATCTCCTCCCTGGGAACATTCTTGCTTTTTTTTTAATATGTGTTGTGTGGAAAAAATAAAAAGTGCACGTAAATGAAAGTGCAGACGCTTCACTTTTATATTTTCGTATATTTTTTCTTTAACACGTGTAGATGAGAGAAAGAGAGAGAGAGAGAGAGAGAGAGAGAGAGAGAGAGAGAGAGAGAGAACGTTGTGGGAAGAGCAAGGCCTAAACGTGTCGGTGATATTATTAGATTAAATAAGATACCATAGAAGATGGAAGATAATTCTCTTATTTCTTGGGTAGAGAGGTTATTTTTTGGCAATAATTATTAGTAGGTACTTTTCACTAAATTGAATTTTTTAAAAAATCGAAAACGAAAAAAAAATAAAATAAAATAAAGTAACGAATTAAGGAAATGTAATTACAAGTACAGACTGCTAAAATAATTTAGTAAATTTCAACCGTAAATTTCATCGAGAATGAACGACGAGGAGTTTAAGTTTGAAAAGGAACGAAAATTATTATCTATATTTTGTCCTTAATTCTATTTTATTCAAACGTTCATAAGCTGACAAATAGATAGATAGATAGATAGATAGATAGATAGATATGACTACATATACTAGATACAAATATAGAAACAAATCACATACACACACATCATCATCATCATCATCATCAATTACTCTCGCCATTACTATCATCATCATGTCGTGCTGATAGCTCTGAAATATATATATATAAGAAAAGGATAGATAGATCGATAGATAGATAGATATGACTACATATACTAGATACAAATATAGAAACAAATCACATACACACATCATCATCATCATCATCACCATTACTATCATCATCATGTCGTGCTGATAGCTCTGAGATATATATGTATAAGAAAAGGATAGATAGATAGATAGATAGATAGATAGAAAATGAGATTAATTCATATAAATTAGCAGGAAAGGGTATACATCTAAGGTAACACCACAGCCCGATAGTGAGAGAGAATGAGATATAGATATGTGGTCAGTAAAGAAGGTCATACTGAGTGATCCTTATGGGACATGAAAGTCAAATCGGTATTGTTTCTCTAAAAAGTGTGCAACTGTAAACAGTACTTTCTGTTACCAAGTTCTTAGGCAAACTTAACGTTATTTATTGAATGAAATTCGTGTATATATATATATATATATATATATATATATATATATATATATATATATATATATATATATATATACAACTCGCTCCACATGAACAGGATACGACTCTAGGTCAATTTTAAACGGAGTTTAACAGCAGAGAATTTTTATTTTTCCTTCTCCGGTTGTCATACCAAGGTTAAAGAGCGAGTCTGCCCGACAATTTACTCATAACAGGAGGGAGAATATTTGGATACAAACCTTTCCCAAGAATATTAGCACAATGTGAAATGTAAACAGCCTCGTTCCAGAACTGAACTCTGGTCACCGTGACCATTTCTTACGACAGTAATCTTTACACAACACGAACGCCAATATACATATATATATATATATATATATGTATATATATATATATACAGAGAGAGAGAGAGAGAGAGAAAGAAAGAGAGAGAGAAAGAAAGAAACAGAGACAGAGCTAAAGAGACATATGAAAAAAAAAAAACTCACACGCATATATATATATATATATATATGTTTTGACAAAAGTCAGGAGACAAAAAGAAATATTTTCATAAGAACTTACTTTTAAATTATTTACGACTATTTAATTATTCACAACTAGTTTCGACTTTTCCTCATCTTCAAGAGTGTTTTTGCAATGGTGTTGCGTTACGACAAAAGAAGCAACGACAGAAGAATCTACAATGCAACATTCATTCAAATTAAACCAACAGTCGACAGCTCGAGAATTGGATCTGTTCGTAAAATAATCAGTCATTCTTTTTCTCTTCGAGAAGACTCGTTAGTCGAGATATCTTTTCTTTTTTGTCTAGTTTCATTCGTTTATTTTTATTTACTTTTTTTTTTTAAACACCTTTCCATTTTTGGATTTTTCTCTTCGCTAAAAATAGCCATTTCCAAAATAGAAGATTTTAGTCTCTGGATTGAATTAAGAAGACTATGACTAGGCAACTGAGGGTGATCTCGAACGAGACCTCTTTAGATTATTTTAAAGGGGACTAGGTTATGAGCTAAGTGCGCGAGGTCATAGAGAGATTATTTTGAAAAGGAATCGGGAGCCATTATCCAATTTTGTCTCTTTTTCTGTTAAAATCAAACGACTGGATCGTTTTCACACACACACACACACACACACACACACACACACACACACATATATATATATATATACATAATGAAGAACAGCAAATAGAAGAACTACAAAGAAAAATCTTTACAAAAAAGTGCTCGATGCTGCTATGGCAGAGCAGGCATAAAAGCTATAACTAGGGAGATTATGGACACTTAAGTCCGTTACGTCGTGTTTTACACGATCTTCCGGCGTAGAAAAAAGAGGCTAATCAAGCATCTATATAGGGTGAGGTATAGTTACATGATAAGATGTTAGGACACGTGACATTTTCAGGAATATATACATATAAGAAAAATAATATGATGCAGTGTTTTTACATTTGTCAGTAGTTTCATCAGAAACTATTTTGGAAATAAGTTTTAATTTTAGGAAAAACGAAGTCTTGTAACATAAGAAAATGCTTTTAACCGAAATATTTTACATGGTGTATCAAAATTCTTTTTCAATATTCTAATGTTTCCTAAGAGCGTATAACCGCCAAATTATATATATATATATATATATATATATATAGAGAGAGAGAGAGAGAGTGAGAGACATTTAGGTATGTTAGTCTGTTTTTCATATGAGAATTCTTTTAGATGTTCCTCATTTCTTTTTTTTTTTTACGAGTTGTGTAAGTGGAATTTGTTCTTTTTGTCTTTATTTATTTGAGTATTCATGTCTCCTTCCGATGATTTGAACGTTGTGTTTTGGAGCTCATGGTCCGTTGGGGAATGTTACGGGCAAGCACGTGTTCCGTTTGGGAATGTTATAGGCAAGCTTGTGGTTCGTTTGGGAATGATACGGGCAAGCGCGTGGTCCGTTTGGGAATGTTACAGGCAAGCTCGTGGTCCGTTTGGGAATGTTACGGGCAAGCTCGTGGTCCGTTTGGGAATGTTATGGGCAAGATCGTGGTCCGTTTCAGCACTAGCATTGGTAGTACTGCAGCAGAAGTCTCACTAGGAAACGGACTAACATGACTTACTACTAAATTACAGAAAAAGAAGGGAAAACTATGGATCAACACCTACGCAAATAACGCTAAAAATGAGACAGATTATGTACTCATGAATAAGAAATGGATTAATAGCATTTTGAACTGTGAGGCTTATTATTTTTAAGGAGTGTTTTCCGATCACAGAATTATCACTACAAAAATACATTCGAGTCTACCAGGAATCTGACACACGTAACCAAACCCAGATATTATGACTGATCATCACTTAGCAACAGAGATATTAGCAATAAATATACGATAACACTAAGAAACAAATTCGATGCTCTTCAGAGATATCCAAAACACTTACATCGAATGATGAATACAAGAGCTTCGTCATTGCTATCATGGAAGTAGCAGTAGAATACATATCACCCAAAATAAGAGTCAAACATAGAGTTTAATGGGCGACATTAGTAAGTAAGAAAAAACGAGATAATATGAAAACCGCATTCCTTTGTAAAATAAGGAACCCAACGAATGTCAACGCCCAGAAACTTACAGTGACACGAAGAAAACTATTTGAGCATACCAGAAAGAACAGATAATATACATTCAAGATCATATCAATAAAATTAGAAAATCTTGAAAGCGTGGCAGACTGAATACAAAGTGCGTAAAAAAGGAAGAGCTCCTCAGGAGCTAAACCGAAAGCTGTCAGCCAAAAAGGGAGAATACAGATGTGAAAAGAACATTTCAAGAATCTGCTAAAGTCACTAATAAACCTACCCCGAAAATTGTATATTATCAACTAGACATCAAACTAAGAAAGTTTACTCAAGAAAAACTCAACGTATTATTAACAAAAATTAAAACCAGGAAACATACAGATCTGGATGAAATATCACCAGACGTATGTAATACAAGGGAATTCGATAACTTAGTGCTCCGATACTGCAATGTCTTATATAGCCAGAGAACAATAGAGGAATGGACAAAAGGCTATATCCTCCCCTTCCCTATAAAAAGTGACCTCAGAAGCGCCAAGAACTACTGAGGCATAATCCTTACTTCCATAGCAGCTAAGGTTTATAACGCTCTGCAACTCAGTTGTATCGAACCAGTAATCTAGAAAATTCCTTGGAAGAATCAAAATGGTTTTTGGAAAAAGTGATCCAATGTGTCGAATCTTAAACGGAGTTCATGAAAAAAAAAAACATGAAGACGACACTCTTGTCCGTAGATTTCTTCAATGTATTTGATTCCATGCACAGAGAAAAGATGGAGAAATCTTTCTAGCATATAGTCTCCCCGAAGAAACTGTTACTGCTATAGTGATGCTCTATCGTAACACGGAAATCAAGGTTCTCTCAATGGATAGAGACACAGTTTTCTTTGACATAGTTGCTGGTTTTTGCAGGGGATACATTAACTCTATATCTGTTCATAATCTGTACTTCGAACGTCAAATGATCTAATGAAAGAAAATGGCTTTATACTAAAAAAAGGCAAGAAGCAGACGATGACCCGCAGAAACTATGACAGATTCACTCAATGCAGATAACATTGTGCTTCTAGCAAATACACCAGCCCAAGCCGAATACCTGCTGCATAATCTGGAGCAGACAACAGGAAGCATTAGCTACTAGGTGAATGCAGACAAAACGGTGTACATGTGTTTTAATCAAGAGAGATACATCTCCACTCTAAATAACAGCCCGCTGAAATTATTAGACAAGTTCATCAACCTTAGTAGCAGCGTCTCATCTTCTGAAAGTGACACCAATATGCCCTGAACGAAGGCATGGTTAGTTATCGATAGGTTATCGATCGTATGGACGCCTGACCTATCCGATAAAAAAAAACGCAATTTCTTTCTAACAGCGGTCGTGTCAATTCTACTGTATGGATGCACTACATGGACGCTGACTAAGTGTATAAAGAAAAAGCTAGACGGGAATCGCAAAAGAATGCTACGAGCTCTCGAACAAATCTTGGAAGTCACGAAACACCAGTTGTACGCCCACCTACCTCCCATCTCTAAAACCACCCAAATAAGACAAGCGAGTCATGTGAGACACTGCTGGAGAAGCAAGTACGAACTCGTAAGTGACGTTCTCCAATCGAACCCTTCATATGGACGTGCCAGAGTTGGCCAACAACCAAGAACATAACTACAACATCTCTGTATGGACACAGGATGTAGTCTAGAAGACATGTCGGGAGCGATGAATACTCGGGATGAATGGGGGGAGAGAGAGAGAGAGAAAGAGAGAGAGAGAGAGTGTATGTGTGTGTGTGTGTGTGTGTTTTTATGAAATCTGTGCTACCAATCATTTTGATGATATATATATAATGGTGTTTCTATATTTAAGAATAAATTTTGCTGAGTATCGGTGTTGTGTAGATCTGAATTAGATCATATAGCTCTAAGGATAGTATATATATATATATATATATATAAAGAGAGAGACAGAGACAGGGACAGAGAATGATGGATTTGGTTTGGTTTCGTCTGTGTTTGTGGCATATCGACCATCGTCGGTCATTTAATGCCAAATCCTTTTTATACATATTAAATATGATTTCTAAACACATTTTGAAGATAACATTTTTAAACAAGCCTGAGCTCGATTCTTTTTTTTTTTTTTTTTGACTCAGTTAAATGGTTTCACTTAATTTCAAGCAATTCTGTTGAGCAGAAATATAATCTTGTTTACACAGTCATTGGTTTAAATACAGTTTTTGTGTTTAAACACAGTTAAATGTAAAAACAGTTAATTTCAAATAATTCAGTTTAGCGTAATTACACAGTTCTATTCGGTTGTATAATCTAGTTCTATCTGACCCATACATAGGATCCTATCAGGTGCTACCACTCCGGGGCAGAAGGGGTATTCCACATTCCCCAAAGCTCCAGCATTACTGAAGCCACACCATTAGATTGTATAGTGTCGAATCCAGAACACTCTTTAGGTGAGTCTTACTCCTTGGCAGAGATGCAGTCGGTGTATTCTACAGCCCCTATCGACTGGGTGAATGAAGGATAGACAGAACGATTTAAGTAAGAATTGGGTAAACATTGAGTCCACGGTACTTTGTGGCTGTCACCTTCTCACAAATGCGATCATCAGATCAAGTGTCTCTTCGTCTGATGATCATGTAGGCGGGAAACTGACAGTCAACAAGCGCCATTGACTTTAGCTCAACGCTATTCTAATTTAAATCTCCCTTTTTATTCATCTATCATTCTTTATCTCTATCTCTCTATATATATCGGTGTGTGTGCGTGTGTGTGTGAGTGCGTGTGTGGTGCATCTAGCATGTGTTAACACAGTCATACCTTCATGACTATATATAACATACGAGTAAAAATGAAATGAGTGATGGATGACAGGAACATTTTTCAAAAATAGTCTTTTGAAATATGTTCGTACTTTTCGGTTCTCCAGAAATCGTATCCAGTTTAGATATGTCTGAATATTTTCGAACAAACCTTTTTTTTTTTTTTTTTTTTTTTACCAGAAAGATGTGGAGATTTTTATAGCGATACCGAAAGTCTACTTTCGAAAATTACCATCCGCTCTTCTTCTTCTTCTTCTTCTTCTTCTTCTTCTTCTTCTTCTTCTTCTTCTTCTTCTTCTTCTTCTATGAATTTATTTTGTTTTGTTATCAGTAATAGACATAAAAAATGCTAAATACCTCGAAGTAGAAAGCTTCACATCTCAGCCCCTGCCTCTCAATACTAACACAAGTTTCAAATACGTTTAGACTGGGGATAGTAAGGTGGGGCTGATTGTGGACGTTGAGATGATATGTCATTCTGAGCTTGAATACGGAAGCAATTTCGACGATTTTCATGTTTTAAAGATTGGAATGTCTTTTTACTTTTTCTTGACTTTTCTAGTTTTTCCTCAATAATAGCGGTATTTTTTTGGGGGGGGCGGGGAGATAAAATGGACAAAACGTCATTTTTTTATTTTTCTAAAACCCTAAATTTAAAAAGAATTCCAACATAATACTCCCGAATAGCAACAACAATAATAATTATATTATTATCATTATTATTTTACTCCTTTGAGAGTTTTTCACACAAACGAAAGCAGGTGGTTTTACACTGGAGTTTGAGTGACAGCAAGTGTCCTCATATCTCCAGGACTCTTCTCGGTATTCTAGCCGATCTTAGTAACGCTGTAGTTTGTATGGTCTCTACTTGTCCTCTGATTTCTAAGTCTTCCAGTCCCTTAACCAATTCTTTGGAGATCGTTCCAAGTGCTTCTACTACAACTGATATCACTGTCAGTATCATGTTCCATACTTTCTTCTGCTCTCGGGCATGGTCCATATATTCACCCCACCTTTCAAATTTTTTATTCTGTGGTCTGCCGGGACGGCAAAGTTCTTAATACGACAGGTTCTCTTTATTTGTTAGGGGGGTTGACTGGTAATTCTAAGATAACATCAATTCCTCCATTCAAAATTATATAATTATATATCCTGTCCATGATGCTTATGTTATGAGGACTCGTAACTCCGACTTGGGAAGACGTAGCCCCGGAGGTGGCTGTGTCCTCTGTAGGGAATACGTACCCTTCGAGACACATTAGGTCAAAGTGGTCGCGCAATTTACCATGACTTGTTAATTCGGCATCGGTTATATGTGGCATGAACCAGTGGCCCAGTGGTAGAGTTTCGGCTTCTGCATACTGTGGTTGTTGGTTCGATCTCCAGCGGTGGAAAACACGGTGTGCACTGTTGATGAGACCTAATAAGGTCGAAACAGCTGTTCAGTGTTCCGTATGTCACATGTAGGTGTTTGCCGGATTTTCTTGTCATGGTAATTCTAAGATAACATCAATTCCTCCATTTAAAAATTAGCTGAGATTAGGCAATCCGTTTGTATCTCAAAATCCCAGAGAAGTTTCTATGTTTCATTCACCTGGACGGATTTCGGGTTGTGCACATACCACTTGTTTGTAGGATCAAATTAAAATCTATCTTTCCCTATCCAGTCTGGAACTCTTTTTGCGTTAATTTGCAGCATTCGCTTATTATAGCATTGATTGTTTCGTCTCTATCACCATGTATTGCACTTCACATAGCACTAATACCCTTGGGAAAGGTATGAATCCAATTATTCTCCCTCCAGCTATGGGTAAATAGTAGGACAGACTAGGTTCTTCAGCCTTGGTGAGGCAACTAGTCTAGGAGAAGGAAAACTCTGAATTCAAACCTGTCAAACTCCGCTTAAAAATTGACCTTGTGTCATATCCTGCCCGAGCGGAGGGGTTGGTAAATAGGATCACCATGTAAAGTACATTTGCAATTTTTGCGTCTTATCTATTTTTGCTTTTATGTAGAATGTCCCCCTGACGTTGTTTTGTTCCATCAGAACAGCAATGTGAAAAAGTTGACAAGGTCTTTTCTTCTTGTAAATAATACCGGGTCTGGTCGTCCAGCTAGGATTGGGTAGTCCGTTTGAATCTCAAAGTCACATGAGATTTTGTACCAATTTGTTGCATTCGCTTATTAAGTTATTAATTGTTTCATCCCTGTCATCGTATAATCTCTTAAAGAAAATGTGTAATCAGATAGATAGATAGATATATAGATAGATGGATATAGTTTACTTGAATGGGTAATGATGAAATTATGGGAATAGAAAATGGAAAAGAAAATGCAGAAAATTGTTGGGGTAGAAGCAAAATCATGGGGCAATAATTGGCTAAATCAGAAAATTTCCCTGTGAATAACTTGAAATACCTGTGTAAAATAACTTTTACGTTATACATTTATGGTTGATTCAAATTGAGTTAGAATGGTACCCATGTTCATAGATTCCTATTATATTGTTAGAGCGAATGATATTCACGTATTTTATTAGTAGAAGCACTACTGAAATATCTCTTCGGATATGGTGTGAAATTGCATCGGTGTATTTCTTTCAATATACTCCAAATATTCAAATCTCTCCGTCCAGATGAATTTTAAGTTTAGAAACGAAAGAAAAGTCGCACGGGACCAGGTCTGGCGAATATCGAGGATGCCTGAGATGCTCCCTAGTGTTTTGAAAAGAACTAGTGATCAAAAAGTATCGATCCTGCAGAACAAAAAAGTATTTAGAATCAGCAACGATTCGTCAAGACATTTAACCATAATCCTTTTATTAGCTCAGCTATGGACGTATTCAATAAAATTTTAAACTTAGAAAAAAAAAGATTGATGTATTTTTTTAAATATTATCTCGTACATAAGCATAGTTTTTAGAAGAGTTATAACATATTCAACTGAAGATCAATTACGTGAAATCCCAAGTCATGAGCGGTTTTATTGTTTATAAATTTTAAAGTATTTTATCGTCGGAATATTGTATACACGTCTTCATTTTATTCTTAAAATAAAAAAGTATAAATCCTATTCTCTATATCAATCATACAAAATCACTTTTGAAATTTCTTTTTTGATATGGTGTGGAACTGCATTGATGTGTTCCTTTTAATGAACTCAAAGTTCTCAAAACTTTCCGTCCAGATGAATTTTAAGTTTAGTAAACAAAGAAAAGTTGCATTGTGAAAGGTCTGCTGAGTTTGGAGAATGTTGCACTTGCACTATTATGAAGCAACAGAAGCAACAATAGCTAGTCAAAAAGCATCGTGGTTAACTTAATATTTTTAAATTAGTACCAGTTCGTCTAGACATCTACACATCTATCATAGCAGTTGCTCTTCTATTAATATTATTACTTCACTTGTTAAAATAAAAAGGTAAAGCATCCGTCTCTATATTTTCTAATCAGAACGCTTTGTATATATATATATATATAAAGTCGTGCTGATACTCGGAGTTCCTTGAACTTCTCTCTCCATCCATCCCTATCGTCCATTGCTCTTGGCATACTCTCTAGACTACATCTGGTGTCTACATAGACATCATGTTTGTAATTCTTCGGTGGTCAGTCAAGAGGGGTGTGTCCATATGCAGGAGTATATATATATATATATATATATATATATATGTGTGTGTGTGTGTGTGCGTGCGTGTGTGTGTGTGTGTGTGTGTGTGTTGACTCTGACTATACCTTCCTATATATATATATATATATATATAAAGGATAGCATAGAAAGAGACTCAACGGTGCTTGATGACTCTCATGTCTGATGATCATATAGGAGAGAAACTGATAGACACTAATCGCTGATAAACCTGTCAACTCTATTCTATTTGAAAATATATGCTCTGTTACTGATATTGAGCACTGCTTGCTTTTAAAGAAAGGCCTAGTAACGGAAATGGTAACATGCTGGACTGTTACATCATACTAAATGAGTTTGTTATCATGTTAACTTCTGTACGAATACCATTGGGAAAGAAATGAACTCCAATATTCCTTCATCGATGAGTAAAATAGTACCACTACTGTTTTACAAGGAAGACATTAACTGAATTTACAGTCATACTACAGATACTATAAATAAGTTTGCTCAGTCGGCTATAGAATACACCGACTGCTTCTCCGCAGAGGGGTAAGACCCCCCAATGAGTGTCCTGCATATGACACTAAATAATCTGATGGTGAGGTTCCAACAGTGCAGGAACTTTGGGCAATGCGAAGTACCCCTTCATTGCCATCACTCCCAGGTCCACTCTGGCCCGGCGTGGTAGCACCTGATAGGGCCCTATCTATGGGTTAAATAGAACTAACAGCATTCTTATGCTAAACTGAATTATTTGACTAAACTGAATAGCTTGAAATAGAAATGTTTTTGACAATTAAACCGTACTTACATTTAAACTGCGTGCTTATGCTTAACTCAATTATTTGAAATATAACTGTTTTTCGACATTGAAACTGTATTTACACTTAACTGAATTGTTACACATAACTGCTTGAATAGTTTGAAATAGAAATGTTTTTGATAATTAAAATTTGTACTTATGTTAAACTGAATTGTTTTAAATAGAACAGATTATTTACATAAAAATGGATTTGGCATTAAATAACCTACAAAGTTGACACGCCATAAAACCCAACAAACCAAACCAAACCTATAAATAAGTCTCTTAATGCAACATGTCCTTTAGTCTTTTCCCCGTTAATTGGAGCTGTAGAATACACTAACTGCGCCTCTGCAGAGGGGTAAAACCCCACCCCAATGAGTGTCTTGGATATGACACTAAACAATCTGATGGGGAGGTTTCAGTAATGCTGGGGCTTTGGGGATACAGAGCACCTTTCATTGCCATTGCTACTAGGTCTACTCTGGCCCAGCTTGGTAGCACCTGAGAGGGCCATATCTATGGGTTAAATAGAAATAACGGCATACTGATGGTAAACTGAATTGTTTGACTAAACTCGATAGCTTGAATAGAAATGTTTTTCACCATTAAACGGTACTTACATTTAAACTTCGTACTTATGCTAAACTGAGTTGTTTGAAATTTAACTGTTTTTGACATTGAAACTGTACTTACACTATACAGAAGTGTTGTACATAGAACTGTTTTGACATTTTGCAGTGTAAACACAATCTGTAAAAACGCTGAACTGAATTTGCTGAATTAGAACTGTTTGAATAAACTGAATTTTGAAATAGAAATGTTTTTCATAATTAAACTGTGTATCCATGGTAAACTAAATTGTTTGAAATAAAACTGATTATTTACATAAAAATGGATTTGGCATTAAATAACCTACAAAGGTTGATATGCCTTAAAAAAAACAACCAACCAACCAACCTTTTGTCTTCATTGATACTTGTGGAAGAAGAGGTATAAAAAGTGATGGCAAGCTTTAGAAAGCGAAGGAAAAAAATGTTGCCAATAAAAAAATAGCGGCAGATAAATAGGAAATAGTCTCAACGGCTGCTGGTATCAAGGGCAGTTAACTCCTCAATTTTCTAAAAAATAGAATCAATGGTCTCCACAGCACCTTATTTTGTAAGATGTTCATATCTCGATCTTTATAGTTAGTTCACTGTGTTGTATTGTCATATGCATATACATCTACATATACATAAAACATCATAAAGACACAATAAATAAACAGACGAGCAAAGACTTCTTTAGAAATATATGTACCTCTCACTTTATTGTAAGGGTTCGAAAGGGGTTACTCAGGGTTTTACTGTGAGGGGGAGTTGGAGACCGAACAGAACTGCAATATATTGACCCCCACTCATATGGCCATCAGTTTTGTGTCTTTCTCGTTCTCCTGATGCTCAACCGGAAGCCCAGGGGCTCAGCTTTCTGCTGAGTGCTGGCTTTCTCTAACACATCTTGTCACCAACGGGTCTCCAAAACAACTGGGGGCCCCAAGGGCCCCTTCGGCCGGATGTGGCTTTCCCTACCACATCTTATCAGCAACTTCTCTGGACCCCAACTCATCAGGGGCTTTCCCTACCACAACTCGTCTCTAACTTTAACTGATCTGACTTCTTGACTTGACCGAGTTATATAATAGTTCAACGCCCACTTAATCGCCCACTCAATCTTTGGAATGGCATGTTTGATCGTCATCAAGCGGAAATAACTGTCATGCAGTTCAGAGGTCACTCTCTTCCGGTGAATCAGTCTACCATGGGATTTTTTACCTTGACCCATTTCGTCAGCCAAGCATGCCTACGCGATTTCCTCTCATAACTGCCATTGGAATGTGTCACTTCCTTCTGGTGCATCACCTTGGAATGGCAAGTTTGGCCGGGTCGAAGGTCAAAATACAACACAATCTAACTATATTACTTGAAATCATTTGAAGGTGCGTTTAGCGTAATGGTTATCGTCGTAAGAAAAGGAATCGACAATCCAAGTTCAAACCCTGATTAAAGATTCATTTTCACGCTAATTCCCTTGGGAAAGACATGAATGTAACTCTTTTCTCCCAGCTATGGGTAAAATGCAACCACTCTAGGAGAATGAAAAATCTGAATTCAAACCACCTGTACTCTGCTTAAAAATTGTACTCCGCTCAAAAAAGATTCTGTTCGTAGCGGTGGGGATGGGTAACTACACGATCGTCATCATTTGCTAAGCTTAACACAAGGCCAGAAATATGGGTTACTCAGTGAAAATCGGACTCAGTAACATTGGTGTCATAGGAAGACTTGCTGATCGTTGCACTACAGGAGGTGCCCAGCTTTATAACGAGTATGCCTAGTCTTGAGAAAACTGAAACTTATTCAGTGTTGCAATTTCATTTTGTGTCGGTACAGTTCCGTTTTACGCCTTCATTATTTGCTGTATTCAATTATGATAATGTGTATTTAGTACAATAAGAAAAACACAGAATTACGATAAAATAGATGATGATGATGATAGTGGGTTGAAGGCTGCCAGGTTAGTGGGGCTGAAACTTGTGCTAATCAACCGATATTCGATTATTTCATTGTCAGGTGATTAATTATGAAAATTAGTTTCCCCTTTCTGTTAATTGCTTGCGTGGGACGATCGTCTGGAAAATGACAGTAACTGGGCCAAAATGGCCGATTTGGCACGTTTTTGAGACGTGGTTAAAAGAATATGACAGACATAAAGACACATAGAGTGATAATCGCTCGGAGAATTCGCCAATGTATCATATATTGAACGGCCCTAACCGGTTAAAAATTATATAGCCTGACAATTCGTTTATTTCTGTTTGCCAGTGTCCTTTATGCTGAATGTGTTTGCAATGAACTCTATCGGTAAAAATCCTATTCATTTCAATGATGAAACCCTTATTAAGACAGTCACATTTTATATAATAATAGCTGTATTCCCTCCAATATCACTGTATTATTTCTTGACAACTGCTAATGCGTTTTTGTCAACATTCAATAACATCCTATAGCACATTTACAATGGATTCTATGAGAAAATTACATCCAAGGTATTTCAAAAGTGAAACATAAATATATATATATATATATATATATATATATATACGAGGATCATTAAATATGTTTCCAGACATTTTTCGTATGGGCACTTTTATTGATAGTACACTCATGGAACTCTAGTCCTCTTCGAAGTAATCTCCTCCGACTGCAATGCACTTGGTGTACCATTCCTACAACTTCTGGAGGGCCCCATGGAAGTCATCTTGTGTGAGTATGTCAATGACCTTCGTCACAGCCTCTTTCATCTCCTCAATCGTCTCAAAACGACAACCTCTGAGCTTAGGGAATAACCAGAAGTCATTGGGAGCAAGGTCTGGACTCTAGGGTGGGTGAGTAACTTTCTTGATGCCCATCTTGGTCAAATAGTCTGTAACAAGGATGGGGTTGTGGACTGGTGTGATCTCCTGGTGGAAATGCCACTGACCTGATTTGAAGAGTGCTGGCTTCTTCCCTAGGAATCTCTTCCTGAACTCCCTTAAAACCTCAACATAGTATTCCTTGTTAACTGTCTGTCCAGTAGGACCCCAGTGCGTGTACATCATGCCAGTGTTGTCAAAAAAGGGATCATCAAAAGTTTGTAGGTGGATTTGCTCTGTCTGGCATTCTTGGGTCTGGGAGAGCCAGTATGCTTCCACTGGGAAGTCTATCTCTTGATCTCTGGGTCATAGCAGTAGATCCAGCTTTCATTGCATGGTATTTTTCCAAGTTTAAAACATGATTTTATTCCATATCGTTATTCTAAAGTCCAGAGGGCATTTTTGAAAATCACCAGCTGTGACAATCAGGCTTTAGTAGGATGCATTCCAATTCCTGCTATATATATATATATATATTACCCATCCAAAAGGATCATGATGTGACTCAAGGTTGAATTCAGAGTTTTCCTTCTTCTAAACCATTAGCCGTAGTCTGCCCAACTATATATGTATATATATATGTATATATATATAGTACGTGGGGGAAGTGTTACCATATATATACGAGGATCATTAAATAAGTTTTCAGATTTTTTTGGTATGGGCACTTTTATTGATAGTACATACATGAAACTTTTATGCCACTCAAAAACGGATGCTCGATTCATGCAAGATGCTCCAAAAGCAGTGTAAAGCATTCCATACGTTTCTGTGGCATGTTTTCCAAGTTTAAACCAGAATTTTATTGCATATCGTTCTTCTAAAGTGTCCTCACGTCCAGATTGTATTTTTGAAATTCACCTGCTGTGGCAATCAGGCTTTAGTAGGGCGTATTCCAGTTCCTGCTGTGGCTGTTCATTTGAAGCTGAAATCATGAAAATTGGTCTGTCATCTCATAAAATGTATAACAATAACATACTGAATTTTCAAGAGTCTCCGACAATTTTAAATGTCTGTACAAAAAAGTCTGTAAACTTATTGAAGCCACTATATATATATATGTACAGAGAGAGAGAGAGAGAGAGAGAGAGAGAGAGAGAGAGAGAAAGAAATAGAGATAGAGAGAGACAAACACATACACACACATAACCACATATACACACAAACGCACGTAGATGATTTCAGCGGAGTACAAACTTCACAAAATATCATTCATTTACAAATTAGACAACAATACTTCAATTAGCTCTTCCATGAAAAGATGGATTTTGCTGAAGTACTTTTGTATATATATATATAGAGAGAGAGAGGGGGAGAGAGAGAGCCCCACTGCATGAGCAGGATGCGACCACAAAAACAATAAAAAGCAGAGATTAACAAATGAGAATTCAGTTTTCTATATATGCTAGTTGCCATACTAACATGAAAGATCCCAGTCTACCCGACGATTTACACCCATGAGAAGATAGCATAATTGGATTCATACCTTTCTCTCCATGTGAAATGGAAACAGTCTAGTTCTAGGTTTAAACTCGTGTGGTCGTTTCTAAATCTGACGATAGTTACTATTACACGACGAACGCCTCCATTATATATATATACATAAATATATATATATATATATATATATATAAGTAAAGTTGGCGAGGGTGACTCGACCTGGGAATGAACCCCCATCTCCCAGGCCATTTGCAAACACTCTAGGACATATATTACGATATCTAAAGTAATACGAAATACCAGCCGTCTATTTGTAAACAGAATTTTTTTTACAATCGTCTTTTATTTAAATCTGCTGACTCTACGTAAACTGCGACACTATTGACGCGAGTATACAGACTTATCTCTCTGTATGTTTTTATGAATGTGTGTGCGAGTATATATATGTGTACCGTTGTACGTTGACTATAGGTCTGTAAAGGCGTATGTGCGTTTATGTGTGTGTCCATATAGGGGCCGAGATATATGGTGTGGGGATCACTGATTTAGCCCTGCTAATATAAAACGCAGTTTGAAGATGAAAGGGGATCAACAACTTAAAAAAACTATCATAATTTAAGGGCTTCCTGGTGTCTTGTTGTCTGCCAGCGTATTTATGTCCGGCCTTTTGGGTCTCTTCGGATCCGGAAATAGGAATGTTTGTCTTTCCAAATACAGAGAGAGTTAACCAGAGGACAGTGGATAGAGGGAGTCTGCCACAGGAAGTGGGTAAGAGACTGGTGCAGGAGGACACAGACGCAGAGACTCAGTCAGAGAAGAGACACGAACAGTACAGCGAAAAGAAGACAGTCCGCTTCTAAACGCAGAGGGTATACGATCAGAGCACAGAGAACTGGGACTCCATGACCGACATGATGCTCTTTTCTCTCAGCTTTTTGTTTTCACAATGTTCTTCCCTTTATGCCTTAATTATACTCCCACACAACTAAATCAGGCAAAAGCGAGAAGAAAAAAAGCATAGCCAAAATTTCGAAGTAACTTTTTCTTTTTTTCTCCTCGTGGGTTTTTCTTTTCTAATTTTTTTTTTTTTTTTTTGGTCAATTATTGATCAGCTCTCCATATTTCTCTGTGTTGATTGCTTCTTATCACGGTTTTCTCTGACAAGACGAGATCGAACAAAAGCTTATTTCAGAACTTATGATAGACACTCTAAATATAATTATTCTAACATTTTCCTCGTACCACCGAACATACACACACACACACACACACACACACACACACACACACATATATATATATATATATATATTACTGGCTCACTAACGGTTATAGTGTTCGCCAATGTTCCTAAAAATCGGGGTTCAAAAAATGGTACTTGAAGCCATTTTGCTTAATTTTCAGTATTTTAAGGTACAGATCAAGGGTACGTGGAATTATCTTGGGAAAGGAGTAGAACCCTCCCTTACACTTTGGTGTTGTAGCTATTGAAACGGGAGCGTACGGGTCGCCCTTGATATTGGTCGGCAAACTTATATATATATATATATATATAATCATTGACCACAGTAACAATAACATTCCAACATGTTCACAAGTTGCAAAATATATAAATTATTAATGTGACCAATTATATTGAATAGTATAATTTTTTTCTTATATTTTTTATTAAATAGTATTAATGTATAATATAATATTTTATAATATAATATATTTTTGTTAATAGGTTAATACCGATGTAAATTCTTTCTCTCCCTAAATTCATTTATTCCTTTAATTTTGTTTATTTTAGTTTGTTTGTTATCATATAAATTACTTAAAATGAGGTGGAAAGAAAAAAGGCGTCACCAATTGATACATCTGGCTACATGAATTTTATGACATTTGTCAACAAAACGGGAAAAACAAATGGTCTGGTTTTTATATTAAAAAAAAGAAAAACAACATGAAATTTGTAGATCGGGTGGCCGGAATTATGTTGATTTAAAAAAAAAATTAGTATTTTTTTTATAATTTCTTTGTCTGAAAATGTAGATCTAACATTTTAAAAAGTAAAGATCCGGCTGAAATAAATACTACAATAAAAATATGAATGATTGGTTATTTAATGCCAAATCCTCTTTATAGATTATTTTTAGGAGAATAGTCTGTAGCAACATTCATTATGATAACACCAGATATTAGGTTATAAGTTTTATTGGTGACGTAGAAATCGAATTTTAGTTTATGTTTGATAAATAAGTAAAGTTGGTGATCTTAGTCGAGGGTGACCTGAAGGCTCCTGTATCAATAGCTACTAAACAGAGGTATAAGGGAGAGCGCTACTCCATTCCCTGGATTGCTCCATTTACCCTTGATCCATACCTTATAATGCTGAGTGTTAAGCAAGGCCGTATCAAGTACCATTTTTTTAGTCTTTGGTATGACTAGACCTGGGAATGAACCCCGGTCTCCGAGACTATTAGCAAACACTCTTCTCATTAGGCCAATGGCCCGGTTAAAATCCCATAATTATTCTATTATGAACAGAGTGTAATTTGACAATTTTGGAGGCAGAAAATATTTTTACCTGAGAAGTCGACTATCCTATATCCATATTTAACCAAGGAAAATTATGTTACAGAACTCTTAAATTACGACTGATCCTATATGCATAAATCTAAAAATTGCATAATTTTTATGAGTATTTTTATTTATTGCAGATACATAAGAGAAAATGATCAGTTTTTAAGTTTGGTTAATCGTACATTAAGTTTGATATTAAGAGTTTTATTAAATGCAAATAAGAAAAAACACATATTTTATGAATTTAGAGTAATTGTAAAAGGACTTGAATGTTGCAACCATTTTCTAATGGTGCAGCTTGACTAATCATAGTTTCATAGATTCAAATGCTTCTGCACAAAATAGAAAATGTAAGGCTCAAATCATCATCATCATATCACGCTATCAGCGCAGATATTTCTGACCCTCTCTCGCCACACCTCCCAATTGCCCATTGCTTCCGGCAGGTATCCAAGGCTTCATCCCGTATCGGCACAGAGCTGCTGTAGGTAGATTCGAACTGGACATCCTGCCTTTGCTCGTCCATGAGAAAGGGTCCACAGGAGTACAGAAGTACATCACTTATGAGCTCGTCCCTACTTCTCCAGCAGTGTCCAGCATGTCTGGTTCGTCTAATTTTGATAGTTTTCGTGATGGGTGGTTGATGACCGTACATCTACTGCTTTGTGGGGTGCTGTCTCCAGGACTTGTTCAGTATTGCTCGCAGCATTCTTGTGTAATTGCTGTCTGGCCTTTTCTCCATACGTTTAGTGAGCATCTGTGTGGTGCATCCATATAGCAGTATCGACACGACCGCTGCTTAGAAGAAACTGCACTTCATTTTATCGGTCAGGTCTGACTTCCATATGACTGATAGCCTATTGATAGCTGTCCATACCTTTGCTAGTCACGTGTCGATGTCTGTCTCAGTTGATGAGACACTACTTCCTTGGTGAACTTGTCAACGAGTTTCAGAGTGCTACCGTTTAGTGTGGAGATGTCACTGGTTTGATTAAAGCACATATATTCCGTCTTGTGTGCATTGACATGGAGGCCGATGCCTGCAGAGGCTCGTTCCCGACTATGTAGCAGGGTTTCC
>OY757907.1:41020259-41040259 GCA_963585895.1 Sepioteuthis lessoniana | reverse complement strand
AACGCTGTCACTAAACAGATCCTGATTTTGTGTTCGACTTTATTTTTTGGTTGCTTCCTGACGAGAATAGACCTGCAGCGAATACTGCTGGTGTTTCTCTGTAAAGGTCTATGCTAAGATTCGACCGATGTGAAGAGAGTTGACTTTGCAACCTAGGAAATTGGTAGTCATCAAAAAACCTTTTTCGGGTCGGAGTGAAGATTAAAGTACCTTTAAGAGAGGAGACCTGCTGCATAGGAAACTGTTGTTTTTCAATTCAATTTTACCCATGCCGGAGCTAATATTCAATTTTTGTGAAGAAATGAGACCTACTGCATGGACAACAGCTGGTCTTTCTCAGGCCTGAGCCACGATTCACGCGTCGGGAAGAGAGGATGGGTTTTACGACATATCAACCCTTATAGATTATTTAATTACAATTCTCATTATACATACGTAGTAAATATATATAATTCATGAACGAATACTTTGTTGGTAAACTTCATTTTGAAACGAACCAGAGCTCATTTGTTGGCACACTATTAAATGGTTTCAAGTATTGCTATCTAATAGCAATAGTTTTATTTGCACAGCATTATGTGTTTACAAGGTGCCCGTGATGTAATGGTTATCGTCGAAGGAAATGGACACGGCGACACGAGTTCAATTCCTGGACGAGACTGATTGCACTTCGCATAGCACTAATACACTTGGGAAAGGTATGAATCCAATTATTCTCCCTCCAGCTATGGGTAAATAGTAGGACAGACCAGGTTCTTCAGCCTTGGTGAGGCAACTAGTCTAGGAGATGGAAAACTCTGAATTCAAACACCGCTTAAAAATTGACCTTGTGTCATATCCTGCCCGAGTGGAGGGGTTGGTAAATAGGATTAAGAGTTTACAAGTCCAGTAAATCAATAATCAGTTTTATTTGACCCATAGATGGGACCCGAACAGGTTGTACTACTTCGGGTCAAAGTGAACCTGAGAGTAATGACAATTACAGAGAATTCCGCATTACCAAAAGTTCCAGAAGTGGAGCCTTACCAGCAGTTGGCTTCGTGTTATATCAAGAATACTTGTTGAGAGCGTTTTATTCTTCTACAGAAGTGCAGTCAGCATATTCTACAGCCACAGCCAACTCGACTGGGAAAAAGAGGAAATCTGCAGCATGGACAACTGATGGCCTTCGATACAAACATGTCCAAGCCTGTCCTAATACTCAAGGGTCGTAAACAGAAGAGACCTATAGCTTGAGCAAACGATGATCTTCAATACACCTTTATCTAAGACTGTATCAAGATTCAGGCACAAATCCATCATCCAGCTGAACTGATGAAAACTCTAATAATATGCCATAGCATAAATATTCCTATCGTCAAAGTTTTTTTTATTTTTCCAAATGCTTACTCAGTTTTACTTGTTCCACCATATTCATTCAAACCTTCAAAAATAGTATGCTAATTTTTCCTTACTTCCTTCATCTCTTTCTTTATTTATGATAACAGAAAATTATATTTAATCAGACTATTAACTTTAACAGAAAATGCGGTTTTATTGGTGATTAATATTGCCTTTTGGTTTGATTCGATGGAATGACTGGTTTTCTTTTTCTTTTTGATTGTTTTCTTTGTATTCATATTTGAATGTAGCGATAACAATACTTCATTATTTTATATATATATATATATATATATATATATATATATAAATTTTGTTTTGAAATAATTCTCTCTCTCTCTCTCTCTCTCTCTCTTATAAAATCAGGCCAAGATCAATGCTTTAATACAATACCAGTACACAGTCTCTCGGTCCAATCCTCCATCTTGGAAAACGTTAATAATTATAAATGATTGAGGCAGACGACAACCTAATTTCCGGTTTACGCCATGATGAGATTCCGTCTCGCCTGTCCTTTTGCAAAAACACAAGCATAAAAATGAGTCGAAACAGTACCAAACATGGGATTCACTTCGTGAGATAAAAGCGGTAAATTGTCCTGCTTATTTTCTTCTGAAGACTTTATGATGAAGATGACGGTCTCCCATTGCTGGTTTTATTTCTGGGAACTGATGCTTGAGGAGCCGACGCGTTTGCTCAGCCGTCTTCCTTAGGTATATAATGTCTCCATTGCATTTTGTTTCTTATTACTATATTTTATGACTTCTCATTCATAGCTATGTTTGTTTTTGTTTGTTTTTTTAATTTCATTTAGTAGTTTCTTTTTTTATATTTCAACTTTCCTATTTCTTGCTTCTTTATTTTCTTTAATAATGTTTTTAATATTTGCTTTTTTAACTTTTATTTTTAAATCCTTTATCAAAAGCTATTTTTTCCTTTAATGTCTATTATAGAGCGTCTGTTCAGTAATAAGACTCATAATGTGAAAAATAGAATTATCATTTTTATAAAGAATCAGTTTTATTATTTTTATTTCCTTCAAAATAGTTTTCTTACAAAGCAACACTCTGATAAAACTCAGTTCTGACTCTGAGAAAAAAAAAAGATGGGAGTTTTGAATCGAATTATTAAAAAAGGTCTCTGGAAATCAACACGTTGAAATTAGTTCAGTCATCGTCGTTGCTATTTCTTCTTCTTCTTCTTCAGCTGCTGCTGCTCCTCCTCCTCCTCCTCCTCCTCCTCCTCCTCGCAACTGTCTCACTTCCTTCCCATCCAGTTTTCTTCCAAAATTCGCAAAGTAGAAATTGGTTTTTTGTAGAGCCGAAAACTTGCTTATGTAAAACACAGGTCATTTGCATAAGTGGAATTTCTGCTCTGCTAAGCCACCACTACGATCAGGTTTTCCTTATCAGACGTCCAGGTTTCGCGCTGGTCATCCTTTTCTGCACAGGCAACACACCAAACTTGGTCTCTTTGACCGACGAGGGCCTCTGCCTTTTGCTCTCGCTACAAGTTTTCAACGGGCACTGTCTTCAGTTGGTTTATTATAGCAACTCATTGCATGTTCTCAACAGTTTTTAAATGGACATGACATAACTGGATTTTGATTCAGATCAAGGAAGTATCTCAGAAATATGCTTTTTGAGGAAAAACATGTTCATGGAGAATGTATTTAGAAAGACATGAGATATTAGTGTCTAAAAAACAATGAAATTTATATATTTTTTGTTTCACCACGCCGAATTTATTTTCGAAGTCATATGAAATGTACTTTTATGATTCTTAAGACCATATACTTGGAAATATATCATCTGTTAACTCAGTAAAATCCAAGTTTGCCAGTTTTGCAGTGAATCGCTTTTCGTACCCTGTCATGTATACGCTTATATTTCTTCCAAGCTATTTTGATACATACATTCAAGAGGACCGTAAAATCTTATAAAAATATTCTTAATAGCCGTTAAATTAAAACAATCAAAACTTTTTCTGAATAAAAATAATATACGCATTTCTGGTTCTATTTTTTGTCGTTTATATTTGTTGTAATCAAACAAAAAGTTACTGAATGAGAAATGACCAAAATGGAGATTGGAAATGAAATGGAATTCTTTATAACTTTAACAAAATTTAATACTCGCCAGCGGCGTGAAGGAGGTATCCAATGCTAGCGGTGACTACTTAGCATATTTTCACCCCTCTCACAATAGTTTCCAACGTATTTATGAGGAATGAGATGTACCCATCAATGTTTATAGGTAGGGTGTATAACAATATTATATACAGGAGAACGTGTATCGTCATTATAAGAGACTTTGTGTTCAAAATAAACTTAGTAGTTTTTAATTACATTTATGGGTGTGAGTCATGCATAATTTCACCCAAAAGCTGCTCAGTTCGGATTGGCTGAAATCGCTTACCTCTAAGAATTTCCTTTGCCGATTAACGGTCGACGTTTGATGATGAGAATGAATGCATTTTTATCAGCTGATTTTCAATCAGAATTGTCAATCAGTTTTCCGATTTACAACCTTGACTGAAAATCAGTTGGTAAAAATGAATTCGTCACCAATCATTCTTACCATCAAGTATCAATTTCATTTTATATAAGTCCTGTTTTATTATCCGCCCTGTTGGCTAGTGTTTGGTGGCTGAAGAATGTACCGGCTGCACTTCTGTAAAGGGTTAAGACCTCACCTTCAACGAGAGTCCTAGGTATAACAGTAAACTCTATCGGTTGTTGACGCTCTAGTCTTGGAGCTTTGGAGAATATGCAGTATATCTTCATTGTCATTACTCCCAAGTCCACATTGAGCCGAATCATTTGTACTTGTTTGGGATTAATCTGTGGGTTAAATAGAAATATCAAATAATTTACTAAGGATTATTATCATCAGTAATTTGAAACGATACAGCCGTGTTCAAATTATGTATATTACTTTGGAATATTTGATGAACATAATTATTAGTATCTGCATTAATTGAAACCATTTATCTTTGTTCAAACAAGGGATAAATTCTAAATGGAATTTTCAGATAAAAATAATTGTAACCATTTAACTGTGTGAAAACTAATAATTCATGTTAAATAGAACTATTAGTATCTTTAGTGAAATACTTGAAACCATTTAACCTTGTGCAAACAAATGCGCTCTAACTATGCGTTTAAAAAAATTACCTCAAAATATTTGCACAAAGATTATGAATATAAAAATAGTATTCGGCATCGAATAGCCCACAAGGGTTGACATGCCGACTAAACAATCAACCAACCTTATTTTTTTATCCTTTTTTCTTTTTGTGAGAACATCGAGAGACCAGAACTGGAGTCCATCATCTAGTATCTCCAGCATTTAAAAATGCTTCGTGCAACTTGAAAACTTCTTTCCCTAAGAGAAAACTTCATCGACATAAACATGAATTAATTCATTTAATCTTTTTGTCGTATTGTCCTGAAGATTATAACAAAATTTAATGTGGTATCTGATTTTCATAACACACAAAAGAAAACACATTTGAATACTTAGAGATTAATTTACCTGAAGGTGAATTTTAAGAGACAAACTTAAACCGAATGTTTTTACAAATATTTTTTATGGTAAATCTAACTAACAATGGCTGAATTACTGAGTTACGGAGTCTGCGAGTTCACTTTTAAACTAGTACATTTGGGAATGTTATGAACCCCTTTATTCCCACAGATACGGATTAAAAACAACTTCTAGAGGGATAGTTTTAGCTTAAAATAAAACACGAAAGTTGATATGGCATTAAACAAATAAGCTAAACTTCGTAATATATATATATATATATATATATTAAAGTAATCCTAATTGAATAAGGAAAGATAAGTATGGAAGCTGAGATTTATATGTTTCGATCGAGGTCTTGCGAGTAATATTTTAAATATTCAGAGGATTATTTTTTACGGTTGAATATTATGCCAACGTTAATCGTTTCGGAGCTTTTTCAGAGCAAACAATAAACAAGGTAATATCAATAAGTGATATTGTATCATCTAAATTACAGTAGCGTCCAAAACTAAGGGACAAAATTTTAAAACCTAATATTTGTTAGAAATAACAACTGTGAAAAGCTGAAGTTTTCACAACTGGTAGTTGTTATCATCCATAATAATATACTAAAATTTGAATCATTTGCAAAGGATAGAAAAAGAATTATAACAATTATTTTTTTATTTTCAAAATAGGATCGTCCATAAGTAAGGGAAAAAATTGAGAAAAATAATGTAAACAGTATTCTATATTCAAATTTTTTGTTTTCCTCTAAAGAATAAGTCTTACTTAGTCATTTGTAAACGTTGCATCAGCCGGTACCATGGCGAAACGCCAAAAACTTGATTACTCTGTGGGACAAGCTATTGTGAAGCTACACAAGAAAAAGCACACCATTAGAGAGATTTCAGAGAAAGTGAAACGTTCCAAGAGTGTTATAGGCAGGGTTGTTAAATCCTACAATGATATTGGCAAAATAGTTAGTGCTTTTAAAACCGTCAGACCCCGCAAAACTTCGGCAAGAGAAGATCGAATAATGCAACGTATGTCATTAAAGGACTGTTTTAAGTCTTGCACAGAAAATAAAAGGGTTATGAATAGTACCTCATGTGTTAATGTGTCAAGACAGACTGTTTGTAGACGACTGCAAGAAATAGGGCTGTTTAATCGAACCCCAAGGAAGAAACCACTTGTTAGTTCGAAGAATAAGAAGAAGAGATTAGGGTTTGCAAACAGGTATGTAATTTGGACATATGAAAATTGGGCAAAAGTATTTTTCAGTGATGAAAGCAAGTTTAATTTATTTGGAAATGATGGAAAAAACAATGTAAAGAGACGTATTGGTGAAAGACTAAGTGCAAAGTGTACTAAGTAAACTGTCAAGTTTGGGGGCGGAAGTGTCATGGTATCTGGAATGTTTTCTAGCCTAGGTACAACGCCTCTTGTCCGGTTACAAACTCGTGTAAACGCGCAGATCTATAAAAACATTGTTCAAGATCATGTTGTGCCAATCATACAGAATTTAGGTTTCGATAGGGCTAACTTTATGCAAGATAATGCCCCATGTCACAAGGCAAAAGTGGTAATGAGTTACCTTAGCGAGCAAGATTTCGAAATTATGGATTGACCACCGCAAAGTCCCCACTTAAATCCATTAGAAAATCTTTGGAAGATCTTTGGAGTGAAAGTTATAGAAAGAAATCCCACTAACACGGAGGATTTGTGGGTGAAGCTTCAAGAAGAATGGTCTAAAATTAGTATCGAGGATTGTCAAGAACTGATTCGTTCTTGTAGTCGAAGATGTGCAGCTGTCATTGAGAGCAAGCGCTCATTTACTAAATATTGATTGTACATGTATTTTTATTGTTTTTTGGCTGTTTACATTGTTTTTTCTCAATTTTGTCCCTTACTTTTGGACGTTCCAAATTTGAAAATAAATAAATAATTGTTATAATTCTTTTTCTATCCTTTGCAAATGATTCAAATTTTAGTATGTTATTATGGATGATAACGACTACCAGTTGTCAAAATTTCAGCTTTTCACAGTTGTTATTTCTAACAAATATTAGGTTTTAAAACTTTGTCCCTTAGTTTTGGACGTTACTGTATATTCAAAATTTTGATATAATTCAGAATGGTTTAGGTTTGGTTTAGTTTGGTTTTATGGCATATCAACCATTATAGGTTATTTAATGCCAAATCCATTTTTATATTAAAACACTTCTATTCTAAACGATTCAGTTAACATAGTTACACAGTTTATTTCAATTTGACTCATAGATAGAACCCTATCAGGTGTTTCCACTTCGGGCGAGAGTGGACTTGGGAGCGATGGCAAGGAATGGGTACTCTACGTTCCCTAAAGCTCCGGCATTACAGGAGCCTCATCATTAGATTGTTTAGTGTCATGTCCAGGAAACTCTTTCGAGGGGCTTTCTTCTCTGCAGAGATGCAGCTGGCGTATTCTACAGCCCCATCAACCGGGGCATATAATTCAGAAGCTTCTTATATACTATGTTAAAAAAACGAAAACAACGAAATGTTTGCGTGATCAGAAATGTATTCAACTTCAAATAAATTCATCTTCTGAATACCTTGCTTTTTCATATTCACATACCGTCGAATACATTTCCATTTTCTCTGATATATATATATATGTGT
Organism: Sepioteuthis lessoniana; assembly: GCA_963585895.1. Lineage (NCBI taxonomy): Eukaryota > Metazoa > Mollusca > Cephalopoda > Myopsida > Loliginidae > Sepioteuthis > Sepioteuthis lessoniana. The sequence continues at coordinate 41,032,706 of OY757907.1, read as the reverse complement.
GTGTGTGTGTGTGTGTGTAATCGTAATCTAATAACATGGTACATTATATTTTGAGTTTTATTATAGAATTACACTTAAAATGAATAGAGTAATTTTCAGCCCAATTTGTAACGTAATGATATATTGCGTGGTTTGAATCGCGGGGAACATCGTTGATCTGTGTGTCTTTCTGTCAGTCTGTATCTATCTATCTATCTATCTAAAATCTCGTCATTTTTATACATTGCGTAACTTGACAAAAACACGTCTTAGCAATATTTTTTTTCAAACAATAAATCTGAAGTGTTCAGAATGATTGAATAAAATAACCCCTTGTTAAATTTTCAACAGAAGAATAATTTTACGAGTCTCTGTTCGAACTAAACTGCATTTTTAATTAGAACGAGAGCCCAAAGATTTCACGACTTCTCGTTACTAAACGTTGATATTAATTGTATTATACTTATATAATAATTACAGTTGTAGATGTTGTTTATTTTTTTAATGTGGTTTAGGATTTATTTAACAAATATGACTATATATTCCCTTTGGACCTATTTCTATATTGTATCGATATCATGAACTATTCGTACATTTTTAAAGAGAACATGTACAGATTGACTTTATCTGTCTAGCACAGCATTCGATGGAGAGTCGACGGGACTTGATAGGGTGTAGTGAACAGAGAAAAGATGCTATTATCACATCAAGAGCTGCTCAGTGCTCGAAATGCCGGAGGCAAATAGGGGAAGGGCACTGCAAACGCCTGGCAGGATATTGAACGGAAACAATTTCTCTAATTTATACCCTTGTTTTTCAGACATTGGGTGGAGGGAAGACTCAAAACAACTGCGAACCCAACCAAGCTCTCCTGTCTATCTGTTCCGCTTGGCCACATTTTTGACAGTAGCTGCAATGACAACAACAGCCTGAGAGGATGTCGGAGGAAAAAGTGACCTCTACTTTACTTGAATCTGCCACAATAGAGATTGTAAATACAAATAAGGGAGACAACTAGGTCTAAGCGTTGTATCACGTCTGCTTGTGTGAATGCTCAATTTATTTTCGATTAGACACTGGAAAATACACACACACACGCGCACGCGCGCGAAACATATATATATATATATATATATATATATATATATATATATATATATATAGTTTGTATAAAGTACACGGTAACTCAAAGACGCTCGGCAGCTGTCCTTTCGTTATCTATGCAATTACCAAATCAAGTGGTTCCCACGTCGTGGATATCCTTTTATAAACTGTGGAGTGGGGTATGATTGAAAGAGGGACCTAGATTGTTGGGAATTTTGAAAGGGGTGGTCTATTTGAGACTGCATGGTTATTTTAGGTGCAATAATATATTAATTTTTGGTGTTTTTTGATTTATTTGCTCTGTTGTGCTGAATTTTTTTATCTTATAGGGTTTTTATTTTTTACTGTTATTATTATTATTATTATTATTATTATTATTATTATTATTATTATTATTATTATGTACTCCTTTAGAATTTATCACATCAGTGTTAGCTAATGGTTTTTCACTGGAGTTTGAGTGACAGTAAGTCTCCTCAAGTCTCCAGGACTCGTCTCAGGATTCTGGTCTTTCTCAGGAATGCTGTCATTTGGATAGTCTCTAGCCGTCCGCGAACTTCCAAATCCGCCAGGCCTTTTAATAATCCTTTAGTTATTGTGCCAAAAGCAACAATCACAATTGGCACAATCGTCACTTTCATGTTCCGCAACTTTTATTATTATTATTAGTAGTACTAGTAGTAGTAGTAGTAGTTGTAATTGAAGTAATAGTAGAAATGGTGTTGGTAATAGTTGAAGTGGTGGTGATAATAGTAGTAGTCGTATTATCATTATAATTGTTTTTTTTTTTATTATATACTTATCTATTTTTATTCGTAAATCTCTTAAGACTTTTTTAAATATACATTAATACATATATATGTATATCTATATATATACAAGTATTTTCTCTCTCTCTATATATATATATATATGTATATATATAAAGTAGCGTCCAAAACTAAGAGACAACATTTTAAAACCTAATATTTGTTAGAAATAACAACTGTGAAAAGCTGAAGTTTTGACAACTGGTAGTCGCTATCATCCATAATAACATACTAAAATTTGAATCATTTGCAAAGGATAGAAAAAGAATTATAACAATTATTTATTTATTTTCAAATTTGGAACGTCCAAAAGTAAGGGACGAAAATGAGAAAAACAATGTAAACAGCCAAAAAACAATAAAAGACATGTACAATCAATATTTAGTAAATGAGCTCTTGCTCTCAATGACAGGTGCACATCTTCGACTACAAGAACGAATCAGTTCTTGACAATCCTCGATACTAATTTTAGACCATTCTTCTTGAAGCTTCACCCACAAATCCTCCGTGTTAGTGGGATTTCTTTCCATAACTTTCACTCCTAAGATCTTCCAAAGATTTTCTATTGGATTTGTCAGGACTTTGCGGTAGTCAATCCATAATTTCGAAATCTTGCTCGCTAAGGTAACTCATTACCACTTTTGCCTTGTGACATGGGGCATTATCTTTCATAAAGGTAGCCCTATCGAAACCTGAATTCTGTATGATTGGCACAACATGATCTTGAACAATGTTTTTATAGATCTAAGCGTTTACACGAGTTTGTAACCGGACAAGAGGCGTTGTACCTTGGCTAGAAAACATTCCAAATAACATGACGCTTCCGCCCCCAAACTTGACAGTTTACTTAGTACACTTTGCACTTAGTCTTTCACCAATACGTCTCTTTACATTGTTTTTTCCATCATTTCCAAATAAATTAAACTTGCTTTCATCACTGAAAAATACTTTTGCCCATTTTCATATGTCCAAATTACATACCTGTTTGCAAACCCTATTTTCTTATTATTATTCTTCGAACTAACAAGTGGTTTCTTTTCTTTGGGGTTCGATTAAACAGCCCTATTTCTTGCAGTTGTCTACAAACAGTCTGTCTTGAGACATTAACACATGAGGTACTATTCATAACCCTTTTAATTTCTGTGCAAGACTTAAAACAGTCCTTTAATGACATACGCTGCATTATTCGATCTTCTCTTGCCGAAGTTTTGCGGGGTCTGACGGTTTTAAAAGCACTAACTATTTTGCCAGTATCATTGTAGGATTTAACAACCCTGCCTACAACACTCTTGGAACGTTTCACTTTCTCCGAAATCTCTCTAATGGTGTGCTTTTCCTTGTGTAGCTTTACAATAGCTTGTCTCACAGAGTAATCAAGTTTTTGCCGTTTAGCCATGGTGCCGGCTGATGCAACGTTTACAAATGACTAAGTAAGACGTATTCTTTAGAGGAAATCAAAAAATTTGAATATAGCATACTGTTTACATTATTTTTCTCAATTTTTTCCCTTACTTTTGGACGATCCTATTTTGAAAATAAATCAATAATTGCTATAATTATTTTTCTATCCTTTGCAAATGATCCAAATTCTAGTATGTTATTCTGGACGATAACGACTACCAGTTGTCAAAACTTCAGCTTTTCACAGATGTTATTTCTAACTAATATTAGGTTTTAAAATTTTGTTCCTTAGTTTTGGACGCTACTGTATATATCATCATCATCATATCGCGCTGGTAGCACGGATATCCCTGACCCTCTCTCGCCACTCCTCCCTATCGTTCATCGCCCTAGGTAGGTCTTCAGGACAACATCCTGTATCCTCACATAGCTGCTGAATGTACGTTCGAGCTGGTCGTCCTGCTTTTGCGCGGCCATGTGTGGGAATCAATAAGAGTACATCTCTTATGAGTTCATCTCTGCTTCTCCAGCAGTGTCCTGCATGTCTGGTTCGTCTAACTTGGATAGTTTTCGTGATAGGGGGTAGGTGGCCGTACAGTTGGTGTCTTGTGGGGTGTAACTGCCAGGACTTGTTCAGGATTGCACGCAGCATTCTTGTGTAATTGCCATCTAGCTTCTTCTCCAGTCGTTTTGTTAGCGTCCATGTAGTGCATCCATATAGCAGTATCGATGTGACCGCTGCCTGGAAGAAACTGCGTTTCATTTTATCGGTTAGGTCTGATTTCCATATAATTGATAGCCTATTGATAGCTGTCCATGCTTTCGTTAACCTCGTTTCGATGTCCTTTTCGGTTGATTCGACGCTGCTTCCTAGGTACGTGAATTTGTCACTATATATATATATATATATATATATAAGGATAATAGCATTGACTTGGTTGTACGAACGATAGAAAATCTCTTTTTGTGGTGTTCGGAACAAATTATTAATTGTAAGTACTAAAAATTATTTACTTGATTGTGATTACTTCTCGGTGAAAAAAGTGCCAAATTATAACTTTTCTAAATCCAAGTTCTTTTATATATAAATTGATCCGAGTTGCTATCTAAATGTCGCCATAAAAGTAAATATACACTTTGTAATTTTTTGCAAAATTAAGGCACGCAACTTAATTAATGTTCCACTTAATACTTAGATATAATCAGTTGAATTCAACAGATGTCAGATGTGATACTACTGGCTCATTTGACGATCACAGTGTGATACTCAGAGTCGTGATTTCTTATCATGTTTTTATTGTTATTCTTTTTATAGTTAGAAATACAATATATATATATATATATATATATATATATAGTAAGGCAGATTAGGCTCTTTAACTTTGGTATAGTAACCGGTCTAAAAATTCATTTAATCTAAACCTGTTAAAATCCGCACTTTCAGAGAGGGTGGTAATTAACACACTCACATACACATATACCTACGTAATGACCAAACGTATACGAAGGTAACTCGAAGGCTCCCTTTTCAAGAGCTATAGCACTGAGGTGTAGAGGAGAACATTACTTATTTCCCTGGATCGTTCCACTTACTCTTGATCAGTACCTTAAAATGCTGAGTGTTAAGCAAGGAGGTATCAAGTACCTTTTTTGAGTCTTTGGTATGACTTGACCAGGAACTGAACTCCAGTCTCCCTGACTTGTGGTGAACACTCTAACCATTATGCCGTAATATATATATATATATATATATATATAACCATTCTGTGTCTGTCAATTCTTATGCGCAGTGCACAAATGCCCGATCGAAGGCAGTGCTAAATGTTACTTGGATGAGTCGACACTCCTTTCATCGACCCTTGCCTTTTTAGCTGACAGACAGTGGTTAGAGTTTGAAGTCTTCTAAAGCAAAGCCCTTCATTGAATTGCAAGGTTAGAATTGAAGTTTGTGACCTCAGAGAGGTTTCTAATTGGTTTGGTTTCTTTGTTTTTAAGGCCATATTACCCTTCGTGTATATTATAAAGCTAAAGCCATCTTTTTACATGAGCAATAGTGATATTATTTGACACATAGCTAGGGGGATATCAGGGTCCATTCCTTCCCCAAGGATACTAGCCCTAAAGTGAACGTTAAAGAGCGACTGCGTTTTGAACATGCATACTACGATCTTGCTGTCCAGAACTTTAACAATTATGCCACGGGAACACCCAGTAAAAGGTTTCTATATTGCCGGCTATGTAACTTGATCAAAGTAATTATCTTTTTTTTTTACTCATGGGGTTATCTAATTTGCATATTTCTTTCGAAATTGATTATGTAGCAAAAACAAGTTATTAGAAAATTTATGACAGCAAATGAATAATTAGGTTTTGTTGTTCATTATCAATCTTATTTTTTAATAACCTCTTCATAGGAGATTAGTGTGACGTAATGATAAGCTTTGTTAGAAGTGGAGTTGGACACTCTAGTTCAAATATCAACGAAGGCTGTTTGCATTTCAAAATTACGCGTATACCCGAGGGAAAAGTTGGAATCAAGCAATCTCCTCTCCAGTCTTACGCAAGAAGTAGGATAGCCAGAGCTCTTTAGCCATGCTAAGGTAAGTTAGGAGAAGAAAAAATCTAACCAGTTGTTGACCAGGACAGGGATGGGCTCCGCGATGCCATTCCCCTCCAAGATATAGTAAATGAGTGGTGCCCCAACGACCTAGAATTACGGCATAAAACTACGTCTTTTTTCTGGTTTTTTTTTTCTTTTTTTACTTGTTTTTAATTCACGATCATTTTCCAGATAGTTTTATAATCATTCTCAGCCATGATAGTGTTATTACCAAAACTGTACTCCTGGAAAACCAGGAGCGTTAGCCTTATTCAAATCAAACCACCCTCCAAAAAACTTAACAAATTTTTTTTCTCAAAATTACAGTGAATATATTTAACTTTTTTTTTTTTAGGTATGTGCGTTTGTTATTAATTCATCAAAGTTTTTAGCAGAGTACAGCTGGATTAAGCTTTCCTACTCCTAGAACAGTTGGCTTGCCAAAGTTAAAGAATCCACTCTATCCATCCATTTACATATAGCCGAAAGAATAACAGCATGATTCACGCTTTTCTCAAGGGCATTTGCGCAATTTGAAACGCAATCAGCCTTTTTCAGTATTTGAACTCGGATCACCGATTCCATTTCCTATAACGTAAGTAATCGAGCTAAAAATTCTTAAATCTAAAAATGTATTCCAAACGTCAAAAAATTATTGTTTTATCACCAGTTGATTTGTGATAACTGTTAATGTTGCTAACTGGTACACATGAGTGTTTTTACTAATTAGATCTTAGAATTTAAGTTTAGATTCTTTTTTATCACACCTTGTATATTTGCAGAGGGAGGACGTTGACAGCTGATGAGAACAATAAATTTTGAAGACAAAAAATAGATGTGAATGGTACAAATAATACTGACATATTACTTTTTCAGATACTAAAGCTTTTTTTCAGATTTGCAAGAAATTTTTTGTTCTCATTGGAAAGTAAAGCGCTTAGCGTATCGATATTCGTCGTAGGAAACTGAATCGGCCACTGGAAATGGAACTTGTGGCCAATTAGTGCACCATTCTTCTGCGCTCAACTCATCCTCAAATTGTGGCTGGTTCAAGAGTGGTCTTTGCCACTATAAACAAATCCCTTGTGTAAGCAGTCAAACAATTCCCATCTAAACTGTTGGAACTTCATACACCGAGATTAACGGATGAGTCTCCAATACACACACACACACACACACACACACACACACACATATATATATATATATATCATTAAGTCACGCTGTTAGTATGGATGTCTCTGATTCTCTCGCTTCATCTCTCCCTATCATCCATCCCGGCAGGTCTTCCAAACTGCATCTTGTGTCCGCACATGGTAAGTTTTTTAGTAAATTCTTGCTGGTTTGTCAAAACTGGCGCGTCTACGTGAAGGGATAAATAACAAAACGTCACTAATGATATCGTCCTTGCTTCTCCGGCATTGTCCCGCGTGTCTTGTTCGTCTTGGATGGTTTCTAAGACAGAAGGTAAGTGGTCGTAGGGTGTTGCTTGCAGGATTTATTCAACATAGCTTATCGTATTTACCAACCCCTCCGCTCGGGCAGGATATGGCACAAGGTCAATTTTTAAGCGGAGTTTAACAGATTTGAATTCAACATAGCTTATAAAATTCTTGTGCGGTTCTCGTCAAGCCTTTTCTCTAAACGTTTTGTCAGCATTCATGTGGTGCATCCGTACAGTAGTATTGACACAACTGCTGCTTGGAAGAAATCACGTTTTATTTAAGTAGATAGATCAGACTTCCATATGATCGAAGCCTATCCATAGCAGTTCACCCATTTGCTAGGTGCATACCGACATCACTTTCAGCAGATGAGACGCTGATACCGATGTACGTAAACTTGTCATGTAATTTCAGAGAATCGCCATTTTGAGAGGAAATGGCTCCTTCTCAATCAATAAACATTCACTCCGTTTTGTTTGCGCTCACATGTAGACCAATGCTTCTTGCTGTCTGCAAAAGGTTAATGCAGATGGTATTCGGCTTGGGCAGATGTATTTGAAAGATGCCCTACGTCATCTACAAAGTGTGCGTTCGTTATAGTTTCTGCGACATATCGTCTGCTTTTGGCCTTTTTTAGGGTAAAGCTATTTTCATATATAAGATTTCTTGATGTTCGAAGTACATAATCTAGGGGTTATAAATTGATATGGTGCTCATATATCTCCTTGGAGAACTCCAACCATAATGTCGAAGAAGTCTGTGTCTCCATCGATCTCCATCCTGTGAGCGAACCTCGACTTTCGTGTTTCTATAGAACATAATTATGGCTGTCACAGTTTTTGGGGAAAACCATAAGCTAGAAGTATTTTCTACATCTTTTCTCAGCGTATGGAATCAAATGCCTTGTAGAAATCTACTAATAATAGTTATATATATATGTATGTATATATATATATATGTATATAAAACTTCATCTATTTTTTTCAGTTTAGAGCTAATTAAGCAAAGATTGGCGTCATAACAGGAAAACACATTCGTCTTCCAATCATTTTTATTGCAGAAAAAAGAAAAATGATCATAAAATACCCGATAATAAGCCATTTCGTTCTTTTTAAACATATTTCTTATATGCTAAAAAGGGTTGGTCTGAGCTCTTTGATCGAGAGTTCAAAGCTTTGACGTGGCTGTTTGGGGTTTCACTTCACGCAAATGCTTTTGAGAAAGGCATGAAACCATCTCTTATCCTACTAGTAATTTGTTAATGGTAGAGCCGATTGGGGTATTTAGTTCTGTCACGGTAACTGGTCAAGAAGGAAAAATCTGAAATCAAATTATCTGGACTCCGCCTAAAAACTGACCTTGTGTCACACCCTGCTTGGATAAATGCACGCAGTATCCCAAGTCGGAAGATGGTATAGCTTTTTCTTATTGAAAGATCAATAAGAAAATTTGTCCTTGATTTTGAACTCAACTGCTGACATTCGAAATCACCTTTTAGTTTCCGAAAGAGTGAATGCTCTGTTGAAATGACAGAAAACCATTTACACACAGAAATATTTACACACAGAAATACATACGGAGATACATGTAGGCACACGTGGTATAGTCGGAAATAACTCATACAGAGAGGAATAACAGTCATAGCCAGATGCGACTGTACCCGCCTCGAACATAGGGCGCATGCGTCAAGGAAATGGTCGAGGTTGGAAAAAATAACGAAAATACGTTAGCACAAAAAGAACAGGAAAACATACAATCATTGAATAGCAATATGGCAACAAGGGCGGGGCCTGAAGACAGCTTTAGATTAAAGATGGCCGCTAAGCTTTACTCGGTATGAAAAGAGACAAATTGACAAAAAAATTGAAGAGGCTCTGAGGATAAGCGAAGATGGAAAAAAAAGGCGGGCAATGTTTGGAATAAGAAGATGAATAAAGACGTTCACAAGTCTAAGAATACTGTTTTACCATGGTAACGCTTCAGCTCTCTTAAACCGCTTTGTCGCATCGTATCACATCCAATCCGATGACGAGATGTTCACAACTACCAAGCATCGTCAAACTAAAATAGGTAAGCATCATTTGCCCGGGTCATTATTAGCAAGGGCAACCGGATGAAGCGAAAAAGTTGGCTGGTTGGTTCATTGGTGTTTTGGTATGTCAACCCCAACTGAGTTGCGCAATGCCGAAGTCTGTTTTTTTTCATTAGCAATTAGATGATTTCAAGATACGAAGGATAATAATCATTTTTTCATAATTATATCTCCAAGTAACTTTTCCAATATAATAATAATAATAATAATAATAATAATAATCACAATAACTAAAGGGTTCTTAAAGGGACTGGATGGCTCGGAAGTTGGCGGGCGAGTGGAGATCATCCGAACGACAGCATTATTGAGAACGGCCAGAATACTGAGAAGAGTCCTGGAGACTTGAGGAGGCTTGCTGTCACTCAAACTTCAGTGAAAGACCATCAGCTTACGCTAATGTTAAAAACTCTAAAAGAGTAAATAATAATGATAAAAGAAAACGAAAAGGGAGATAAGCTCCTAGACATTGAGAAACCTATGGAATATGAAGGTGATGGTAATACCAGTTGTAATTGGTGCACTTGCAATAATCCCTAAAGGATCGGTAAAGGGACTAGAAGACTTAGAAAAGGATAAGTAGTGAGCATCTAGACTACTGCATCATTAAGCTCGGTCAGAATACTGAGAAGAGTCCTGGAGACTTGAGGTGATTTGCTGTCACTCAAACTCCAGTAGAAAACTGTCAGCTGACGCTAGTGGGAAAAACTCTTGAAAAAATAATAATAATAATAATAATAATAATTTGAAGTATTTCCAGCCATTATTAACAATTTTCATCAAAGTCTGCTGGGACTGTAGAATACGCTGACTTCATCTCTGTAGAGGGGAATGACCTCCACCCCCGAACCAACGAATATCTTCTATATGATACTAAACCATTTGATGATGAGGCTCCAATAATCATGGTGATTTGGGGAATGTGGAGTATCCGTTCATTACCTTTACTCCCTGGTCCACGCTGACCCCGATTATTGTCCCATCTATGTATCAAATAGAACCGTTTAAACATTTAACTGTGTACAAAACAAATGACTGATGTTAAAATAAATCTTTAGTGTGAGGAAGACATATATGCAAGCATTTAATCGTATGCAAACAAATAATCAATATTAAATAGAATTATAAGAGTTAGATATCAATACTTGAAATTCATTAACTGAGTGCAAACAAATGAGACCTAACTTATTTAGAATGTGACCAACAAAATATTCATTTACAAAACATATATATATATATATATATATATATATATCAACCCCTCTGCTCGGGAAGGATGTGACTCAAGATCAAGTTTAAGCGAAGTGTAACAGGTTTGAATTCAGAGTTTTCCTTCTCCTTCACTAGTTGCCTCACCAAAGCTGAAGAACCCATAGCAGTAGGGAGAATAATCGGATTAATACACACACACACACACACACACACACATATATATATATATATATATAAAACTGTGTACAAAATGAATTCTTACCCCTCTGCAGAGATGTAGTTGGATTATTCTAAAGACCGAGCCGACTGGGCCATAGGACACCCCTTGGAAGAGCCTTACTCCTCTGCAGAGATAGTCGGCGTATTGTACACTCCCAGCCGACTAGGGTATTTGGACTTATGATTGTTTACAAAATTACTTTTTTACGATTTTATTGTGTACAATGGTATTAGTGCTATATGAAATGCCGTGCCCATTTCCTATGACTATATATATATATATATATATATACGAGGATCATTAAATAAGTTTCCAGACTTTCTTCGTATGAACACTTTTATTGATAGTACACACATAAAACTCTAGTTCCCTTCGAAGTAATCTCCTCAGGATGTAATATACTTGTTGTACCGTTCCAACAACTTCTGCAAGGCCCCATAGAAGTCCTCTTGTGTGAGCGTGTCAATGACCTTCGTCACAGCCTCTTTCATCTCCTCAATTGTCTCATAACGACAGCCTCTGAACTTAGGGAATAACCAAAGGTCACAGGGAGCAAGGTCTGGACTATAGGGAGGCTGAGCAACTGTCTTGATGCCCAGCGTGCTCAAATAGTTTGTGACAAGGATGGAGTTGTGAACTGGTGCCTTGTCCTGATGGATATGCCACTGACCCGATTAGAAGTGTGCTAGCCTCTTCCGATAGAATCTCTTCCTGAACTCCCTTAAAACCTCAACATAGTAACCCTAACCTTTGGCCAATCAACTCTGGTGTATTCACTTCCTCTCTCCTTCCGCACCTCTCATCATCCCTCACAGACTCCCTGACTTCCTTAAATCTCTTATGCCACTCAAAAAAGATGCTTGATTCGTGCAAGATGCTCCAAAAGCAGGCTGAAGCATCCCATACGTTTCCGTGGCACTTTTTCCAAGTTTTAAACAGAATTTTATTGCATATCGTTCTTCTAAAGTGTCCTCACGTCCCGATTGCATTTTTGAAATCCAACAACTGTGACAATCAGGCTTTAGTAGGGTGTATTCCCATTCCTGGTGTAGCTGTTCATTTGAAGCTGAAATCATAAAAATGGGTCAGTCATCTCATACGATGTATAGCAATAACAAAAGATTGTCTACGACAATTTGAAATGCCTGTACAAAATATGTCTGGAAACTTATTGAATGCATATATATATATATATATATATATACCATAAAATCAAACCAAACAAAACCAAATTGTTAAAATAAATCCAAATAATTTGTATTCGATTATATGGTTTCAAGTAGGCTATACTATTACATGGTTTTAACGAGCAAATAATATTAACCCTTTGTAATAATTATTGCTTTGAGTACAAATGATGTTCACATTTGTTTTCCAGTGAACAAGCCATTACATAGTTTCAAAATGTAATAATAATCCTAAAAGATATAAACGAATATAGCCTCAAGTAACTATTATTAAAACAAATGATTGTGCACAATTATATGGTCTGAAGTATTACAATCAAATACGAATAATTTATGACGGATGTTTTGAGACACGCTAATTAACAACACCACTGAGAATAGTTGTGGACCTCGGAGAAATTG
>OY757907.1:41007759-41015259 GCA_963585895.1 Sepioteuthis lessoniana | reverse complement strand
CGAGGTTGACCCGAAGGCTCCCTTTTCAATAGCAACTACACCGAGGTGTATGCGAGGGTGCCACTCTTTTCCTTGGATTGCTTCACTTTATCCTTGAAACATATCTTATAATACTGAGTGTTAAGCAAGAAGGTATCAAGTACCATTTTTTGAGTCTTTAGTATGACTTGACCGGAGATTGAACCCGGTCTCCTCGGCCATTGGTGAAACCTCTATCTATTTGGTAAATTGGATTTGGATCGAATCTGCTCTCAGAGGCACATACGCACACACACATGCACACACACATATATACATATAAATATATAAAGAGAGAGAGAGAGAGAGAGAGAGAGAGAGGGAGAGAGAGAGAGAGAGAGTTGAAAAAGTTATTGGGATAGTTAACTTCTCTTCTTTATTAGCAATGGATAACATGAGGTTAGCCCAACATGTGTAAAATGTTCAATATATATATATATATATATATATATATATATATATATATAAGGTGTAAATCGCTGTAGTGTTGTGACTAACGAATTCTGCACTACGACGCCATAGTAACAAAGAACGAACTTTACATTCGGACGAATACCATATGCAAAAGGCAGGAACCTTGGTATCCCCTTAGCTATGTGTTAAATAGTAACACAAATATTCTTCTACCAGGACACTCTTAGCAATAAATAACCCACGAAGGTTGGTATATTATAAAAAAAAGAAATCAAAACTTATGTATATATAATTGGTTTTCGATCAACTGCACACATACACTTACATATATATATATATATATATATATATATATATAAAGGGAGAGCGAAAGAGCATTTGGGATTTGGATTTGGTTTTTTCACTTAATATCATATCAATATTCGTGGATTATTTCATGCGAAAGTCTTCCTTTTAGAAAAATATAGCTGGTTAGTTAAGTTATTCATAACTTTCCGAATGTTATAAGACTGGAATTGAACATAATACTACAACTGGAGTTGGAACTCGCTAACTTCCCAGCCGCAGTCCAGCACTTTAGCCAGAACACAACAGGGACTCGGATTTTTATTTTAAACTTTGTTCGTGTTTAAGTGGAACAAATTCAAATTATTCAAAATACTTGAAAGAACAAATGAATGACCACAGAGTAAAATCAATAAAAGTTGTACCAAAATAAGTAAGAATTAATTTTTTTTTAAAATTTATATCAGGGAAAATATGAAGGATAACGTTTCTGTTCAATACTTTGATACCAAATGTCACTGTAAATGAACAATTTTATCTCGCGAAAATGTTTCAGTAAAATGAATGACACCATAAGTCCCCGGGATCAGTTTGTTAATCCTTCAAGTTGGTTTTCTCAATATTCTTTAATCAACAACGATTGCTCCTCATAAATTTCTGCTAAAACATGGGCAACCGCTCATGCTAGTTCGTTACCTTGATCTATTCAAACTTTACAAAGCCACAAAACTTACAATCAAAAGTATGATGGCTCACGTTCCGGAAACCGCGAGAAAAACAATGAAATTCATCCCTAGAATATCTCCACGACCAACTGTCTTGCCATCTGAACTTAAAAGGCTCCGTTTACCAAAATAAGCTTTGCAACGACTATCTACAAGTCTCAGGGGTAATCACTGATAGATGTTAGACTGAATCTGACTGATTCGGTCTTTTCATATAGTCAACTTTATGTGGGTCTTTTCATCGTCAATGTCAACATCGTTATCACTATCATCATCATCATCAAGCTCTACTGACCGCACCTGTTCTTTTGACTCTTCCTCGCACAATCCGTTTCTATCGGCCATCACCCTAGACGGCATCCAGTGTTCACAGAGTTGATGAATGTAAACTTTTGCTGGTTATCCAATACTGGTGTATCTATATGAGTTCTTCCTTACTTACCCAGCAATGCCTATCGTGTTTTACTTGGATGGGTTACGGGATTGGAGGTAAGTGACCATACAACCCTTGTTTTGTTGGATTCTGCTTCCATGATTTCTTCAAAATAGCACGTAGAATCTTTATGTATCTCCCATCTAATTTTGTCTATAAGCGTTCCGTAGAAGTACAAGTCGTGAAAACATACAATAGTGCTTACACGTCTACAGCTAAGAAGAATTCCGTTTTGATTTTATCAGAGATCAGATTTCTATGTGGTTTGATAGGCTTTACCAATGTGTACATTGGCATCACTTTCAGTAGATGAGATATTGCTAACGAGATTTTCCATTTAAATAGGATATGGCACCATCATACTAAAAAGGGCTCGATCATCAGAATGGAAATGTCCGAATAGTCTGTTCAGCTTCGACAGCAGAGGACGAAATCGAAGATGTTTTTTTTTTTATTCTGAAGTTTTCGATTGAACCTTTTTGCAAATACACCAGTTCAAGCCGAATCTCTGTTGCATATCCTGGATCAGGCAGTAAGACACATTGGTCTCTGCGTGAACACGGATAAACAGATATTTATGTTTTAGTACGATGGTGCCATATCCTATTTAAATGGAAATTGAAATTGAACCAGTGAGCAAAAAATAGACCATAATAATTCTTCTGATGATAAAAATACACAGTACTATTATGGGGAGTCCTCGTAGCGTGGTGGCTAAATTGTTTAACTACGAGGTCGTAGTAAGTAAGTTAAAACTCCAGTAATGTTTTAACGCTTGGTTTCGTTGGGTTTTATGGCATATAAATCCTTCTAGGTTTTTTAATATTAACCCAGTTTATATCTGTCTATATTTCTGAGATGAGGTATCATGTACATTATTTAAATTTTTAGGACTATTGTCCTCATCTTACTCACCATGTTCATCCCAATGTTTCGGTCGTGGGTTGGAATGTCGAACTTAACTCTTTATTTCGCTTACCGGGGTAGACTGTTATAGTTCCACGAGCCATGTTTAATGGATGTCATCTAGCGTTATTTAATGCTCAGAGGTTAGCAAATCGTGTTCATATGTGGTCAGCCACGCCTAATTTTTTCACTTCCCCCGTGTTACAGCCTTCTGGTGTGCTTGAAGCCTCACCTTTAGGGGTCGGCCTGTTTTAGATTCACTTCCGCAGCTGCACGGGATAGCGTACACACAGTCTTAAGTCATGTTCTCCACTATGAGGGGTCTTACTCGAGAGAGACATCTCTGATATGGAGAGAGAAGGGAGATCACGGCCCTCTGTGGGACCAGGTTGAGATCATAGACTAGGAACACCATTGGAAAATTCGTAAACTTAAAGAATCAGCACGTATGCTAGGCCACAAAAATCTCCTGAGCCGACCAAGCATAGAAATATATACAATATGGGAACCAGTAATAAGGAGTGCCGGAGAAAAGCAATAATAACAACTAAGTCGCAATATGAGCTCTGGTAAAAAAAAAACATGGAATGATAACAGCAAAATTGCAATATGAGCACTAGTAAAAATGTTTGCTGAAGACATTGGGTTTATAATACCCGGAAATTCATACACAGAAGTCCTCAATGACACATGGTAAAGTGGATAAAGGCGTTGGTTTGATCCCGTGACATACCCAAAGAATATGAGTTCAATACCCGTTGAAGGCAGCGTAGAACTTTCAGAGGGAAAATTAACAGGAGATAACTGATAACTGAAATCCATTAAACATGGCTCGTGGAACTATAACAGTCTACCCCCGGTAAGCGAAATAAAGGATTAAGTTTGACATTCCAACCACCTGAAGAAGGCCGGAGCGTACAACAGCCGAAACTTGGTGATAAACATGGCGTCAAAGATGAGGACAATAGTCCCAAGAATGTAAATAATATCCCGTTTATACTCATATATAGGATTTGCAAGTGAATAGTCTCTTGTTGAATTGCCTAGTCGGCTGGGGGTGTAGAATACACCGACTGCTTCTCTGCAGACTGGTAAGACTCCCCTAACGAATGACACTAAAACGATTTGACGCTAAAAAAAACCTAATGGTACGGCTCCAATAATGCCAGAGCTTTGGGAAATGCGTCGCAACCTTTCATTGCCTTTGCTCCCAGGTCAACTCTGGCCCAGAGTGTTAGTGCCTGATAGGATCCTATCTGTGGGTTAAATAGAACTAAACTATGTACTTATGCTAAATAGAATTGTTTGAAATACAACTGCTTTTCATTTAACTCTGTGTAAAAATAAAAACTGTACTTGTGCTAAACTGAATTGTTTGAAATAGAACTGTCTGAACTTTTTCTAGACTGAATTGCTTGAAATTGAACTGTTTTTGACATTGAATTTGAGTACTTATGATAAACTGAATTGTTTGAAATAGAACTTGTTTGACATTTAACCGTTTGTAAACAAAAACTATATTTATACTAAACTGAATTGTTTGAAATTCAATTCGGCGTTAAATGACCCAAAAAGAGTTGATACGCCGTAAAACCAACAAACCAACCAACCAGCAATCTCTTGGTAAAAGATATTTTAAACAAGCCAGAGTTTATTTATTTGCACAGTGGGGTTTCACGTATTGCTCACAGTAATAGTCTTATTTGCATACAGTTAAATGGTTTCAAACTTTGCTATTCAACACTAATAATTCAATTCAACATTATTCATTCATTTGAACAGTCAAGTGGTTCCAAGTATTGCTATGTAATACTTATAATTCAATTTAGGCACTCAGTTAAAGAGTTTAAAGTATTGATATTCAACACCAACAACCCGACTCAACATCACTCATCAAATGGTTCCAAGTGTTGCTGTGTATCATTAATTTTTCAGTTAGTTATTTGTTCACACACACTTAAATGGTCAAAGAGTTCTATTTCTAACTATACAATTTAAAATGTCATTTGTTTGCACACAGTTTGTATGTCAAACAGTTCTATTTGACCCATAGATAGGACCCTATCAGGTGTTACAATTCTGGATCAGAAAGGGAAACTGAGCAATGGTAATGAAGGTGCGCTCCACATTCCCCAGAGCTCCAGGTTTGGAGCCTCACCATCGGATGGTTTAGTATCATATCCAGGACACTCATTGGGGAAGTCTTACCCTTCAGCAGAGATGCAGTTGGTGTATTCTACACTGTGGAATGGTATTAAACCACTCCCCCAGCTATAGGTTGAATAATACAACTGCTGTTCTTCTACTAAGATTGTTGATATCAAAAACAAAGAAACAACCAAACTATTTGCAATGTAAACCAAATTTGTACGTTGCTGCATGGAGTTATTTTGATATCATATACACTGATATAAACAAAGCCGGGAACTTCTATTTGTATATGATAAATCAGAAACAGACTCTAAATAAAATATTCGAAATGGTGTTTGAATAAATGGGTATGGACATATACAGTAATAAGTATATTTTGCACAAACACCTATACACATACACACATACACATATATGTATGCGTGTGTAAGTATGTGTACGTATGTGTGTATACGTACAACATCACTTCACTTACCGTGTCGATATCGGAGGCCCTGGATTTTAATTCATAAATATTTATACTTGTCTCCATAAGTGCTTCTCTCAAAATTTTGATTCATTGCTAAATCAATTCGAAAAACAAAAGCTAAGACCATCGAGAGGGCCACGAGTTGGCATTGTAATCCGAGCGCCATTTTGTTTACCTTGTAGAATCAATCGAAAGACGTGTGTCATTACAGTCATCTATGTGATATTGAGAACACGTGTAAGAGCCGGGTTTGTTTCTCGCTGATTTTGTTTCATAGTCTGGTTATGGGGCGAGGAAG
Source organism: Sepioteuthis lessoniana (assembly GCA_963585895.1). Classification (NCBI taxonomy): domain Eukaryota; kingdom Metazoa; phylum Mollusca; class Cephalopoda; order Myopsida; family Loliginidae; genus Sepioteuthis; species Sepioteuthis lessoniana. The sequence continues at coordinate 41,009,560 of OY757907.1, read as the reverse complement.
GAAAATATGTAGACATAGCAGAAAATGAGAAAGAGGAAGAAAACGGGTGTCATTTATAAAAGGAAGAAAGAAACTGGGAAATATGAGAAAGATAAATGAGCACGGGAATAAAATAAAAATACTTCGTGATAATTAGGAGTAATCATGAGTTACTCCCCTTATACATTTGTTTTGCTCATAAGAGGTTTCTTGAAATATATGTGGTGTTTTCGAAAATGTTTTTACTTAATATACTTCTCCATAATAAAAATAGGTCAAACTATAAATTCATCTTGTCTCTCAATTTTCAACATAGAGTCGGTAGAAATAAATAACAGGCTGAAAAAAGAACTCGAAGTAGATTTGATTTTCTTTTTGATTGGAAGTGGCTCCGTCGTTCAAAATTCCAGTAAAATTTTAGAGAAAGTTTATCATTGAAATTTGGCAAGATTTTACGAATTAGGATTGAAAAGGAGGCCAGTAAAACATTTATTTCTTTTTAGTTGAAGTTCAAATAATTTCCTTAAAGTCTGTGAAAAGAATTCTACCCCAATTAAAAAGGAAATGAAAATCATTGTCTTCGGATTCAGTGACTACTGTTATGGAAGACGTGTCCATTAAAGATATTAAAGACTCTTCAGCTTAATTCGACCACAGTTAAATAATATTGAATAAACATTAAGAAAAGCGTTTATCTCGTTCGAATTTTTTTACGTAACAATGGAATAATATTAAAAACGACTGAAAGTTATAAGTAAGAAAAACTTGAATGAAGAACCAAAACGGCTTCAGAAATTTGACTATAAGATTGGTTTAGTTTAAAACCGCATTGAAAAACTGTTGGGTTTTCTAATTTGATTCATGATGTGTGATGAACTCAAAGTCAAATGAAAGCTGGACTCTCATGAGATGGTTCCAATCAACTGACCAAAAGGGTTCCAGAAGTTAAGAATAAGTTAGTCAGTTTAAAATCGCCATTGAGCGTAGGCCTATTCCATGTCAGCCAAGTCGGATGGGTGATGAGAAATGGAAGTCACCAGGAAATAAATATGATATTTGTGCATCAGAATATGTCCGAGTTGTTCTTCATCCCAACATAGAAAAACTGAAAGTAATTAAGGTCCCCAATAAGAACAAGAACAAAGATAATGACATGAAAGACACATCGACAGAGCAATATGAGGCGACAAACAAGACGACTGAAGAACGGAGTGAAATGAGATGGGCGCTGAATGATGAACGGGGTAGCAGTAAGTTATGACAACGTAACGCATACCTTGAATATAAAGTAATCCAGAATGAAACAAAAATGTCTAAGAATATCATCATGTTACAATAGCATAATATTACAAACCACTGAAAGTTAAAAGTAAGAAATCTTTGAAAGAAGCACCAAGAAGGCTACTGATTGACTGATCAATTTTAACTGCCTCTCAACCCATCTAGGGTTATTCAATGCTCAGAGGTTAGCAAATCGTGTTCATTGTACGTTCATATTAACATTTTTGTATAGGTGTTTGTTAAAGTTAAGTTTGAATTCTTTTTAATGGCATACCAATTTTCGTTGGTTATTTAATGCAAAAATCAATCTGGTAGCAGGACGGTAATCGAACCTATAGCTGGGAGCAAAAAAGGAGTACATATGTTTACCAAGGGTTTAAATCCGAAAGTGAATGTAATAGCGCGACTGGAGTTCGAATTCGTTTACCAGGATGTCATAGTCCAGCTTGTTAGTCCTTACGCCACGTGGACTCTCTCTCTCTCTCTCTCTCTCTCTCTCTCTCTCTCTCTCTCTCATTTCTTTTTTGTCAATGGTCCTATT
>OY757907.1:40742759-41002759 GCA_963585895.1 Sepioteuthis lessoniana | reverse complement strand
GAATTTATATAAGTCTTCCCCCTTGTTTTTTCATAAACATATAAACAGTAATCCACATTTGCTGTTTTGCAACCTCAAGTCAAACATGTATAATCATCTGAGGAGACGATGAGTATGATAATATTCTCCGTTGAAATAAATTTATGATGATAATTTTACCATGTTTGAGTTTTTTCTAATTTCACTATATATATATATATATATATATATATATATTGAAGAGTGTATATTTAGGCAGCAAGTTGTTATTGAGGCGTGTTTTATTAAAGATGATGGAACACTTTATAATTTTTAATTGCAATTTTTAAAGTCTTTTTATTATTTTTCTTGTGTCAGGATTCAGGTTGTAAAGAAATTGTCCCATATCTTCTACCCCAGCGCTTTTGACCACACCTTTGGTCGTCATCAGGGGTCATTTAGTTTGAGTTGAGAGTTTAGTTTGAGTTTTATTCATATGATTATTTGTAGCTTTTTTTGTTTTAAAGTGGTCAGTTGGTGCATTTTCAACGTTTTGTGTTAAAACGTTCAATTTGAAAGGTTTTTAATAAATATATATTCTGTTGGATGAGTTTTCCAGTAGGGTTGTTGATTTTAGTTATTAAAAATGTTCAATATGTTGGTACCTGTGTTATATGCTATTTTATTTACGTCTGTTCTTTTAATTTTTAATTGCTTCTAGGATCTGTCATCGTTTATTATTATTATTTATATATATAATTTTGTATTATCTGTGAGGATCTTCCTTACATCGGAAGATGTCAGTTGGTCAGTGCAATTGTTGTGTTTTATAATTGGGTGTTGTTTTATGGCGCTATTTTAAGAAAAGTGATAAGTGAGGCAACAAGATAGTGTTGTAGTTGTATAATCAATGTAGATATTATTTTTGTTTTTCGGTAGGCTCTGTCGAAATGGACATATGAATTTTTAAACTACATTAGTTTGGTTTAGGAGTATTTTAGCAGAGTTGTTATTTTTATCTATGAGTTTTGATGTTTTAAATTTAGCGTAGTAGATGAGGTTTTATTTGTTTTTGATTTTCGATTGGTATAATGTGTCTTTTTATAATGTTGGTCATTGCTTGTTCGTCTAATTTGTAGTTATTGTGAATTTGATTTCTGTACAAAATTCTGTTAGGGTTGTTATTGTTGTTAGTGTTATTAGTTTTGTGAATGTTTTGAAGATATAGTTTTATTTGTTGATCAACTATGGGAATTTGTTATTAATAAGGGTTTGTTTTATGTCGGTAAATTCTTTGTAAAATATTGTCTTAGATGAGGAGATGTAAAATACACCATGAATTAAGTTTTTTTTTATAATTGCGATATTTTGGGGGACATTCACTGTGGTAGTTAAGTAAGGTGGAATTGTAACTGGCAGACTTTTTATATGAAGATGTAGGGAATTTGTTTTTATACTTAGAGTTTGTAAGAAAAAGATTTTTATATCAATATTGAGTTTGGTAGTAAAGTTTAGTATATATATATATATATATAAAGTAAGTAAAGTAGACAACCATAGTCGAGGGTGACCCAAAGGCCCCCTTTTCAATAGTTACTACAGCGAGGTGTAGGAGAGAGCACTACTCTATTCCCTTGATTGCTGCCCTTTACCTTTGATCCATAGCTTATTATGCAGAGTGTTAAGCAAGGTGGTATCAAATACCATTTTTTCAGTTTTGGTATGAATCGACCCGGGATTGAATCCTGGTCTCCCGGACCATAGGCAAACACTCTACTCATTCGACCAATTCTTAAATAATCCACCTATGACACCTTCATTACTGTCAGTTTCATGAATTAAAAAAATACAATCTCCCGAATGAAACTAACTTCAACCGATTATTATAATCATTACAATTTCTTGAGAGTTTTTCACAATAGCGTTTGCTGGTGGTCCTTCCATGGAATCTGTGAGACAGTAAGTTTCCTCAAGTCTCCAGGACACTTCTCAGGATTCTGGACGATCTCAACAATCCTGTATTTTAGGTGGTCGCTACATTTCCTCCAATTTCCAAATCTTGAAGTCCTTATATAAATCTTTGGATATTGTTCCAAGTGCACCAATAACAACTGGTATCACCGTCACCTTTATGCTAATAGCGATTTTAGTTCCATGACAAGGTCTAAGTACTAGTCTCTCTTGTCGGTGTCTTTGATTTTAACTCTGCGATCCACCAGGACAACAAAGTCCTCTATTCACTAAGTTCTCTTTTTCTTTGTTAACTATCAGTTACTAGTTTTATTTTACTCTTTTGAGATTTTTTTTACACCAGCGTTAGCTGATGGTTTTCTACTGAGGTCTAAGTGACAGCAAGTCTCCAGGACTTTTCTCACTATTCCGGCCGATCTCAATAATACTGCAGTTTGTATGGTCTCCTCTCGTCCTCTTATTTCCAAGTCCCCCTGACCCTAAACCAGTCTTTTGCTGACTGTACTGAGCACTCCAATCACAATTGGTTATTATTATTATTATTATTATTTAAATGAAATAAATGAGATTGTCATGCTCAACTGGCCAGTATTGAGCACTTTCCTGATTCATGAAAAAAAGTTTTTAAACGATACGTTTATTCAACTATATATATATATATATATATTGTCATCTACAGACATACTGGTGACCTGCGATGAAAGCTGGATCTACTGCTATGAGCCAGAGACCAAGACACAGAGTTCCCAGTGGAAGCATGCTGGCTCTCCCAGACGCAAGAAGGTCAGACAGAGCAAATCAACCCACGAACTTTTGATGATCCCTTTCTTTGACAGCATTGGCATGATCTACATGAACTGGGTTCCCACTGGACATACAATCATCAAGGAATACTATGTTGAGGTTTTAAGGGAGTTCAGGAAGAGATTCCGTCGGAAGAGGCTAGTACTCTTCAAATCGGGTCAGTGGCATTTCCACCAGGACAATGCACCAGTTCACAACTCCATCCTTGTCACAGACTATTTGACCAAGATGGGCATCAAGACAGTTGCTCACCCTCTCAATAGTCCAGACTTTGCTCCCTGTGACTTTTGGTTATTCCCTAAGCTCAAGGAAAAACTTAGAGGCTGTCGTTATGAGACAAATGAGGAGATGAAAGAGGCTACGACGAAGGTCATTGACATGCTTACACAAGAGGACTTCCAGAAGGTGTTGGAACGGTACAACAAGTGCATTGCAGCCGGAGGAGATTACTTCGAAGGGGGACTAGAGTTTCATGTGTGTAGTATCGATAAAAGTGCCCATACGAAGAAAGTCTGGAAACTTATTTAAACCCGAATGGTGTAATTCTTCCGGACCCTTTACTGGTTCACAATAATAGGTATATATATATATATATATATATATGAGAGAGAGAGAGAGAGAGAGAGAGAGGGTCATTGAGAAAGACAAAAAGAAAGAGGGAGAAACAAGAATCATTCGACAAATAAGAATATTTGTATTCATTTAATTTTAAGTTTATCTCAACTACTATTGATCTTATGTCATCGTCAGGAGAAAAAAATATTATGAAAAAGAAGATTCAGTTTGTTTACGTTTTTTAAAATAGTTCTTTAAAGAGTTGATATGCTACAAAAGATGCAACGAGAAATGAACGGAACATATTCATTTGTTTAATGGAAATAATTTTTTAGTTTCCAAATACCCTCAACTGATGATAATATGATCTCTGCTCATCGTAAATATTTGGCAGTGAGATCTCCGCTTGAAAGTTATCTGTTGAGCATGGACAGAGTGGGTTTCAAATTTGCCAAAAAGTTTTCGTCGGATATTTTAGTTTGACCTTTTTGCATCCAGATGTTTAAATATCAAACAATTTTATTTTTAAAGTTCTTTTTGTTTTGAACGATACTCCTCTATTGGTGGGGAGGATTTTTAGGGGGTTTTGTTTATTTTAGAAAAAAAACTCTTGTTTTATCTAGGGGTTTCCTTCAGTAGATTCATAGAGGGCATTCTTTTATATTTAGTAATTTTCTTTTACGTCATGCAATATTTTATCGTTTAACAGACACATAAACATTTTTTTCAAAAGATTTCAAGTTCGCTGTTCAGTGGTTTTAAAAAATAAGCTTACTTTTTAGTCTGTTTTGAGCATCAAAGTATGTCTGCCGGTAATCCTTTTTTCGGTTAGGAGGGAAACCATTTACTCGGGTTTTTTGCCTTTTTAATGGGAGAGAGAAGGATCGAAGACATCTAATCGAATGTTCCGTATATGCTACTTTGTGTAAAGCATCATGGTTTGTTGTGTGGGAGGGGGGTTGCTGCAGTTAGCCCCCCACTGGCCAGGTTTTGCTTGATCCAGTAAATGGGACATACTTTGGCTAGCTGTGGTATCAGCAGCTCGGATCTGGTCTCTGGATACGGTCGTCAGCTGAGGCTGCTTGGTGTTGGTGTCGAGGAAACTTAGCATTCCTCGAGCCTCAGGTGGCCATCCCCCTAGACTCTAAGCCTTCTCGGAGGGGCTAAATTTTTCGCCTGGCACCTGAGGCACTCCTTTTAGGGGAATGCCGACTGAACCCGAAGCATTTTTGGAAAAGCCAGGCGTGTCTGAGCTACGGCCCTGCACCTGGACCAACCTTAAAAAATAGCCATTTACAACACTTGCTCGTTTGGTGAGGCGTGTGACAAGTACCATTAGTCACCCACACCACAAGCTGGTGGCTGATCAACACTAGCTGTCTCACTCAAGTAATGTGTATGATGTTGAAAGACCCGAAACACTTTATGATCTTGGGAAGAACATCACTGACGATGTGGTCAGAGGCACCTTAGGGTGTATTCCTTGAAATGAATCGGTATTTTGAGGATTGTTTAGCTTGAAGATTGTTTATCATTGGTCTTTAATTATGTTTTATTCATCTATATTCGTGTTTCTATGATCGCCCGAATATTATCTACTATGTTTTCTTTTTTATTCTTTTTATGATAGTGAACATTGTATTTCTGTTAAAATTGTGACTGTGCGGATATGTTCTTTAATGAGTGTTTCTTTGTTTTAATCCATAGATTTGATAATCTGTCTATTATTAGTGGATTTAAAGTACCATGATAAATCTGACTTTCCCGTGTTTTTGTTTTTAGTAGCGTTTGCAATCTGGTAAATAAATTATCTAGATTATGTTTTTGGTTCTGTGATTAAATACACGTTAAAATTTCAAAGTTTTTCTTTTATTGTTGTGAAGCCAATAAATGAGATGTATGAGTTATACACACACACACACACACACACACACACACACACACACACACACACACACATTTATATATATATATATATATATATCCAGTCATTGTTTCTTTTTCATACTCACATATATAGATAGATAGGATAGATAGACTGTAATCCATATTTACTGTTGTTCAACCTCAAATTAAGCGTGGGAAGTCATCTGATGAATCGAAGTGTATAATGATATTCTTCTAATAAATAAATTTATAATGACAATTTTACCAGGTGTAAGTTTTCTTCTGATTATTATCATAAGGTCGTGTTGCTCGCACGAATTTCCTTGAGTATTTCTTGCCATTCTTCTCTATCATCCATTGGTCCCGGCAGGTCTTCCTGGCCACATCCTGTGTCCGTACAGAACAGTCGTAGATAAGTTCTTGCTTGTCATCCTTCACATGCACGTCCGTGTGAAGGGGTTCATTGGAGAAGGTCGTTTATGAGCTCGTCCTTAGAAGACCATCCAAATTAGACGAACAGCACATGTGATATATATATATATATATATATATATATATATATATATATATATATATATATACATATATATATATATATATATGTGTGTGTGTGTGTGTGTGTGTGTGTGTGTGTGTGTGTGTGTGAACAAATGTGATAAGAAGAATATGAGTATTTTAATGTTGTTATTTTAATGTTCTCGACAAGTTTCGCCCTACCGTCATTGTCAAGAGAAAAGGTTTTATGGAAAAAAGTAATTGTAGAAATGCTTTTATTTAAAAAAAAATCCTTGAGTTTTCTTTTCTATGAAGCTTATATGGTATCTGAAAAATTATGAAAAACGTACGGGAGGCGTAGTATATCAATTAATCGAAGGAAAAATGTTTTACGAATAAAGTGTCTGTAAGTATATTTTATACACACACATCCTTCTTTTATTTATTTATTCATATATATATAAATATATATATATATATGAGTTGTTAAATTTGGTGACCGTAATAGCTACTACATTTCAATGGTGGCTACACATTTCCATGGATTGCCCCATTTTACCCTTGATATATATATCTTATAATGCTGAGTGTTAAGCAAGGAGGCATTGAGTAATATTTATATATCATCATCATCATGTCATGCCGCCAGCGCAGATATCCCTGACCCTCTCTCGCCACTTCTCCCTATCATTCATCGCTTTTGGCAGGTCTTCAGGGTTACATCCCGTATCCTCATATTGCTGTTGTATGTATGTTCGAGCTGGTCGTCCTGCTTTTGCTTGGCCATAGCGGGGATCCATTGGAGTATATATATGTATATATGATTTGATAACATGGATGCTTATCTGTGATCACTGGTTTCATGCCATCTTTACATACCATTCATCTTTCATTTTTCTGCCTGATGATTCCGGTGTGAAGATGGCATAAAACCAGTGATCACAGATAAGCAACCATGCTATCAAATATATATAGAAACTAATATATATTTATTGTTGTATCATATAATAGCTCGATCGCAGATATTGAGCACGCTCTCTTTCTCTCTCTCTCTCTCTCTCTCTCTATATATATATATATATATATATATATATATATATATATATATATATATATATATATACATGTGTGTGTGTGTGTGTGTGGTATAATGTAGTGTTTGTAAATGTCAAGTGATATAAGAAGTTTAGAAGTGCTAAAGTTCATGGAAACGATAAAGAAAATCTTTTGGATATTTTTTGACACACAACACATTCTACATCTCTATGAAAAAACATTTTGTTTGTTCATTTGGATTCTGGTCGGGTGGGTGGGATGCTATCCAGTCTTATTTTCAAAGCAGAGTTGTGCAGTTTAAGTTTTATGGAGTGGATATATATATATATATATATATATATATATATATATAAAACTCAAAGTAAAAAAAATCAAGAACATTACGTGTGTGTGTGTGTGTGTGTGTGTGTGTGTGTGTGTGTGTGTGTGTGTGTGTGTGTGATGTAATGTAGTGCTTGTTAATAACAATTGACAGGGAAGTGTAGAAGTGCATATAAACGATGAATAAAACCTTTTTTGATATTTTTTTGATAAACAACACATACTACATTTCAATAGAAAACACATTGTAGAATAAAACATTGTCTTCCCTTATTATACAAATGAAACAGACATAGCTTTGTTATTTTATAGATAAGTAGTTTTACATTTACATTTAGGGAGGCGAACTCAAAAAAAATCTGATAACGAATTATATTTGCTGGTGCGAAAGCGCATGTGTATTGGCATGTTTTCCATGAAAGCGTTCCTAAGATGTGATGGATTTAAATGTGTCCAGATAATAGGCTCTGAAAGCTTTACATATGAGGATTTTGTAGTGGTCAGGTAAATGCTAGAGTCACAGGCGGTGGCTGTTGGTGGTGCGTGTGAGCTAAAGACTTAAGAAAGATAGATGGCTGTGATCTTTACGGTGGATTAAGATTTACTAAGAGCGAAAGCAGAAAGGATGACAGTACGACACGAGGAGTAAACATGACCGAATAGGGCCTAAATCAATTTTTTTTTAAATTTATACTCCGTTCTTCATCCCACGTCTTTTGCTCTCAATCCAGAGGCTCCGGTTAACCCCTTGTAGCCTATCAGAAGTCTGCATGGAAGGTTACGAAACGGCTAATCATCAGTAATATGGCCATTTTTCTTTTCCTAGCACAAAATGTGCCCGAAAGACTAATGCCCTTCTCTGCTAATTTATAAAGTGTTATGGCACCTATAAAAGACAATTTAGCATCAAAGTAAAAAAAACTCAAGAACATTACTAATACATATATATATATTATCTAACATTTATACCTATTCTATAATTCTGGAGGTGTAAAAAAACAGATGATACAATTTGCAAATAAAAAAGATATTACACAAACTGATATCTGGGAAAAAATTACCAAAAAAAGACTAAAAACATACGTAAATTGTTGTTGGCGACCGTGGTCGAGGGTAACCCGAAGGCTCCTTTTTCGATAGTTACTACACCAAGATGTTGGGTAGGGCGCTATCTCTTTTCCTGGATTGTTCCACTTTACATTTGATTCTTACCTTATAATTCTGAGTGTTAAACAAGGTAGCATCAAGTACAATTTTTTGGTATTACTCGACCTGGGATTGAATCTAGGTCTCCGAGCCATTGGCGAACACTTTAACAATTATGTTAATATCCGGTTAAAAAACATACGCACTATTTAAAAATAATCAACCAATAACGTATGCCTTGTTAAAAGCAAAAAAGAAAATGACAGAATTGCTTCAGCTAAACGTAAAAATGTTCAATACACCAAGTAGAGCGATATATGAATACCTAGAGTTTGAGAAAATCTACCTAGATTTCACCTAACGAGATTATCAGGATAATTCTAATCAAAGATGGGTTCAACCAAAAAGATTTACTATAGCTTACTACAATAATCCTAATCAATACTTAACCAAAGGTCAAAAATATATTATGTTTGTTGTCATGAAAAAGTTTGGTTACTTGATAGGTTGGTAAAAGATGATATCTTTCCATTTTATGCGAATTTTTAATTCTTTCTGGCGGCCTTTCAATCAGTAAAATGTTGTTTGGTCCAACTATTCTTTTTCTGACTCTGTAGGTATTCATATATATATATATATGTATATATATATATATATATATACTCATAAAAGTAATCTAAGTCCAGTCGACCGGGCTCCAGAATATACCGACTGCATCTCTGCAAATGGGTAAGAACCCCCGCCATAAGTGTTCTGGATATGTCACTAAACAATTTAATGTTGTGACTCCAGTCCTACAGTACCCTTTTACTGGCATTACTCGCATATCCTCTCTGAACCTAAGTGATAGCACCATATAAGGTCTTATTAATGGGTCAAATAGATCTGTTTGACATCTAAAATGAGTGAAAACACATGAGTGAAGCTAAATTGAATTGTTTGAAATCGAACTGTTTGATCATGACCTGTGTGTTATTAAATGACTGATGATTCATTGATTTATTAAAGATACATACAAATACTTGGAAATATTTCACAATGTGCAAACAAATGATCAATAGTAAATAAAATTATTTGAGTTGGAGAAAAATACTTGAAACCATTTAACTGTATATAAAATATGAGCTCAGGCACATTTAAAAATGTTATCAATTTAATGGGTTTACAAATCATATTTAATATATAAACAGATCTTGGCTTTAAATAACTTACTAAGGTTCCTACGTCATAAAATTAAGCCAAACCAATCATAAAAATCAAATACAGGTAAGTTTATATATATATATATATATATATATATATATATACTTTGAGAAAAACAAAACCGGTCACATAGGATTATAAATTTATTTCCATAAATTATAAATTTATAATCCTATGTGACCGGTTTTGTTTTTCTCAAAGAATTTATTGCTCTGTATTGTTGTTACATTGAGCTCTTTACCAGGAAAATTTAAATATTCACTCATGAATAATTTCTTGTCCTGATGGAATTACTCCCAACTCCGGTTTAACAGGACCAAAGAATACTCAATATATATATATATATATATATATATATATATATATATATATATATATAGCTTTATAAATAGTTAATTCTCTCTTAAACCAAGAAAATCTTCATTTTATTATTCGTAGTGGAATTAAAACCGAAACCATACTGTGATATTTATTATCATACATTTTAACATTGAAATTCTGTTACAAAAACTAAGATTGTAACCAAGAATAAGATATAAGAACAATACTTATTTTCGACGACTACATATTCAAGATTTTGTTTGAGAGTTTCAATATTGCACAGTTTTCAAATATATAACATATAATATTACCCATTCTAATTGTCTAACATTTCACTTGAAATAATAAAATCTTAGAATCTTTGGTTCAGAAGAAAATTAACTTTCAAGTTGATAATATAGTATTTCAGGACAATACTGAAAACAGACAAACACACACACACACACACACACACACACATATATATATATATATATATATATATATATATATATAGAGAGAGAGAGAGAGATAGATAGATAGATAGATAGATAGATAGTAGAGTCAGCTGAAAAGATTATATGCTGACCAAGATCATCCCATAGAATACGACCAAATGAAGCTTATTTTTTAACATTCACGCTTTTTCTATCGTTGTTGCTGCGCTTGGATCCTATTGGTAAAAAATGTCAACAGCAGACATGATCTGATCATATTAACCTTTCAGCCAACCTTTATATATATATATATATATATATATATATATATATATATATATATATATATATATATATATATATAAGTGTGAGTGTGTGTGTGCTTGGAAGTGTGTGTATGCATGTGTGTTTATAGACAGAGGGGCTGGTGTTCTAATGGTTATTGTGGGAGATAATGAACACGGTAACTAGTATTCAAATTCTTGACGAGACTATTTGCTTTTTACACAGTGCTAATACACTTGGGGACGGTCGGCATCCACTTATTCTTCCTCCAGCTATGGGTAAATTGTTGAGAAGATTAAAACCTTTAACCTTGGTATGGCAACCGGTCTAGGAGAAAGAAAACTACGTGTTCAAACCTGTTCAACTCCGCTTTAAAATTGACCTTGTGTCACATCCTACTCGTAAAGAGTGGTTGGATAAATAAACACGCACCTATACACAAGTGTGTGTGTGTGCGCGCGCGTGTGTATGTGTGTGTCTGTGTGTGTGTGTGTGTGTGTGTGTGTGTGTGTGTGTGTGTGTGTGTGTGTGTGTGTGTGCAGAAGTATACTTTGAAGATAATTGAAAACAAACGGGAAATTAAAGAATGAGAGACTACATAGATCTATGAGCTTGATGTGATTGGTCGAGAATGCATTTTTAGTCGCTATGGCTGGATCAGTTGGGTATTGACGTAATTGTTTGTTACCTCTGTCTCGAAATAGTCGTCTGCCGTCAGTGCACTGAGGCAGTGAAGACTATCCAAGGCTCCAATCAAATGTGACTAATGATATGTTTTCATAAAATAAGCCAAATGCAACGATGCTTTGCTTAGGTACTAGGGATATTATTATTCTACAATAACAGACTGCCATTGTCGGGAGTCAAGTGATAGAAAGTCTTTTAACATTTTCTGTTCTTTATTTGGTATTACTTCAGACATCTATATGAACCGTCTGGGTTTCCTAAGTCGTTAATATCATCGTGAGACACGTAGAAAATATTGACTTCAAGACGGACATGAAAGAGATTGAGAAAAAAAGAACCATTGGTTTGCAGAAGTCTAAATCAAACCTGTAAACTCTGTCCCAGTTGGTTGGTGTTATAAAATACACAAACTGCACCTTTTCAGAGGGGTAAGATTCCCCCAATGTGTGTCCTTGACATGATGGTGAGGTTTCACTCACGCTGGAGCAGAGTACCCCTTAATTGCCATCGCTCCCAGCTCCACTCTGGTCCGAAGTGGTAACACCTGATAGGGTCCTATCAATCGATCAAATAGAACTAAACAGCATACTTGTGCTAAATTGAATTGTTTGAAATAGAAATGTTTTGACATTTAATTGTGTACATATGTTAAACTGATTTGTTTGAAATAGAACTGTATTGCCATTAAATAAACAACCATATACCATAAAATCGAACCAAGTCAAAGAAAATCTTTAAACTCATCTTCAAGTATTGTTGTTTGATTGGTTATTGATGGCATAAGAACCTTGTGGGATATTTCTTTCCACCCCTCCACACACACAGAGAACACAAAAATACGTGCTTAGTAATTGAATTGATTGTTATCAACTTAATGTTCAAATGAACTATTTGAACTCATTTGCTTGCATATTGGGCTTTTCAAGGATTTATATGGTCTCAGGTAAATATGATAATGAACTGTAAACAATTATTGCTTCAAATAACTATACTTAATACTAATAATTTAATCACAATTATTTAATTTAAAGCAATTTTTAATATACGTTTTTAAGGTATAATATATTATATATATAATATTATATTATATTTTCATTAAGAAATAACACAAACTGGTCACATTAGGATTATAAATTTATTTCCATCCAATCTATATTTATTATCCTAATGTGACCGGTTTGTGGTTTTCTAAATGAAATTATTGCTCTATAATGTCTGTTACATTGAACTCTTTACAAGGAAAATTTAAATGTTCGCTTTTGAATAGTTTTCTTGTCCTGATGGAATTACTCCCAACTCCGGTTTAACTGGACCAAATAATACTAATATTATATTATATGTATAATAATAAAATCCTGTTACTCCGAAAGAAAATTACTATTTTTATCAAATATTTTGGGCTACACAATATATATATATATATATATATATATATATATATATATATAATGCATACGAGAGTGGATCAATAGTTTACAGTATTTTGATATGAGCTAGTTTATAGGGTGAATATTTACGAGACCGAAGCATTTCAAGACATGAAAAGTAGTTGGTGCTTTGAAATATTTACCATATTTGTGACGTTTACGAAACAAACTGGAGTAATGGTTAAAGCAATGAACTCCGGAATCGCAGTTGGAAATCTAGTCGCGCTACTACATTCGCTTTTGGTCAAATACCCTTGGGGAAATATATAAACCCCCTTATCCTCTTAGGTATGAGGTAAATACTACCATTGATGTTCTTCTTGAAGGATGGCTTGGGTATTAAATAACCTACAAAGGTTAAAAACCAAACCAAAAAAAATGTTTTTGTCAAAAATATTTACAAATAATCAAAACTTAAATTTGTCTCTACGAGTCTGATTCGAAAAGACACTCAGTTTTAAAGAAACAGTAACTCTCCAGTAAATCAAAAGTTCTGGGGTCAGCGTTCAGTAAATGTAATGTTGACAGTTTTCTGGGACATGAAAGAACCCATCATTCTTGAATACTTTGAAAAATTTGCAACTGTAAACATTTGTTCCTTTTGGCAAAATTCACCTTATTATAATACCATCCCGCATATATATATATATATATATATATATATATATATATATATATATATATATATATATATATATATATATTATAACATTGGTCGTTGTCACTAAATCACTTTGTGGGTTTGTGTCGATCCAAGTGCAATATAATATAGAGAGTGCTAAATATCTAGGGTAGAGCTATCATATAATAATAAATAAATGAATAAATATATATATATATGTATATTTAATTCATGGAATTTAGACAGCGACCCCTGGGTTTCATGGAGTTTTTATTTTGAAAAACAACAATCATCAGGCAATTTCATTTTCTTAACTGCCTGATGATGATTGTTTTGCAAAAAAAAACTGCCAGATGATTGTTGTTTTGCAAAAAACTCCCTGAAACCTAGGGGTCGCAGACTATATTCCATGAATTATATATATATATATATATATATATATATATATATATATATATTGTAGGATTAGTAGTATATATATAGTAGGATTCGTGCCTTTCCGAAGGGTTAAGGGGTCTGTCAAATGCAAACAGACTCATCAAGCATTTGAACTCGTGTCCATTTCCTACGACAGTAACAATTACAACACGACCACATCGTAATATATATATATATATATATCATCATCATCATCATATCGTGCTGGCAGCACGGATATCCCTGACCTGTATATATATATATATATATATATATATATATATAAGTCTGTTTGCATTTCACAGATCTCTAAAACCTTGGGAAAGGCAGGAATCCTACTGTTTTCCCTCGAGATACATTTAAATAGTAGGCCATATTAGCTTTTTGACCTTGGTATGGCAACCTGTCAAGGAGAAGGTAAGCTTTAAATTCAAACTCCGCTAAAAATGGCCTTGTGTCGCATCCTGCTTGTATGGAGAGGTTGGTATATATATATATATATATATATATATATATATATATATATATATATTGTTCGTATGTGTTGTTTGCTTTGGTTTTATGGCATATCGACCATTATAGGTTATTTCATGCAAAATCCTTTTTTTTTTTTTTTTTTTTTTTTTTTTTAATATATATCAAGTATAAGATTTCAAATGAAATCTTGTAGATTATTCAATAATTAGTTTAAACACAATAAAAGTTGAAAACAGCGGTTAAATTTCAAACAGTTCTATTTGACCAATAAATAGGTTCCTATCAGATGCCACCACCCCGGGCCCGAGTCGACATGGGAGTTATGGCAAGGCGTACTCTGCTTTCCCTAAGCTCAAGCATTACCGAAGTATTGTTAAGCGTCATAAATAGGACACTCATTGGGGGAGTCTTACCCCTCTGCAGACACGCAGTTGGTGTATTTTGCAGCCCTAGCCGACTGGGATTTGAACCAATATAAGAGTAAATAGATATTATCTATACGTGGTTTTTAGTATGTTTTTCCACCTAGGACCAACAGTAAATAAAAATAACAGATACTATCTCCTTCACGAAAACCTACCGATGTGCACCTCTGAAGACGTCTGTTTATGAGACTTTTTGTTCATTAGCGTTTTAAAAAAAAACGTCTTAGACAACTTTATCCACACGCCTCTCCGACTATGTGTCTCATATTGTATGAATTTTTCCAACACAATGTACGGGTTCCCTTTCCACGCTCGCCATTTTTCCTTCTTGTTGGCTGCACTCTGCCCAAAAGAGGGTACTGTTGTAAAATTATTATAAATGAATGAACATATCTTTCAGTTGCATACATCACAGTGGTAATTTTCTATACACAGAAGATTTGATGACGGGAGATATGCGACGAAAAATGAGAACAAAAAGATGAGTAGGAGAGAGATGTAAAAAAAGAAGAAGTGGGAAGAAAGATCTCGAAGAGAAGTGAATAAATGCTTGGAAAAAGTGAAAGTTTTGTGGGCAAATGGTGAAAGGTAACATACAAAAAAGAGAGAATTATTTTGGAAGGGAAAAGAGAAAGTAACTACATACATACATACATACATGTGTGTGTGTGCGTGTGTGTGTGCGTGTGTGTGTGTTTAGCAGAAAAAAATGAGGGATGTGTTTTTGAAGGGAAAAGAGAGAAGAATGATTAATTTATATATATATATATATATATATATATATATATATATATATATATATATACGTAAGTGTGTCTATGTTGATCAGACGAAATCAGACCGAAAGAGAAGGTGAAGGAATTAAATAAAGATATTGGAGTAAAAACCAGAAAGAGAAAAAGAAATTTAGTGGCAAGAACAAGTGCGAAGAAGAAGAAGAAGAAGAAGAAGAAGAAGAAGAAGAAGAAGAAGAAGAAGAAGAAGAAGAAGAAGAAGAAGAGTAATTGGAAATAAAAAAAATTGAAGGAGACCGAGTTGAAAGATAGGTTCAATAATAGAATAAATATAAAGAAAGTTCGAAGGAAAGATAAATTCTCACCACCAAAAACCAAAAAGAATCGAAATTGAGAGAACGATACAAGGAAAATAGAAAGTAAGAAAGATGGCCGCTGTATTTTTAGCGGGAAAGGAGGGCTACACAAATCGGGGGTGTCATGAGTAGTATAAGCGTTTGGGGTAGTTATTGGTTTTCTTTTGAAGGGTTCGCTGTGTGAAAATGGAGGTGACTGTAAGAGAAAGTAAATTGAAAAATGAAGAAGCTGGAGATAATAGTAATAATGATAACAAAAAAAACAAAAACAGAATAAGAAAATTCGAAAAGAAATTAGAGATTACAAAATTGAAAGAATGTAGAGAATTCGTCATGGACAATGACTGAAAACGCATGAGAAATAAGAAGCATAAAGAAAGACGCACAGAGAAAAGGAAAAGGACGGGGCAGAGTAAAGAAAAAGAGAAGAGAATGCTTTTGAATAGTTAAGGATGCAGAAGAAAGAAAGAAAGAAAGAAAGAAAGAAAGAAAGAAAGAAAGAAAGAAAGAAAGAAAGGGCTAAGAGAAAATGTAAAAAAAAAGAAAGACAGATGAAGAGAAATATTAAAAGATGAATGGAGAGATAGATAAATAAATGAAGAAAGAAAAAGGAAAGAAAAAGGAACGAATAAGAAAATAGAAAAAAGGGAGATGATGAATGCTGGTGTTGATAGATAGATAGATAGATAGATAGATAAAAAACAAAACAAAAGGGAAATAAAAAAAAGATTGAATAAAAGATAGAAAGAAAACAGAGATGATGTGTGCTAGTGTAGAAAGAAAGAAAGAAAGAAAGGAAGGAAGAAAGAAAGAAAGAAAGAAAGAAAGAAAGAAAGAAAGAAAAAAAAACGAAAATGATATATATGAGGATAGATAGATAGATAGATAAGGAATAAGAACAGGCAAACCGTGTATTAGTGTAGATAGATAGATGGATAGATTGATAGATAGATAACAGAAAGAGAAGAAAGAGAAGACAAAAAAAAGCAAAGAAAGAAGAAAAATAGAGCACAGTAAAAAGAAAGAAAGAAAGAAAGAATGCTAAAAGGAAAACGTGGCATCAATTTAAGTCATAATAAAAAAAAGCATGCTAGAATAAAGAAATGAGTAAAAAAAATGAGTGAATGAATGAAAATGAGAAACGAAAGAATAAATGAATTAAGCAAAAAAAATAAATAAATAAATAACGAAAAGAAAACTTTTGTGTAGAAGTGTATTAAAAAATAATACAAGGGAAAACAAATTAACTCCACAAAAAAAAGGACAGGAAAAGAAAACGAAAAAGGATCCTTAAATCGGAAAGAAAAAGAGTTATAAAAATAAGCAGAAACTTCAAAAATATGGACGTAAATGCAAGACACAAAAAGAGAAGGGGATAAAAAAAAAAAGAGTACAAGATAGTGATGTGCAAGAGAAGAAAAGATGAATAAGAATAATGATAATAATAATACGAACAAAAATCAACTTGAAAAAAAAAAAATTAGCAGCCGGTGAGGAAGTGGCCCTTTTCAATAGTTTGGCAGCGGCCCTAGCAAAAACTGACATGTCTTTTGAAGCCAAATGAAAACACAGAAGCGTCACATGACTGGTCTTGATAGCAAGTCGCTGTTATGGAAATGGCTGCCATTCTTTGCGTTGAACGCGGCATTCAAACGATCGGACGACCATTCTGGAGAAAATAGCGAACAGGCATCGACCAGAATACTTGCCAGTCGTTCTTCTTCTTCTTCTTCTTCTTCTTCTTCTTCTTCTTCTTCTTCTTCTTCTCATTATTATTATTATTAATTTTATTTTTTGTCAGCACGTAGCCAATGCTGCCTGAAATTCTAAAGACGACATTTTCAGTCTCCATAGTTTGTTCGTGTGTAGCCTTTGGGGTCCATCACTGTAGGATTTTGTTTGCACCTGTGTATTCCAGCAGTTGTGTGAATGTGTATGCGTCTCTCTCTCTCTCTCTCTCTCTCTCTCTCTCTCTCTCTCTCTCTCTCTCTTTCCCTCTCTTAGTGTGTGTGTGTATGTGTGAATGCAGTTAACTGTTTTGCGTATGAGGGTTTATAAGGTTTAGGAAAAAAGAGCATTATTCTTGATTATTTCTCTAAGTATCTATTCCTGACATATCACCCTGTCGGCGGGACTCAGAATACGTTGACTGTATTCCTTGCGGAGGGATAAGACATCATACCCCCCAAGAAAGTGTCCATTATCTGATGGTGAGGTTCTAGTTCTGGAGATCTGAGGAGTGTGGAGTACCCGTCGTTGAAATTACTCCCATGTTCACTCTGAACCGTTATGGTCCCATCTATCAGTCAAATAAATCCGCTTAGAAATTATTCCTACTTGAGAGGAATGTGTTTAAAAAATCCTCTTAAACATCTGCACAAAAATTTAACTATAAACGTACACCGAATGCGATTGCCTCACCTCCAAGGCATAAAATAACCCTAAACGGGTTGATATGACTGTTAAAATCATTCAATCAGTCAATACAGAGTGTATACATGTTCTTAAAAAGAATTTACAAAATTTAATTTAGTTTGATTGAATTTCATTATCACAGAGAACCCACTGAAAATACTGAGAGAATGTTTGATAACCGCAAATTTTCCGCTGAGGTTGAGTACATTGATATAAAGTAGGACTTCGTAAAATCATAGCAATACTAGAAAACCAAAGTGTACTTTGATTTCTTTATTTAATGGCACATCAATTTTTGTAGGTTAGTGCCAAAGCCATTCTTCGAGAAGAATAGTTGTAGTACTATTTAATCTATAGCTGGGAGAAATAGGGGTTCATACCTCTCCCAAGGTTATTTTGTTCAGTTGTTTTAAATCTTGGATTTTAAGATATTCTTAGAGGAAGTTATCATAAGGGCATTGATCTAGAGAACGTGCTGAGACTGAGTTACCATTTTTTAAATAAGTTTCAATCACGAACATATGATGTTCACTATTCCACGCGATAATGTTAGCTGCTCATAGACATAACTCTCATCCGCTCACGGCAACTAGTGTATGCACGCCGACTATTTTAAGTACATGAATCACTGGAGAGGGGTAAAACCCTCCTCAAAACAAGGGATGTGACGAGTATAACAATAAAATGTATCTGGTAATTGTAAAGTCTTTATATTTGAGGTAATGGATACTTGCTAGGTATGGACTATTACCAAGATGAATCGATAAGATGGATGGTGATTAAAGACAGAGGGAGAACGAACATCTGCTGCTATGCCTGGTACATTCCTTTATTGACCGAATCCCCCGGATGTGGTAGGGGCCGTAACCCCTGTGGCATCAGAGGTTATTTCCCTTTTGTTAGTTAGGATATTACAATGCTCTCATTTTTTTTTTTTTTAATAATGATAACAACAATGACAGTGGTGGTAATAATTATCTGGTGAGGGAGTTCATTCAGTCTGTGAAGTGATTGGGATGCTTGAACAGATGGCTCGGACTCTATGTCGGAGGAGATGTCTGTTAACCTGAATGAGAGAAAAGAAAATTATGATGGTTCAGACTATTGTGTACGGGTATGTTTATTATTACTTTTTTTTTTTTGTTAGTGGTCAAATCTTTTGGGTGGCCGTTTTGTTCTGCTTGAACGCCTGAGGTTTAGAGTTGTGTGTTGTGTTTGGTTGTCTTTGTATTCTGGTGGTGTTGTCGTATGTGTGTAGCTTTCATCTTCAGATGAGGGGTAATCCAGTAGGTTATGTGCATGGTTTGTTGTTGGCTTAGGGATTTTTTTGAAGAAGCTGGAATTTCTTGTAGTTTGGCTACCTTTGTGTGTATCGGTGATCATGGATCCCTTTTTCTTTATAACAGTCATTGGGTTAGGCTGGTAAAGTGTGAGAGCCTTTGAGGTATTGTCGCTTTTTACAATGACTGTATCACCCACCCTGAGATCATTGGGTTTCACGTACGCTTTTCTATCAGC
The DNA here is from genome assembly GCA_963585895.1 of Sepioteuthis lessoniana. Classification (NCBI taxonomy): domain Eukaryota; kingdom Metazoa; phylum Mollusca; class Cephalopoda; order Myopsida; family Loliginidae; genus Sepioteuthis; species Sepioteuthis lessoniana. The sequence continues at coordinate 40,983,263 of OY757907.1, read as the reverse complement.
GTATTGCTTTATTTTTCTCTTGGCTTCGGTGTCACGCTCCCTAATGCTGGGGTCTTCAGCAATGGGTGTGATCAGGTGTGGCAGGCGGTTTTTTATGGTCCGGCCAAATAGGATTGTGGCTGGGGGTTCGCCGGTGGTGCAATGTGGTGTCGTCCAGTAGTCCAGCAGGAATTTGAATAATTCCTGCTTCAAGCTTCGACCTTTATTTAAGGCAGCTTTAATAGACTTTTTTACAGTGCGCATGAAGCGTTCTGTTTCCCCGTTGGCCTGGGGCCATAGGGGTGTTATTCTCCTGTGTCTGAATCCAGTGATGGAGGCATAGGTTTTGAATTCGTGGCTGTTGAATGGTGGGCCATTGTCCGTTTTGAGGGAGACTGGCACACCAAATTCGGCGAATATCTTGTCTAGGCGGGGTATGACTGATGTTGTAGAGATGGAGTCCAGGATGTCGACAACAACATAGCGGGAGTATTCGTCTGTGACAACGAGGAGGTACTTTCCATTTTGGAGGTGTCCAAAGTCAGCACTGACTGCTGCCCATGGGGCTGCTGGTAGTGGGGACATTTGCAGTGGCTCTCTTGTCGGTTTATGGGTACTGATCTGACAGGTGTGGCAGTTCTTGATGTTTTCTTTCACTAGAGGCTGCATGTTTTTGAACCGAACCTTTTCTCGGAGGAAAGCCATGGTTTTCACAATGCCTTGGTGTCTAGCATGTGCTATTTTGACAGCTCTGTTTTGTAGTGCTTCAGGCAGTACTATTCAGTGCCCTTTGAGGATGATGCTATCCTTGTGTGCAAGTGATAGTTCGGCACGATTGGCGTGCAGAGTGTGGAATGTTGCTTTGTTTATGCCATCCTCGACACCATGCCATTTGTTGGTAAGGATGGCTTGGATGACGGTGGTGAGTGTCTTGTCTTTTGCCGTTTCCGTTGCAACTTCATCAATTGTCATTGCTTTGGGGGTTGAGGTTGAGAGGATGTAGTTTATATATTCCTCTGCTATTTTTTGTTCTCTGTCGCTTGGTGTTAGGTGCATTGGATGACGGCTGAGATAGTCAGCTGGGTTGTCATGGCCTGGTCTGTATATGACGGTCATGTCGTATGGTTGCGTTCTCAAAACCCAGCGTTCAATGCGTGCTGATAGTTGGGAGCGAGTGTTGTTAAAAATGGGTGTTAGGGGTTTGTGGTCTGTAAAGACAGTGAATGGAGCTCCAAAGATATATATGTGAAAGTGTTCACACGCCCATGTGATGGCGAGTGCTTCACGTTCTGTTTGGGAGTATCTCTGTTCAACTGCGGATAGAGCACGACTTGCAAATTGTACTATCCGTCCATTTTGTGACAGCACGGCAGAAATGCCCACCGGACTGGCATCCGTGTGTATTTCAGTGTGTTTGTTCGGGTCAAAGTAGGCAAGTGAGCATGCTCTGCTCAGTGCCTCCTTAATGTTTTTTAGACATTCAGTGTGGCGTTCAGTCCAGGACCACTTTTTTTTTTTTTTTTTTTTTTTTTTTTTGTTAGTTGACGTAGTTCATGGGTGAGGGTTGCATAGTTTGGAATGAATTCTGCCCCGCAGAAGTTAGTCATCCCCAACAAGCTTCTGACTTCTGATGCGTTTTTAGGGTCGGGTAATCCAAGGATTGCTTTTATTTTGAGGTCGCTTGGGCTGATGCCTTCATTACCGAAGGTGTGTCCAAGGAACTCCAGTGACCTCTTGTTGTACTCACATTTGCTGCCATTTAGGGTGAGTCCTTTTTCGCGAAGTCGTCTGAATATCGCGTGGAGGTTTTGGTCGTGGTCTTGCTGGTCTGATCCGAAGCAAAGGATGTCATCACTGATGTTGATGGCTCCCTTGATCCCTGTAAGTGCTTGACTAATTTCTTCCTGGAATATCTCACTTGCGGAGTTGACACCAAAAAAAAAGTCTTTTATATCTGTACAGGCCCAGGTGTGTTGCAAAGGTGGTTATATATCGGAATTCTTCAGCTAGTTCCAATTGGTTGTAGCCTTGGTTAAGATCCAATTTGCTGAAAACATTAGCTCCTGATAGAATAGTTTTCAGTTCATTGAGTGTTGTGGTTTGGTGTCGTTTCCTTTTTATAGCTTTGTTTGCCGCCCTCATGTCGATGCAAATCCTGATTTTATTTTGACCCTTTGTGGGTACTACAACAATAGGAGATACCCATGGGGTTGGTCCGTCTGCCTTTTCAATAACTCCCAGTTTCTCATCTTTGGCTATTAACTCTTCTATATCCTTCCTTACGTGAAAGGGGACCCTGCGGTATCTCTGAGCGATGGGTGGTATGTTTTCATCTATGTGTAGGTGAACTTTTTTCTTTGAGTTTACCCAGACCATTGAATAGGTCTGCGTAGTCCTCTAGAAGTTTAAGAGTGGGGAGTGGGGTCTGTGCATCAGAGTTACTGATGTGGTTGACTGAGTGAGTGTTTGCTGACAGTAGTTTAAGCCTTTTACATGTTTCCCAGCCAATAATGGGTTTTTCTGGGTTCTTTATAGCATGTATGTCCACTTGGCAGGAGATGCCTCTAAACTTTAGAAGTGTGCTGAATTGACCTAGGAGTGGGGTGGCTTCCTTGACACCGAATCCAAATATTACGGTTTTTGTGGGTCGGAGGAGGGGCGTTGGTCTTAGGGATTTGTAATCTGCCTCAGACAAAATGTTTATGGTGGCTCCAGAGTCAGCTAACACATTGAACATATGATGGCCATCACCAAAAGATAAGTCAAAGTAAGGAAGGTTTTTCACTTTACCTGTATGGAATACATATTCCGTGTCACTGCCGCTGTTTGAGTCTCGTTGATGGTCCTCAATGTAGTTTACTGGTCGTTGAATGGTTTGAGCTTGTGGGCGTGTGGGGCGGTTTGTTCTTAGCCGTCTGTCCTCGTCATTTAGTTTTCTGAAACAGACAGAGGCGAAGTGTCCCCACCTCTGGCAATAGGCACACTGGTTCTGGAATGCAGGGCAGGATGTTGGTCCTCGTTCATGTGGGTATTTCCCATTGCAATTTCTGCACCGGTTTTGCTGGGGGCGTTTGCGTGGCCATTGTTGTTCATGCGTGACTTTGTTGGCTACTGCATTAATGGATGTGGTAGGTTTTGTAGTTGAGTTGGCGTCTTCTAAGCGCATCTGTTCCATTTGTTTGAATATGGTTTCTGTCATTTTGGCATAGTTTATTAGATCGCCTAGGAGCATGTTTGGGTTCATCAGTCCCTTTTGGAGAACTTTTTCTGATAAACAGCCCGTTATTAGCTGGGATTTTATTTCTGCATTTCTGTCTGTGAAACGGCGCATAGCTGCTGCCTCTTTTAATTCCCGATAAACGTCCTCTGTGTTTGGGGTGTTTTTTTTTTGTTTTTTTTTCGGAATATAAATCTGTTATACTCAGTGTTGTTTTCTGGGTTGAAGTGGTTTTGCACAGCCAGGACGAGCTAATCGAAGTGTATTTCGTTTTTTTCTGGTATGGTTTGTTCAGACGGTAGTTCGTCAATATCATTTACTTCTTCGCCAACAACAGTTAAAAGTATAGCTTTTTTTTATTTATCGTCTTCTATGTTGTACGCAGTGAAGTAATTTCTCAGTCTGTTGACATATTTTGTCCATTTTGCTGCTTTGTTTTTTGATTCGTGGTTAAATTCTGGGTAATGTGGTAAAGCGGCATGTTATTTTTTTTCGGCACGTGGGCAGGTTTGTTCTTTTCTATTTTTTTTGTTATTGGTGAGTAAACGACTCTTTCTTCGTCGCCAATGTAAAGTCTTTGTATTTGAGGTAATGGATACTTGCTAGGTATGGACTATTACCAAGATGAATCGATAAGATGGATGGTGATTAAAGACAGAGAGAGAACGAACATCTGCTGCTATGCCTGGTACATTCCTTTATTGACCGAATCCCCCGGATGTGGTAGGGGCCATAACCCCTGTGGCATCAGAGGTTATTTCCCTTTTGTTAGTTAGGATATTACAGTAGTGAAGATCCAGCTGTTGTGTACCCCTGCGATGTGATTACTCATATGTCCTCGCTGATTCGGACTGGTAATACTTGTTAGGCTCTCTTCTACGTTTCAAGCGGATCTATTTTAATATCATTTGTATAAGATAGGGATACTTGAAACGATATATGTTTGTCAAAATTATTTGAATTAGAGAGGAATACGTGATACAATATAAGTGCATGTAAACAAAGGGTTCTTTGTTATTATTATTATTATTATTATTATTATTTACTCAGAGCTTTTCACATCAGCGTTAGCTGATGGTTTTTCACTGGAGTTTGAGAGACAGCAAATTTCCTCAAGTCTCCAGGATACCTCTCAGTATTCAGGCCGTTCTCAATAATGCTGTAGTTTTCATGGTCGAAACACATCCTCCAATTTCCAAGTCCTCCAATCCCTTTAATAATCTTTTAGTTACTGTACCGAAAGCACTAATCACGATTGACATATTTGTCACCTTTATGTTCCATTGTTTGTTTGTTTTTTTTCAATTCCTTGGCAAGGTCAAGGTACTTATCCTTCTTTTCACATTCTTTCAGTTTTATTCTGTTGTCAGCCGGGAGAGCAAAGTCCACAATTTTGCAAATTCTCTTTTTTTTTTTGTTAATTATTATAAGGTCTGGTCTTCTGGCCGGGATTAGATGATCCATGTGTATGTCAAAGTCTTATTGGAGCTTATGTATGTCATTTTCAAGGACAGATGCTAGGTTGTGCATATACCATATTTACCAACCCCTCAAAGGTCAATTTTTAAGCGGAGTTTAACAGGCTTGAATTCAGAGTTTTCCTTCTCCTAGACTAGTTGCCTTACCAAGGCTGAAGAACCAAGCTACTATGGGTGGGGGGGGAGAATAATTGGATTCATACCTTTTCCAAGGGTATTAGTGCTCTGTGAAATGCAATCAGTCTCGTCCAGGATTTGAACCCGTATCGCCGTGTCCATTTCCTACGACGGTAACTATTACACCACGGGCACTTCCAAGTTGTGCATATACCATTTTTTGATATGGTCAAATTTAAATTTCTTGCACATCTCCCATTGGATCACCTTTCCCACCCAGTCGTCTAGTCTTATACTCTTTCTGTGCGAATTTGCTGCATTCGCTTATTATATGATTAAATGGTTTCATCTCTATCACCACATAACGTACATTTGCTATTTTGTTGCGTCTTATGATGTGAGATGATCGGTTCTTATGGCATTGTTTTGTACGGCTACTAGGAGAGATTGAGTTTCTCTCTTAAAATTTCCTTTTCTTAGCCATGTCCAGGTTTTCTCGTGGGAGATGTTGTTTATTAGTCGTTTAAAATCCCTATATAGTTGTTTTTCTTCCATTTTCCCTAGTTATTGTCATTTTCTTGGACACCGTGTTGTCAGTATCGTTTCTGATGGCTGTAGATAGTCCTTCTTCGTGCTTTTCTATGTAATCCTCGAGTCATTGTATCGATGTATCAATGCTGCCTTCAATGCTGGCGAGTCCCCTTCCTTCCTCCTTTCTTGATACACATAGTCTTTCAACGTCGTCTCTGGAATATAGTGCCTTATGTATGGTCATTAGTTTTCTTGTTCTTAGGTGCATTTGCTTAATTCCTTCCTTGGTCCAGTTCAAAAATGGTCCCGAATATCTAACAAGGAATACAGCCCAGGCATTTATTCCGATAATAAGGTTTCGGCTACAAAGTTATTATTATCATTTACTCCATGAGAGTTTTTTCACATCAGTTTTAGCTGATGGTCTTTCAATAGATTTTCTGTGACAGCAAGTCTCCTCATGTCTCCAGGATTCTTCTCAGTATTCTGGCCATTCTCAATAATGCTGTCGTTTGGATGGTCTCCACTCGGCTGCCAACTTCAAAGTCCTCTAGTCCCTTTAATAATTCTTTAGTTACCGTACCAAAAGCACCAATCACAATTGGTATAATTGTTACCGTCATGTTCCATAGTGTTTTTCAATTCTCTTGCAAGGTCGAGGTATTTATCCTTCTTGTCATATTCTTTCAGTTTTATTCTGTGGTCAGCCGGAACAGCAAAGTCCACAATTCTGCAAATTCTCTTTCTTGGTTGTTGATTATTATCAGGTTTGGTCTTCTGGCTGAGATTAGGTGATCCGTCTGTGCGTCAACGTCCCATATGAGCTTATGTATGTCATTTTCTAGGACAGGAGTTTAAATTTCTTTCTCATTTCCCAGTGGATCACCTTGCCCACCCAGTCTTGTCTAGTCTTATACTCCTTCTATGCTAATTTGCTGCATTCGCGTATTATGGGATTGATGGTTTAATCTCTGTCATCGCATAGCCTACATTTGCTATTTTGTTGCGTCGTATCTATTCTCGCTTTGATATGATTGATTCTTATGGCGTTGTTTTGTGCAATAATTAGGAGAGATTATTTTTCTCTCTTAAAGTTACCTGATGTTTGGTTTACGTCAATATGAATATGAATCTGTCCGCTAATTCACACCCTAACACAACGAAATTGGTATATCAATCGTGAACGTAAAACAGTACAACATACCACTTCCAAATTTCTATAGGACAGAATTCCATCATGGAACTACTTAACTTACAGAGAGTGGTCAGCTGCCTCAAATTTGCTGAACCGTAGACAAATCCCGAAACAAATAAAGCGTATATGCAATATTAATTCTAGAATGGCGCCAATTTATCCATCACGCTCCTTATGTGTGTGTGTGTGTGTACGTGTACGTGTGAGTGTACGTGTGTGTAAGTGTACGTGTGTGTGTGTATCAGGATGTAATTGTTAGCAAGCCAGAATAGTTATCCATCACTAGTAGTGACTTCTAGCTTCATTAGATGCCTCATATATACTTGTGCCACAACTAAACAAATCTTAGTATATATATATATATATATATATATAGAGAGAGAGAGAGAGAGAGAGAGAGAAAGAGAGAGAGAGAGAGAAAGAGAGAGCGAGAGTTCGCCAATGGCCCGGAAGACCTGGGTTCAAACCTTAGTCGAGTCATATCAAAGACTTCAAAATGGTACTTGGTACCTCTTTGCTTAATACTCAGCATTATAAGCTAAGGATCAAGGGTAAACTGGAGCAATCCAAGGAAAGGAATAACACTCTCCCCTACACCTCGGTGTAGTAGCTATCGATAAAGGAGCCTTCGTGTCACCTGCGACTACGGTCGCCAACTATAACTTTTATATATATATACTCGCAGGAATTTAGACTCTGTCTCCTTTAAAAGTATAGCACTACTATGACCATTATAAGGTCATTATCTTCTAAGCAACATTTAAGTTTTATTTGTTTACTTTCATTTTTAGCAATACTGTTTGTAAAAAAAGAAAATATATTCCCGTTAATTTTCAGCTTAGAGTGTTTCCTTTTATTTATATATTCTTTTTAATTTGAGAATTATTTTTAAATTCGTTCACTTAGAGTAACCGAACGTGATTTTGATATTTAAATGTAACAACGCTGAATAGGTGATTGATTGAAAGAATCTTTTTTAAAAGAACGGTTTTCTATTAACTTTTATTGTTTTCTACGTGGCTTTTCATCGGACAAAATTTTTGGTATGCAAGTAAGCAAGCGTTATAAATATACCATAAAACATAGAATATACCATTTAAAAAATAAAAATATACTCTGGGTGAAACTATCAAGCAGATTTGCAAACTACATCAAGAAATGTTACTTTTTCGATCACCATTTTTCAAAAGTAGTTTATTGGAGTGTATGTATTTTGTATTACTAATGTCAAATAGAATTATTAGTATTAGGGAGGAATACTTGAAACCATTTAACTGTGTGCAAACAAATGATTAATATTGTATAAAATCATTCTTTTTTTTCTTCTTTCTTTGTTTTCATGACATATCAATATGAAATATTTTTGGGGATGTAATATCGTTATTTTGAGTTTCTTTTTTCTTATTTGTTTGTTCATTCATTTGTTTTTGTTTTTTGTTGATGTTTTTGCTGTTTTTTATTTGATATTTTTTAGATGTATTTATCTTTTGTGGATGTCTGACTAACCTTCATACCAAATATTATGTTAATTGGCCATCCTATTTTAACTTTTTACTTTTTCAGACACGAAAAGAGTGCTGCCATTTATTAATACACACTCATACATACATACATACATACATAGCTATCATTCCGTCGGTTGTGGCATTAGTATATGCCGACTGCAACCCTGCAGAAAGGTAAAAACCTCCCCTCCACGAATGTTCAGGGTATGACACTAAACAACATCTGAGGCAGAGGAACTTTGTAGAATGTGGAGTACCCTTCGTAATGATAAATCTCAGCTTCACTTTGACCCGGATTGGTAGTACCTATTTAGGTCCCATCAACGGGTCAAATAAAATTGATCCCTCATTTACTTGGATTATTTTTAATGATTTGAAGTCATACCATAGTGTGCAAATTATTTGTATTAGATACGAATATTTTATGAATATAATTACTAATGCTTAAAAGCAAAACTTGAAACAATTTAACTGCGTGCAAACAATTTATTAATGTCAAAGAGAATTATTAGCGTTAGATAGGTATATTTGAAACCATTTCTTTCTTTTAATAGCGTATCAACCGCGGAGCAGTTTTTATAGTGAACTTTAACAGGTTTGGGTTCAAAAATTTCCTTCTCCTAGGCTGGTTGTTATACCAAGGTCAAACAGCCCAACTTTCTCTACTATTTACCCATAACTAGAGGAAGAATAGTTCGATGCTTATCTTTCGCAAGTGTGTTAGGGCTATGTGAAATGTAAATAGCTTCGTCCAGAATTTGAACACGGGTCCCGGTGTTTATATCCGAGGAGGTTAACCATTATTTCACGGGTACCTTCTAAAATAAACCTCAAAGAGGTGTTTGAGGTAATGTAATGTTTCGCTGTTTAAAATGACAGTGAAACTATATTTGTGTGCCGTTTATTGGTAAAGACCATAATTGTTAAACTGACTTCGGCATAAAATAACCACAGCCAAGTTGGACGTACCAGAAAAACCAACCAACCTACTTACCAACCAAGTAATTAGCTTAATATTTCGTAAATATTGCTAGTTTTCAGTCATCAACGATTTTGGAATCATCTAACTAAAATACTCGTCTGTGCTTATGGATTTGTATTGGTTTCGTTGTGTAATTGTATATCAACTTTCATGGGTTATATAATACTAACGAAACAATCTGTATATATATATATATATATATATATATATATATATATATATATATAACTTGACTTTGAATTAAATTATCCACAAGAGTTTTGGCATAAGATATAAACAACCAACTAACCAGGCTGTGGCTGTAGAATACACCGATAGCTTCTTTGCAGAAGGGTAATAACCCCCAACAACGAGTATTCTTGATATGACACTTAACAATCTGATGGTGAGGCTTCAGTAACACAGGAGGTTTGGGGAATGCGGAGTACTCATTCATTGCCGTTGCTCCCAGGTCCACTCTGGCTCTGAGTGGTAGCACCTGATAGGGGCGTATCTATGGGTCAAGAAGAAGTAAATTTTGTGCTCGTGCTAAACTGAATTGCTTAAAATAGAACTGTTTTGACATTTTATCTACGTTCTTCATTTAAACTGCGTACTAATGCTCATGTGAATTATTTATAATAGAACTGTTTCGACATTTAACCTGCTTTCTTATGCTAAACTGAATTGTTTGAAATAGAACTGTTCTGACATTTAACTATGGGTAAACAAAAACAATAAATTGGCAGCCTTAGACGAAGATAACTCGAAACCTCCTTTTTCAATAGCTACTACACCAACGTGTTGGGGAGGGCGGTACTCTTTACCTGGGTTGCTCCACTTTACCCATACTTTATAATACTGAGTGTTAAGCAAGGTGGCTGCAAGTACCATTTTTAAGTCTTTGGTATGAGTCGATCTAGGATTGAACTTTAGTCTCCTGGACTATTGCCGTACACTCAACTCATTAAACCAATGGCTCGGTTAAACAAAAACTGTACTTATACTAAATTGAATTGTTTGAATTAAAACTGTATGACTAAACTTGTAAAAGAATTTTTTTACAATTAAATTAAGTATTGATACTAAACTGAATTATTTCTAATAGAAATGTTTATTTGTATAAATATGAATTTGATGCTAAATAGCCTACAAAGGTTCATTTGCCATAAAACCTAATGAAACCAAACCAACAAAACAACACATACACTATAGTTGAAAACAGTTATATATATATATATATATATATATATATATATATATATATATATATATATATATATATAATTAGATTTGGCATTCGATAACCAACAAGGGTTGATCTGGCATAAAACACCATTCAACCAACTAACCAATCAAATATCCAACACAGAGAGAGAGAGAGAGAGAGAGAGAGAGAGAGAGAGAGAGAGAGAGAGAAATTTGAATACTGCCCATGACTCGTAGTTCCAGATACGTGGGGCAGTAAGATGAACAAAGGTATTGCGTAGAACTATTTGTTGATAGAGAGTGTTAGTGCAATGAAAATGGGAGAGGCCCAGGAGAAAGCGAATAAGAAATAAGTAACTATGTCTTCCCTATTTCATACACGTTCACTGACAGTCTAGACATTAGCAGCACAACAGGAATTTGTTAAAGTGTCGAGACATTGATACGAGTTCTGTGTTCCGATTTAGCAACTTGCTAGCATCCGGGTATTTTAAAATGTATCATTTCTCCCCGAAACATAACCTGCTCTCCTACTTTATAAACTGTTGAATTTTAAAGAATTATCATCTATTATTTGACTATTAGAAAAGGAGGCTCCCTGACTAAAAGTAAATATAGAGAGAAGTAAAAAAGGGGTTATTAATCTTAGAACAATTACATATTCATAATTTTGGTTACAAATTGTCAATTCTTTAGAGCTTATTAATAATTAATTCTTGATTATATCTGTTTTGATCGTGATATGGTCAACTAGAAATCATAAAACCATTGTTTTATTTTTGTTAGGAATACTAATTCAAAGACGGACATTAATATATATATATATATATATATATATATATATATATATATATATATATATATATAAAAGAAAACATATAATATATAAAAGAAAATACAAATATATATATATATATATATAAGCTTCAATATTTTGTATTTTCTTTTAATCTAGAGGCGAATTATATCCAAAACTGAGGAGCTTCCAATTCAATTGTACTAATTTTTCGCCAAGTCTGCTGGCGCGTTAGAATGTACCGACGGCAGAAATGTAAGAACAACCCCTACATTTCGATTGGATATGTCACTAAACTGTATTTAATGGTGAAGCTCTTGTCCAGGAACTTTGAGGGATGTGGAGTACTCCTTCATTGCAATTATTCAAAGGTCTACTCCGACCCGAAATCTTGTGCTTGTAATGTCCCTATCTACGAGTCAAATTGAACTGTTTAACCACTTAATACTTGATACCATTAACTGTGTGCAAACAAAAAATTAATATTAATTAATATTATTAGATAGCAATACTTAAAACCATTTAACTGAGTGCCAATAAATGAGCTGTGACTCGTTTAAAAATTTTTATCTATAAACTATGGTGTTAGAAAATGATATCCGAGGTGCATACGAGAAGTTTCCAGCCTTTTTTCGTATGGGCACTATTATTGATAGTACACACATGAAACTATAGTCCCCTTCGAAGCAATCTCCTCTGGCTGCAATGCACTTGTTGTACCGTTCCAACAACTTCTGGAAGGCCCCATGGAAGTCATCTTGTGTGAGCGTTTCAATGACCTTCTTCACAGCCTCTTTCATCTCCTCATTTGTCTCATAACGACGGTCTCTGTGCTTAGGGAATAACCAAAAGTCACAGGGAGCAAGGTCTGGACCATAGGGAAGGTGAGGAACTGTCTTGATGCCTATCTTGGTCAAATAGTCTGTGACAAGGATAAAGTTGTGAACTGGTTCATTGTCCTGATGGAAATGCCACAGACCCGATTTGAAGAGTGCTGGCCTCCTTGAATCTCTTATGCCACTCAAAAACTGATGCTCAATTCATGCAAGATGCTCCAAAAGCAGTCTGAAGCATTCCATACGTTTCTGTGGCATTTTTCTCCAAGTTTAAAACAGAATTTTATTGCATATCGTTCTTCTAAAGTGTCCTCACGTACAGATTGCATTTTTGAAATTCACCAGCTGTGACAATCAGGCTTTAGGTAGGGTGTATTCCAATTGCTGTTCATTTGAACCTGATATCATAAAAATTGGTCAGTCATCATCATTAGATGTATAGCAATAACATACCGAATTTTCAAGAGTCTACAACAAATTTAAATACCTGTACAAAAAGTCTGTAAACTTATTGAAGGCACCACACACACACACACACACACACACATATATATATATAAAAAATGTGTGTGGATTTGTGTTTGTGGTTGCGTGTATATATACATATATACATATGCATTTATGTAAGTAAAGTTGGCCACCGTAGTCGAGAGTGACCCGTAGTCTCCCTTTTCAATAGCTACTACATGAAGGTGTAGGGGAAGGCATGACTCATTTCCCTGAACTGACCCACTTTACCCTTGATCCGCACTTACTAATGCTAAGTGTTAAGCAAGGAAGCATCAATATCATTTTTGAGGCTCGACCTGGGATTGAACCTAGGTCTCCCGAGCCATTGGCCTACACTCTGACCATTATGATATATATATATATATATATATATATATATATATGGATGTACTGATACATATATATATATATATATACTTTATTTTATTTTATTTATTTTATTCATTCATATACATATGTATTTCTGTATATATATATATATATATATATATATATATATATGCAGACATACATATATACGTGTATATATAGAGAATGCAAGATAGAAATGTAGATTAAGATAGTGTTAAACAGCTGACTCCTTAAGATTAAATTGAGTTTTTCACACAAATAATCTCTTTCCTTGGGTGCATGATCTCTCAGCCGACTTATTTTTCGGCCTTCGTCCGACACGCAGTAACATAAATGGAAGAAATGCGGACAATTATTCAGAAATTTGTGAAAATTATAATGACTCATCCGAAAATTACTGATTATATCACAGAGAGATTGAAAGATATAAAAAAGAGAAAAAAAAGGTTAAGATTTTAATAAAAGGAAAATTTAAAATGTATCAGACAGATAGATTATTAGACAATCCTGTAGATATGGCATTTTATTTTTCTCGGTATATTTTTGGTCGATTTGTTATTCAGTTTAACTTTCCTCGTTCAATTTGGTCTGTTTTATAATATTTTTATTCATTCTTTTATTTTAATTTCACTCCCTGTTTATCTATCCGTCTCTATCTCTGTCTGTCAGTATGTCTATCTGTCTGTCTCTCTTTTTCTTTGTCTGTTTCTATCTTTTTTTTTAACAAGAAATGTCACAAAATGATCGATAGGATTTTCCAGCGAGCCAGTCGCTGTTATGTGTTGGATGGGTGGAGAGTCTGGCTTTCCCGTTATCTGTCATGACACTAGCGGACCAAATAATACCACCAACCTCCTCGTCAACTATGTCAACAGCAGCATAACAACAACAATAACGCCGATAAAAAGGATTTCTAAAGAGTAAAAAAGAAAATAATATATCTATAACAATGCCCAATAATAAAGAGAAACAACCGTAACATTATATGGATGATAGCATTTTAAATGAAAATTGCAGTATTTTTAGTACAGCAATGACAATGATTTTGATATTTTTTGTGGCTATTTGCGGGTGGAGCACAATAAAATGTTTGAGGGGAAAATAACAACGAACCTACGTTAAACACTCAGACCATTATACAATGTCGACAAAATGTTTGGTGAGGAATCTCCGAGGCTTACGTGCGGGACTGTAATATCTCAGGAAGCAAGTTCAAAATCTGGCTACGCTATTACGTTCACTTGTGGAGTAAAACCATTGTAAAAGACATTGACCCCTTTATCCTCCCCAGCTATGGACTAAGTAGTACCAAGAGTTCTACAAGGAGTGTTTTTTATATTATATAACGCAGGAATGTTTTTATGTCATTAAATAAAGAAACCAGAACAAATCCTTTATTTAAAACTAATTTTGGTCATATGCAGTGATTTTTTACCTCAGACTGAAAGTATTGCGTTGGACAAGAGAACTTGGTCCTTAACTTGAACTTTTCATCTGAAATTAGGGTTACGTTTTATATGCGCAGTATACACTGAAGAATTCCTTAGTTTTATCTTTACTGTCGCATTATAACGGCTTTCAACCGGATTACATTAAGGTTAGAAAAAAAACTTTTGTTGGTTATTCTGAGAAAACTAAGCTTATTTACCAAATGAAGAGTATATAAGGTACGATACAAAAGAAACTAAGTCAACTATTACTTGTTTGTCAATTCTTCCTCCACATGTTATCGGACCCAAGTAACTATATTTTTTTAATACTTGGTATTATGCAAAAGGAGGTGCCCGTGGTGTAATAGTTATCGTCATAGGAAATGGACACGGCGACACGAGTTCAAATCCTGGGCGACACTGATTGCATTTTCACATACACTAATACCCTTTGGAAAGGTATGAATCCAATTATTCTCCCTCCAGCTATGCGTAAATAGTAGGACAGATTGGGTTCTTCAGCCTTGGTGAGGCAACTAGTCTAGGAAAAGGAATACTCAGAATTCAAACCTGTTAAACTCCGCTTAAAATTGACCTTGTGTCATATCCTACCCGAGAGTAGGGGTTGGTAAATAGGATTATGCAAAAGTATCACGGTGATAAAATTGTTCAATAGTTTTTTATATCTACTTATAAGGGGACTCATGCATGCCATTACAAATTATCAATTAAAATCTTTTAAATTTTGAAATCCTACTTATTTGGAGCATATGATTTTTTAAAAATTGTTTCTAAATCTTTGATTGTCTTTCAGTCATTCCGCCTCACCTTCTATCTTCTTCTACCGCAGCTATAATGAGTAGAGTGTTTGCAAATGGTCCGAAAAACCGGTGTTCAATCCCAGGTCGAGTTATACCAAAGACACAAAAAATGGTACTTGATGCTTCCTTGCTTAGCACTCAGGACAATAAGGTAAGGATCAAGGGTAAAGTGGAGCAATCCAGGGAATGGAGTAGCACCCTTCCCTACACCTTGGTGTAGTAGCTATTGAAAAGGGAGCTCTCGGGTCACTCTAGACAAAGGTCACCAAATTCATTTACTTATTGCAAATGCAACAATAGGATTTACATGTAATCAAATTGTAAATTGTCTTTTGTTTCTTAAATAGCTTCTTTTGATTATTTTGTTCGTGGATTTATTAACTACAAATAATGATTTTATTTGCAGGACTAGTTAGTAAAATTATTAGCTGTGCTACCTAATAGATGTAGTGTAGTATTTAAGTTAAGTGGAAAAATACAACCGTGCCAACGAGGATGATCGACAACTGGTGAACTAGTGGTCAATCTTAGACCACAACTCTTGGTTTCGTTTGTTTTCAGTCAGGTGATTAAAACTATTCTAGAGTTAAAATAAGTTTCTCAGTTAGTGAAAAATACATGACGACTCCGGTCGAAAACTCTATTTTGCTTTCTAAGTCACCGTTGAGGCCGAGCGAGTTATGGTTAAAAGTGACCAATTAATAATAAAATGTACACATGAAGTTGTGGGTGCGTTGTCATTCCTTATCGACGAATAAGAACAAAGATGACCTAAGGAAGGAGACATGAGAGCAAGCGAGGTGATAAAATGAGGTGAATGGAGATGAAGCGAGGTTAAATGGAGAATGAACTGAAGTGATGTAAGGAGATAGATGCTGACTAATCATCCGAGCGCAGCCCACATATACATAGAACGTAGGGGCGTAATTTAGATCAAATTTTTCGTTCAGTCCTCTTGAAAAAATTTCATTGTCAAATCTTCTAAAAGAACAACATGAAAATAAAAATAAGAAATTCGATGACATTTCATTTTTTTTTTCTTTTCCTTTTTTTCACATTCTATGTGAAATCAGTATCATTATTTATAAGCTGTCAAGAACTCGTCACTAAATACATACGCAAAAAAGGGACAGGTGAAATTTTCACGTGCTCTCTCTCTCTCTCTCTCGCAATATCTCGATCCATCCATCAATCGCTTACGTTCATATGTATACAGGACGTTCATGTGTGTCACTTACGAAACTGACACACATGAACGTCCTGTACACATATAAACGTAAGCTATTGATGGATAAGAAGCTCTCTCGGAGGTAACGCAGAATACACCCTCTCTATCACATGCAGAGAAGTAATATCCCTACAAAAATTAGGGGGCTCTTGGTATGTCACTAGACCATATCCGGAGGAGAGGATCCACTTTTGGAATTCTGGGAAGTAAAGACACCCGCCTTCATCGCCATTACTCCCTGGTCCAATCTAACTGTGAGTAGTAGAACGAGTTAGATTTCGTAGGTATAATTGTTTAATAAGGATCAATATCATAACTCTGCTTGTTTGTCAGTGCGTTCACACATGTGGCTCATCCACATACCCTCCCCGCAACCGAATGGGATATTCGTCCACCGAACCCCTCGATCAAGTGAGACATTTTTCCACATTTCTGCACTGCAGCAAGGTGAGATTGGTATATTCTTCTACATAGATGTTGCTTTCTCAGATCAAACACTGTGTTCAACTTCATTGGAAATATTTCTCTAAATTTCTGAGATGAAACTTGATAATTTTTCTCGCTTAGAATATTCGTACTCTTGTCTTCATCTTCATTGTTATACTCATAACATTTCGGCCGATGCGTCTTTCGGTCTTCCTCGGGTGCTTAAAGTCAAACAGAGGAGCTAACACAGAACTTCCAATTGAACCTTTTATTTACTTTACGTGGGTAGATTGTTCGAATTTTGTTTACCATCATTATCATCATCCTGATCCTTTCCCACCACCCTTCTCATCCCGGATTGGCACAGAGCTGTTGTATGTAGATTCTAGCGTGTCGTCCTGCCTTTGCTCGTCCATGTGAAGGGGTCCACAGGAGTATGTCATTTATAAGTTCGTCCCTACTTCTCCAACAGAGTCCCACGTGTTTGGTTCGTCTAACTTGGATAGTTTTCGTGATGAATGGTTGGTCGCGTACAGCTGCTGCCTTGAGGGTTGCTGCCTCCAGGACTTATTCAATATTGCTCGAACCATGACCAGGTACAAGTGTTAAGATATAGTAAGAATTCCTTATTATTTACCTGTAGTTGGAGTTGAACCTCGCAACCTATAGATGTTTTCAATTAGAAGACACTTTTTCAACCAAAAGTCGGTATCCGATGTGCCATGGGTCCTTTTTTAATAAAAAAAATGCTATATGAGCTTAGGTAAAAAAAAAAATCATACATTGTGGAGGTGAGTGGTGTCGTATTAGTTGATACAAACTTTAACGTTTATAACTTCCAGAAATTCACTCCGAATTGTCGAGCAGGCCACATGTCACAGTGGATGAGGCATTTGGTTGAAAAAGTCCTTCTAAATAAAATCATTCAGAGATTGCTACTTCAATCCCGACCACAGATAAGTAAAAAGGTATACTTACTCTAGTTTAACACGTGGGTCATTGTTAAAGGAATTAGAACAATCTACCCCAGTGGAGTAAATGAATGATTCAGTGCTAAACTTTGTGTGGGCTCCCGTGTTCAACATGACGCACCTGAAGAAGGACGTCTCAGCTGAAACATTGTGAGTATAACAATGGAGACGTAGACAATAGTCCAAATAGTTTAAGCGAGTTTAATAAAAATCAAATGTAATTGCCTAGTGCTACTTTCATCTATCCTCGCTTAGTAACATGGTGAATTTTATTTATTGTAGATTAGTTTAACAAAGTTCTAATGAACTCTTCAGTTCTGATCAACTCCAATAAACAACTGTCGAAGACTGAAAATGTAAAAGAAAAAGAGCTCCAAAGATTCCTGGGTACCAGTAATACCGTTATCCACAAAACCGAATATACAACCATACATTAGTTTTATTCTTTCGATAGAATTAACTACTACCAAATGATAAGTGTATTAAGTATTATTGTTATATAATCAAGGAATGATTTTTTATATCAATCATTTTCGTTAATTATATTTTATTATTTTGTTTGGTAAGGCTTTGATCTACTTGGATCTTTTAGTCCGGGTGCATGGTCAGATGGTGCAGTCTTACACCGAAAAGGATATGACAATCATTATCTGTCATAACAAACCCCCAGACAGGAAATAGGGCTGGAGCGTGGATGATGTTATGCCCGGAAGAGATGGACCGGAAAATTTTGAAAAGACAGTAGTTAAGGTTTCTGCCGTTGAGGTGTGTTGCTGAGTTTTCAACTGTTGAAGGTAGCGGTTGAGTTTTTCGGATATTTACCGGCAGAGATCTTAAACACAAGATGCGCTGGGCGTTAGAGATGGGGTCATTATATAGATTTTTAGAAATTATTTTTTGCAAAGGTAAAGCAAGAACTTCTATGTAATAAAATTGCCGATCAACTTTTCTTACTTCAATGGCTCCTCTTGTAATATTTTGACCTTCGACCCGGCCCAAAATGCCATTCAAGGTGATGCACCGGAAGGAAGTGACACATTCTAATGGCAGTTATGAGAGGAAATCGCGTGGGTGGAAATTGGCTGATGAAATGGGACGAGGTAAAAAAAATTCCATGATACTCTCATAGACTGACGCACCGGAAGAGAGTGACCTCTAAACTGCATGACAGTTATTCCCGCTTGATGACGATTAAACATGCGATTTCAAAGATTGAGTGGGCGATCAAGTAGGCGTTGAACTATTATATAGCTCGGTCAAGACAGAAGTCAAGACAGTTGGAGTTCGACGGCCAGTCGCAGTAGAGTTGGGGACGGAGTTAGACGAGATGTGGTAGGTAAAGCCACACCCGGCCGAAGGGGCCCTCGGGAGCCCAGATGAATTGAGGTCCAGAGAAGATGCTGATAAGATGCAGTAAAGGAAGCCATCACCCAGCAGAGTGGGCCTCTGGACCGCCGGTTGAGCATCAGGAGAACAAGAAAGACACAACGTGACGGCCATAAGAGTGAGGGTCAAAATATAGCAGTTTCTGTTCGGTCTCCAGCTCGCTCTCACACACAATCCTTGAGTAACCCCTTTCGAACCTTACAAATAAAGTGAGAGGTATATATTTTGTTAAAGAAGTCTTCCTGCGTCTTTATCATTGTGTCTGTCTTTATTATTGTGTCGTTATATATGCTGTAGATGACAATATGACACTCTTGATGCTTTTTGTTCCTTTGAATTTCGACATGACCTGCTGTTATATAGTCATATGCAGATTCACATCTACATACATGCACATATATATGTAGAATAATTCACAACGACACAATGATAACGACGCAAGAAGGACAAAGACGCAGTAATAAACGACACAGGAAGGCTTCTTTAACAATAATATATACCTCTCACTTTATTGCAAGGGTTCGAAAGGGTTGCATATGAGAGGGATCTGGAGACCGAACATAAACGGTAATATCTTGACCCCACTGTTATGACCGTCACGTTGTGTCTTTCTTGTTCTCCTGATGCTGGGGTCCACTCTATCGGGGTTCTCGAGGGCCCCCTCGGTCGGGTGTGGCCTTCCCTACCACATCTGGTCTCTAGCTGTCTGGAACCCTCCTGCTTTGGCTCGTCGAACTCAACTGAGTTAAATAATAATTCAACGCCGACACGATCGCCCACTGGATCTTTGAAATCGAATGTTTAATCGTCATCAAGCGAAAATAACTGTCATGCAGTTCAGAGCTCACTCTCTTCCGGTGCATCAGTCTGTTTGGCACAGTGGGACCTTCACCTTGTCCCATATTATAAGCCTTAATCCGCCCACGTGATCTCTTTCGATTACTGGCCATTGGAATGTGTCACTTCCTTCCGGTGCATCACCTTGGAATAGCATTTTTTTTGGGGGGGGGGCAGGTCGAAGGTCAAAACATAACACTTCAATTCTAATTTTAATTATCATTCTAATTCTCATTTTAATTATCCGTTTAATTCCTTGCAAACTATTTGATATCATGACTGTGTGCAAACAAATCATTATAATCAAATCAGAAGAATTACTTCAAAGCATTGGCCAAACGAGTTTGGTGTTCACCAATAGTCCGGAAAACCGGGGTTCAATCCCAGGTCGAGTCATACCAAAGACTCAAAAAATGGTATTTGATACCTCCTTGCTTAACACTCAGAATCATAAAATACGGAATAAGGGTAAAGTAAAGCAATTCAGGGAAAGGAGTAGAGCCCTCTCCAACACCTTGGTGTAGTAGCTATTGAAAAGGGAGCCATCGGGTCACCTTCGACTAAAGTCAACTTTTCTGATACAAGTTTGAGCAAAGTATTTTGAATACTTTATCATCTAACCATTTGCAAACAGATGATTACAGATATATAAAAAGAAAAGAAAATGATTTCACCTTAAAATGAAAGAAGCAGAAGATATCCGTTGAAAATTTGACAGATACAAACGACAGAGAGGACTAAGCTTTTCTTGCAAATTCACTTGTCCAAACGGAATCCCTACTCTATATCCTGGAGCAAGCAGCAAGCGGTATTAGCCTCTACATGAACGTAGATAAAGTTGAGTCCATGTGTTTTAAGCATGATGGTTCTGTTGTGTATTGACCTCCGACCCGGCCGGGCTGTCAAAATAGGAAATGCATGTGTGTAAATAACAGGTGCATCCGGTCGAGGAAAAATCAGGATATTATAACATTGACCGTGGACGGGTTGAATGAGTGCGAAATTGTGACGCTCGTAGGAAGAAGCGTAGACGTCAAATTATTATATAACCCAGGTGAATACAGGACGTCAGTCAGTTTGGAGATCAGATAAGTTGGAGATATGATGCGGTAGAGAAAACCAACACCCAATAGAGTGGGCCCCCAGGCTCCCGGTTGAGCAGCCCAAGAGAACAGGAAAGAAACATTGTAATGACCAATAGAGTGGGGGTCAATATGTTGCAGTTCTGTTCGGTCTCCAACTCCCACTCACACACAACCCTTTCAATAAAGTGAGAGGTATATTTTTCTAAAGAACTGTGTCGCTTTCTAAAGAACTGTGTCACCGTAATGATTCTATATGCATGCATATGTATATGTGTATGTATAGTTGTTCATGGCTATACAACAGTTCTATCTCCACATTAAATCGTAAACTACTGAAATTAATGCAACATTTTACGTAACTCAGCAGCAACATTTCATCTACTGAAAAAAAAGTCAACAAACTCATAGGGGAAACGTGGACTGCTACGGACAGGTTGATCGATCATAAAGAAATTTGATATTTGTGATAAAACAAAATGGGATTTATTCCAAGCCATCGATGTGTCAGTATCAACGTATAGTTGCACCACCTTGTATCAAACGAAATGATCACAGATAAGGTTGGATGAGAAATACACAAGAATGCTACGTGCCGATTAGATCAAATCTTGGAAGTAGACCCCCCCCCAAAAAAAACAGCAGGTCGATGGCTATTTGCCTTCAATCTGTAACCATCCTAGCAAGACGAACTAGAAAATGCTGGGTAGTGCTAGAGTAGCAGAGACGAACACATTAGCGATTTTCTCTCATGAACTCCTACTACACGAGTTCACACCAGTGCTGGCCATCCGGTAAAGACTTACATATATCAGTTTTGTGCATAGACCGGAAGCAGTCGACAGGACTTGCCAGGAGGGATTAACAACGTCTATAGAGACAGAGAAGGAGAAAGAAAGAGAGAGAGAGAGTGGGTGAGAGAGAGAAAGACGACGACGACGGCGATCATGATGATGATCGTTTTCCTTGAAAATATCTAACTGCTGGAAATATTCAAAACCAAATAATTGTGCACAAACAATAATTCTTATGTAATAGGAATAGTTACTTGAAATCAAACAATAATGTATGAATTATTGATATTAGAATAAGTAAGTAAAATTGGCGAACATAGTCGAGGACGACCCGAAAGCTCCCTTTAAAATAGCTACTACACCGAGGTGTAGGGGAGGGTGCAACTCCTTTCCTTGGATTGTTCGACTTTACCCTTGATACGTACATTTTATTGCTGAGTGTTAAGCAAGCAGGTACCAAGTACCATTTTTAAAGTCTTTGGTATGACTCGACCTGGGATTGAACCCAGGTCTCCCGGACCAATGGCGAACACTCTACCCACTTGGCCATAAAAAAGAGAATTATCATTAGTTACTTAAAATCATATCAACTACTTAAAAAGAATGGATTTAATCATTAAAGAATTCAACAAAGGATGACACGCTATTAAGCCAACTAACCAACCAACCAAACAACAAATTAAGCAAACCAAATATGTTTTCGGTGGACGCTTTACTAATATGGAAGCACAAATGCACACTTTTCTGATGTTGTAGAAAATACTGTGTAAAACTACGTATATTCCTCATTATTCTTTCACAGGAACAGATTGATAAAATTTAAACGAACGTAAATTTTCTGCAGCAATATTAGTTCCGTATTAACACTAAGTCAAGTTGTATACACGACTTCATCAAAGGCATATGGCATTCATACTGTATCAGATTCGCTGTTTCTGAAAAACGAACCAATTCGCATATAATTTTTTTTAAAAGCTTGGAGAGAGGGATTTAATGAAGATTTTGTCCAGTCTACACTTGCCTATAAGTCGACAATATTGCAGTTGTTTGATGGATCAAATGAAACTCGGGGTGCACTGAATCAAAATGATTCGAGCAGCCATTCTTTATTAGCTGCTGGAATTCGCAATGATGAGAGCGAACGTTTTACCTACTCACTCTGAAAAATTATTAGAAAGTTTTCTTTCAAGATTGGCCTGTCAACAATGACAGTTTTCAGAACAACAGTTAAAAGGATTTAAAGAAAAATCGTCCATAAATGGCTGCATACTTTTAGAAATACCCACCATATATATATATATATATATATATATATATATATATATATATATATATATATATATATATAAAATAGAAGAAATAGGTAAGAATATATATATTGTCATTCAGAGACAGAGTGTTTCGTTCTATCAGGACTCTTCAGTGGGGCTAGTCACGCAGGACCCTCGAAGCCTGGATCGAAACCCATTTAACTTCACGTTAGACTAAGTCTCAGACCTCTCGGTCAACAAGCGGACCACATTGGTTCACTGAATTTTTAAGGTATTTATTTAGGAACAGCAGCAGCGTCCGTTTGTTTACATTTTTATACACTATCAGCTACCAGAGTGCTCAGTTCTTTCGAAGAGCTTTGCATTATGCGAGTGGCGGCCGACAATTCCTTCCCCAGAGTGCTCAACCCCCAGAGAGAGGAAAGGAGAGAAAGAGAGAAAGATGACTTGACTTAATTCCAAATTTTTCATAACTTACGTATCTCAGGAAGATTTTTGTTTCTATCAACCTATCCTTTAATTATATTTTACACCTGTAACACCCACAATATATATATATATATATATATATATATATACATATATATATATATATATATAATGCATATCAAAATTGTTTACCAAAACTATATACACGGGCCTGACTTCAGGTATAGACCACACAGAAGAATGGATTGCTCCTTCATTGCCATTACTTCCAGGTCCACTCTTGGCCGTAAGTGTAGTACCTGTTATGGACCCATCTTTGGGTCAAATAGATCCGTTTGAAAGTTATTTCTATTGGATAGGAATACTGTAGACCTGATAACTTTGGTGAAATCATTTCTGTTAAAATTACTTGAAGCTATCATTTTTTTATTGAGCATTATTATTAGATACATGAAACTATATATTTGCTTGTTCGATAGGAACACTTACCATGATAACTGCGCAAACAAATGATTATTGTTTAAATAGGAATACATACTTTTAACCATATAATTGTGTGTAAATTATTTAGATAGGAATACTTTAAACCATATATGTAAGTTACATAAGTCGGCCGACCCGAAAGCTCCTTTTTCAATTGCTACAACACGAAGGTGTAATTGGAGGATACCACTCCTTTCCGTGGATTGCTCCACTTTTCCTTAATCAATGCTTTAAAATACTGAGTTTTAAACAAGGAGGCATCAAGTACCATATTTGGTGTCTTTCGTAGGAGTCGTCCATTGGCGAACACTAACCATTATGCCAATGGATCGGTCAAAATATACAATTGTGTGTAAATCATTTGTATTAGATAGGAATACTTGAACTTATAAATGTGTGCAAACAAATGATTATTAATAAATAGGAATACGTACTTTAAGCCTTATAATTATGCAAATTATTTGTATTTGATAAGAATACTTGATTTTAAATCTGTATGCAAGCAAATGATAATAGACCAAACAAGAAAGTGCTGTTTGAAAAATGGAAAAATCATTTAACTATATCCAAATTATTTCGTTTGTTTAGGTTTGATTTTATGGTATATCCTCAAGTCAAAACTATTTAATGATAAATCAGGTTTATATATATATATATATATATATGATTTGTAGGCATAAGACAAATAGTTGAATAGTTCCAAGTATTGCTATATATCAATAAGAATTCAATTCTACACAGTCATTTGTTTATAAACAGTTAAATGATCAAAGTGTTCTATTTCTAACGATTCAATTTAGCAAAGGCCATTTTTTGCCCTCAGTTTAAATGTGAAACACTTCTATTTAACCCATAGATAGGACCCTTTTAGGTAATACCACTCCTGGACTGAGTGGACTTGGGAGCGATGACAATTAAAGGGTATTCTGCATTCACTAAGCTCCAGTATTACAGGAGGGTCACCATCAGGTTGTTTAATTATAAATCTAGGATACTTGTTGAGTAGGTGGGGCTTACCCTTCTGCAATAATCCGGTCGGTGTCTTCCACTGCTCTAACTGACTGGGCTGCAAATTATTTGTATTATAGTTAGTTACTTGACGCTATAATTTTCTATTCAATATTATCATCATTAGATAAGTGAACGATAGAACTGCAGACTAATTATTTCTGTTAGAAAGGAATATTTGAAACCACATAACATAATGTTCAATCTAATAGTTATCATTAAGAAGGAGTAATTGCATAAACAATATCATTGTGTGTAATTGTTTTTTATTAGATAGATATACTTGATAGCATATAACTGTGTACAAAGAAATAATTATGGACAAATGAAAAAGTGCCATTTAAAAAAAACAATTGAATATTGAAAATATAATTTTAATTAACATTCAACATTTACAAATAAATGAAATTTGGGCTTTAAATGACCTATAAGGAATTGATTAGCCGTTAAACAAATAAACCAAAATTGACGAAGCCAAATACAGATCAGCTGGGGCAGCAGAATTTACCGACTGCATCTCTGCAGAGGAATTAGACTTCCCCAACGAGTGTCCTGAAATGACGCTAAATAAACTCATGGTGAGGCTTCAGTAATGCCAAAGGTTTGGGGAATGCAGGGTACCTCTTCATTGCTATCGCTTCCAGGTCCACTCTGACACGGAGTGGTAGCTCTTGATAGGGTCCTATCTATGTGGTCAAATAGAATTGAACTGTGTAATTACGTTAAACTGAATTGTTTGAAATTAACTGTTTTTACATGTAACTATCTGTAAACAAAAAACTATACTTAAACAAAATTGAATTGTTTGAAGTAGAACTGTTTATATGTATGAAGATGGATTTAGCATCAAATAACCTATAATGGTTGATATGCCATAAAACTAAACCAAACAAAACCAAATATTGATTGTTATGATTATTTTGAGGCATTTAAAAATGAATCAAATTTTAATATTAGATAACACAGAAAGGGTTGAAATGCCGTTAAACGGAAACCAAATTAACCAAACAAAACCAACTAAATATAATGATTATAATGAAAAAAATTATGAATGAATTAAAGTTTGACATTATATTTCTTATAAGGTGTTGATGTGCCGTTAAACAAATAAGCCAAATTAAATGAAACCAAGACCAGTCGGCTGTGACTGTAGAATACACCCACAGTATCTCTGTAGAGAGGTAAGATTCCCTCAACGAGTGTCCTGGACATGACATTATATCTGATGGGTAGGCTCCAGCCTTGGAGCTTTGGAAAATGTGGAGCACATCTTCATTGCTATTACACCCAGGTCTAATCTAACCCGGAGTGGCAGCACCTGATCGGGCCCTATGAGTCTAATAAAACTGTTTGATATTTAAACTGTGAACAAATAAATGATGTACGTTAAATTGAAAGGTTAAAAATAGAACTCTTGGATCAATTAACTGTGTGTAAACAAATGACTCGTGTTGAATTGAGTCGTAGGGGATACTTAGCAATACTTGGAATCATTTCGTAAATAGAATTATTAGAATCAGATAACAATACTTGAAACTCTTTAACTATGAGCCTAAATTAGATTATTGGTATTACATTGTAATACTTGGAGCCATTTATCTGTGTGCAAAAAAAAAATGAACAGTGTTGAATTGAATAATTAGTGTTAAATAGCAATACTTGTAGCCACTTCACTGTGCGCAAACAAATGATTAATATTGATTTGAATTATTTCTCTTAGATAACAATGATTGAAACCATTTAACTGTGTAGAAACCATAGCAATACTAGTGTAAAAACGAATTAGTTCTAACTCATTTAAAAATGAAATTACCTACAAACTATTTACTTATAAATCATATATGTATATCCATCTAAATAAATGCAAACAAAACTGATGTTAAATTCATACAGTTACGTAGTAATACTTGAAAAGATTTGTGTAAACAAGTGATTGATGATTAATAGAATTATTCATGTCAGATAGAAATACTTGAAACTATTAAACTATGTGAAAATGAAAGGATCTTAAGCTCGTTTGAAAATGTTATCTACAAACTATGCCTTTACAAACCACATATTTAATATATATGTATAAAGAGGATATGACATTAAATAATCTACAATGGTTGATATGCCATAAAATCCAATCAACCAATCTTGATGAAATCAAATTGTTTATCCTATAGACTTAAATATTATAGAAGCACAAACGCACACTTCTATAGTGACATTTCTAATGTTGAAGAAAACGCCACATAAAAATTCTGAACTTTTTCTCCCAATGAAAAATTTCGAAAGCAATCGCAAATAGACAGACAATCGTTTAACAAGGACGATCTAGAACATTTACATAAAAATAATACAAAAGAAACGAATAAAATGAATGGAAAAGAAAGGAGAAAAAATAATGGCTGTACATAACAGCATACAAAGAACATTTTGGGGTGTATTGAGTACGCAGGGATTGTCTATATAGTCCCTATTCGCAAACATTTAAGGGTGACAGGAGTCGAAAAACAACCTGAACATTGCTGATTACTCACAAAATGGTCACATGTCAGACATTGTCGTCAGTCAAAGTCAGTTTGAAACAAAAGAACATCGTTAACCAATTAACACCTTCGACATGGACAATCTGCTGACGTATTTTCTAATCTCTTAGTTTTACAGTGAAACCGAAACCTCTGGGTCTGCTGTCACATTATTTTTAGGATAATATTAAAGATTCATTTAGCTGAGAACGGTACATGTCATTCAAGTTTTAGAACGAGTGAAAACGGAAATTTTCTGCAACATACGCCACCAACATTTTCAAAAGAAATTATATATATATATATATATATATATATATCATCATTTTTACACCTTGAGAGGTTTTTACATGAGCCTTAGCCGATGGTCTTTCATTGGAGTCTGAGTGAAAACAAATCTTCTCAAGTCTCCAAGACTCCTCTCCGGTATCTGGTCGATCTCAGCAATGCTGTAGATTGGATTATTTCCATTCGTTTTTTTTTTTTTTAATTTCCTAGTACTTCAGTCCCTGTACTATTCCTCTGGTGACTGAACCAAGAACACCGATTTCAATTGGTATCACCATTATTTACTTGTTCCACAGTTTTTTCAATTCCCTAGCAAGGTCCAGGAACATATCTCTTTTCGCTTTCTTTCAATTTTACTCTGTGGACAGCGGGGACAGCACAGTCCACAATCCTGTAAGTTCTCTTTTCTTTTGTTGATTATTATTAGGTTTCGTCGTCTGTCGGAGGTTAGGTGATATGTTTGCATCACAAAAAAAGAGGGGTTTGCCCGTCCCATTCTCCAGGACAGATTCTGGTTGTTCATATACCATTTGTTCGTATGGTCAAACTTCAATTTCTGGGAGATTTCCCAGTGGATCACCTTGCCCACCTAGTCGTGTCTTGGCTTCTATTCTTTCTGTGCTAATTTGTTGCATTCACTTATTATGTGATTGATCGTTTCACCAGATAATCCACATCTGCTGTTTTATTGCGTCTTATCGATTCTTGCTTTGACATGGTTGATCCTTATGGCGTTGTTTTGTGCTGTTATTAGATTAGAGTCAGGTTCTCTCTTAAGGTTTACTTTTCTTAGCCACATTAAAGTTATCTCTTGTAAGATGTCGCTTGTTAGTCGCTTAAAACATTGTTTTTCTTCCTCCGTTTGATTTCTGGTTATTTCCGTTCTGCTGATCCTCGTATAGTCAGTATTATTTCTGGTGGTTGTAATCAGTCTTCCTTCTCACTTTTCTATGTTGTCTTCCAGTCCTTGTATCGACGCATCAACACTGTCTTCAGTACTGGCAAGTCCTCTTCCTCCCTCTTTTCTTAACATATTTAGTCTGTCAACGTCTTCTCTGGGATGCAAGGCCTTATGCAAAGTGATTAGTTTTCTTGTTTGCTTAAAGTCTTCTCTGGTCCATTTGTTTAAGTTCTTCTCTGATCTACTTCAAGACAGTTCATGAGTATCTTACGAGTAGGGACAACCCAGATATTTATCCTTTTAATATGGTTGCTGCCATGTAGTTTTGTCTTTAGTAGTTTTCCGGTTCCCCTGAGATGTATAAATCTAATATCTGTGTATAAACCAGATTTGACATTAAATAGCCTACAATGGTCTATATACCATAAAACCAAACCAATCCATACTAACCACTTTGATGTTAACTACACTCACGAAACAAAGAACCATTTCCCGAATTTTCTGACCCTTACATTGGTATTTGCACTAATAAGATCGAAGCTTACTGTTCCCGAATTTAAAGATGGTTAAAGTATACAGGTGTAGGGGAGGTTAAGTGATTCTACATCGGCAAATCGATATCTAGAGAAGTGTTCAGGAAAAGTGTTAACGAAAATTTTGAATTCTTTTTGAACACATATAATTTGTCAAATATATATATATATATATATATATATATATATATATATATATATATATGTATATTTAGGCAGCATTTCTTCGTTAATGCAAATTTCATTAAACATAATAGACATTTTATGCCTACATATTCTCTTTTGGATCCGTTCGAATTCCCGTATTACTTTTATCGTATTCGGGGGGAACTGATTTAGGTATTGTCCATAATTGTATGTATCTCTAGTACTTTCTGCCCGACTTTGGGCCATCATCAGGGGATAATCTGTTACAAAAGTGATGTAACTTTTGTTTTAGCAAATTACTACTGTGTAAGGACGTCTTTGCTGTTGGAGATTATGGCGCTTGCTTTTAAATGTAATTCTGTAAATAGTGCCAGTAGCTAAAGACATTTAAGTACGTTAGCACTGGTTTGAAAATTAATTCTATTAAGTGCTGGTTGCAGGTTTCTAATATATAGTGCTTCGAGAATCTGAAATTTTTGTTTATTATTTTGATGTTCGAGTATTGTTGTGTTGTCGGTGAGAATTTTTCGTAGTTGTGTTGTTGGGCATGAATGTTTTTTAAATGCTGAGCTATTGCACTTGTGTCAGAAAGGTGCATTGTAAGTCTCCTCGACAGGGTAGTTGAGGTTAAACCAACATATATATTATTATTATCAGAGATACAATCTCCTAGGGGACATTTAAATTTATATATAACGTTGGTTTTTTGCAACACCCCAATCGAGGGAGAGGAGTTATTTCTAATGACCAAATTCGAGGTTTTAAACTTATTATAATATATGATAAGTTTTATTTTTTTATTAGGATCAGTGGGGAGTATGTTTTTGTGAATCAATGTTTTCATTATTTTTTCATCGGATTTATAATTGTAGTGCATTTGGTTACGATAAAAAAGTTTGATATATGTTTGTTGACTGGATGGAGTAGTACACTGTTTATTTTGTTGGTTAACATCTTTGATCCTACGTTTAATTTGTTCATCAACAATATAGTTAGGAAACCCATTATCGATGAGAGCCTGTTTTATGTTTTTTACCTCTTTATAAAATATTGTTTTGGAGGAGGAGATTAGTTTGGCACGGGATATTACATTACGAATAATTGCTTTTTTATATCTGAAGGGGAATTCACTTTTAAAGTTGAGGGTACAGGAGTTATTACTAGAGGGTTTTTTGTAGGTGGAGGTAGTGAAGTTATTATTGTTGTTAGTATCAATGAGAACATCTAAAAAGGAAATTTTATTGTTTTTGTTTAGTTCATGAGTAAAGTTAAGATACCTTCCAAAACAATTCAGTTCTTAACTTTACTCATGAACTAAACAAAAACAATAAAATTTCCTTTTTAGATGTTCTCATTGATACTAACAACAATAATAACTTCACTACCTCCACCTACAAAAAACCCTCTAGTAATAACTCCTGTACCCTCAACTTTAAAAGTGAATGCCCCTTCAGATATAAAAAAAGCAATTATTCGTAATGTAATATCCCGTGCCAAACTAATCTCCTCCTCCAAAACAATATTTTATAAAGAGGTAAAAAACATAAAACAGGCTCTCATCGATAATGGGTTTCCTAACTATATTGTTGATGAACAAATTAAACGTATGATCAAAAATGTTAACCAACAAAATAAACAGTGTACTACTCCATCCAGTCAACAAACATATATCAAACTTTTTTATCGTAACCAAATGCACTACAATTATAAATCCGATGAAAAAATAATGAAAACATTGATTCACAAAAACATACTCCCCACTGATCCTAATAAAAAAATAAAACTTATCATATATTATAATAAGTTTAAAACCTCGAATTTGGTCATTAGAAATAACTCCTCTCCCTCGATTGGGGTGTTGCAAAAAACCAACGTTATATATAAATTTAAATGTCCCCTAGGAGATTGTATCTCTGATAATAATAATATATATGTTGGTTTAACCTCAACTACCCTGTCGAGGAGACTTACAATGCACCTTTCTGACACAAGTGCAATAGCTCAGCATTTAAAAAAACATTCATGCCCAACAACACAACTACGAAAAATTCTCACCGACAACACAACAATACTCGAACATCAAAATAATAAACAAAAATTTCAGATTCTCGAAGCACTATATATTAGAAACCTGCAACCAGCACTTAATAGAATTAATTTTCAAACCATTGCTAACGTACTTAAATGTCTTTAGCTACTGGCACTATTTACAGAATTACATTTAAAAGCAAGCGCCATAATCTCCAACAGCAAAGACGTCCTTACACAGTAGTAATTTGCTAAAACAAAAGTTAAATCACTTTTGTAACAGATTCTCCCCTGATGATGGCCCAAAGTCGGGCAGAAAGTACTAGGGATACATACAACTATGGACAATACCTAAATCAGTTCCCCCCGAATACGATAAAAGTAATACGGGAATTCGAACGGATCCAAAAGAGAATATGTAGGCATAAAATGTCTATTATGTTTAATGAAATTTGCATATATATATATATATATATATATATATATATATTGTACCTAGTAATTCTCACCGAAAAAAATAATTTTTAGGAACACCAAGTTTTTCTTTTTATACTCCTCACCTGCATGATTTACTCTATTTAGTAAAAACCCAATTCGTGGATTGTATTGAAGACGTGGTCACCTTTTCTTTCTTTTTTTATTCAGGCAAACAGGTAAGTTAATGGCAAGGAATCATTTATGCACGTCATATTTTTTCACGAAAACCTTTTTCCTAATGATTTGATGTTATTTTACCAATACATATATATTTGATTTAGTTTTTCTAATATCATAAAAAAAGTGGTTGTGTGTTGCCATTTCAAAAAATGTTTAGCTATTGTTATATACTCACTTGCCGTATCATAACGACTCAATAATAATAACAGACGCATGACAAACGACAGACGCACGAAGAAAGGACGCAAGAAGACTTCTTTAGAAAAATATTCACCTCTCACTTGATTGCAAGGGTTCGAAAGGGTTGTTGAAGGGTTGCATGTGAGATGATGCTGGAGACCGAACATATACTTCATATTTTGACCCCACT
The DNA here is from genome assembly GCA_963585895.1 of Sepioteuthis lessoniana. Lineage (NCBI taxonomy): Eukaryota > Metazoa > Mollusca > Cephalopoda > Myopsida > Loliginidae > Sepioteuthis > Sepioteuthis lessoniana. The sequence continues at coordinate 40,950,975 of OY757907.1, read as the reverse complement.
GTTATGACCGTCACGTTGTGTCTTTATTGTTCTCCTGATGTTGGGGTCTACTCCATCGGGGCTATCCGAGGGCCCCCTCGGTCTGGTGTGGCCTTCCCTACCACATCTCGTCTCTAACCCTCTGGGAGTCTGCTGGCAACTGCATCGGGGGTTTTCCGAGTTCCCCCTCGGTCGGGTGTGGCCTTCTCTACCACATCTCGTCTCTAACCCTCTGCTGGCAACTGCTCTGGCACCCCAAACTCAACTGAGTTAAATAATAACTCAACGCCCACACGATCGCCTACTGGATCTTTGAATCAGATGTTTAAACGTCATCAAGCGGAAATAACTGTCATACAGTTCAGAGGTTACTCTCTTCCGGTGCATGACTGTAATGGCAAAATGGGACCTTCACCTTTTCCCATATCATAAGCCTTAATCCGCCCACGCGATCTCTTTCGATTACTGGCCGTTGGAATGTGTCACTTCTTTCCGGTGTATTACCTTGGAATAGCATTTTTGGGCTGGGTGGAAGGTCAAAATATAACACTATGCTCTTCTTTGAACATGAAGCTTAAGACTTCTTGAACAACATTTGTATATATATATATATATATATATATATATATATATATATATATGATAAAGATAAGTGGATAAGTCAGACACTTACAGTGGGTTTAGTAATATTTCGTTCTTTATTCTCAGAATTTCTTCAGGTGAAAACTTTTTTGAGTTTTACTACATTTTAGCTATTGCTAACTGGTAGTATAACTCAAAAATGTTTTTGCCGGAAGAAGTTCTGTGAATAAAGGAGGAAATACTACAAAAACTGTTGTAAGTGTCTGATTTATCCACTTTTCCACTGACTTTTATCATCAGCAAAATCTACCATATCACCCTCTCTCTCTCTCTCTCTCTCTATATATATATATATATATATATATATATATATATAAAATCATTAAAAAGTTCCAACTACTCTTGTACTTGTATAATGGGAAAATTATGGTGTTTTGTTATTTCATATTTATTGTTTTTCTTCCCATTGAATATCAAGAATTCTTTTAGTTTTACCCGGCAATTAAATAATTTTAAAATCTCCTCCACACACACAAACACACACATATACATATATATATATATATATGTGTATATATATGTGTGTGTGTGTTTGTGAGTGTATGTGTCTACTTTATGACCTTGGGTCTTTCAAATTCTTTTTTTTCTCTCTGCATCTATCTCATTCTGTTCAGATACTTTTGGGAGGACTTATCGTTTATCTGAATAGGTTATTGATTCTTTCATTAATTTATTCTTTGCTTTCATTCCTATATTAAAACAACATCAACAAAAACACCCATCCGATCTTATTAACTCCGACCCAAAGAACAGTCATCCCTCCGATGAACAACAAAGACGAAATTCAATATAAAGCTTGCACAATACGCCCTGAGAAAACTTTGATATCGCTTGAAGACTCATATTTACTTTTAAGTAGATATTTAAGATATCCAACAAAGCCACCTGCTTATCTCTAAAATTACTCACCGTCATCCAGCCACCATCAATCCCCGCTTATTTTTTCTCAAGAGGCACGCTGATTGAATGCTCTTAGTATCGTTCCATAGTGAATGGCCCCTGATATAGATCACCCTGGCACATTCCATTTCCCTGATCTTTAGCTCCCCTCAGTCATAGCCAGGCCACTTACGTTCTAAAATGAAAACAGTCGCCGTCAATGACCTGGAATCGATCCTATACTGAAGTATTTGGAAGGGAAAGGTGAAGAGGCCTCTCATTTGATGGAATATTTCATTTGTATGCCAGTTATGAAATAGTTAGTTCTCCTATTTGACATCGGGAAACTGTTGATTTGCTCTCACATATATATTCAGGTTATGCATAAAATCGTGTTACTAAAACAACCGCTCCTTCCTGCCTCAATATTCAACTTACTTTTCTGCTATGTACAGGATATGACTCGAGGTATCATTATTAGGCAAAGATCCATCCACCCATGAATACACGGACAAGAATAGTGCTAAAATTTGCTTGGTCTCCGCCTACATCTCCCTTTGGGAAGCGCCTCAGGCATTAGACTCTTAACCTGACCCTCTACCTTTTAGACAAGGAGGTAGGTGCTACTTGGGGGAAAGACGACCTCATGAAGCCAATATATCGATAGGAATAAAAGCCTACATTTTTCCTACCTCAATATCTCTCCCACTGACAGAATGTGAGTCAAGGTTAAAGTTTTTTGGCGGAAGCCGCTTCCCGTGCACGAATCCACGGACAATAGAAGTACTAAAAAAAGACAAGTCTCCACTGACATTACCCCCTTCCCCTTGTAAGGTTCCTCATGCATCGGCAAATGAACCTGATCCTTTCTTTTTTTTAGAAGGGGTATAATTGTTACCAAGGGGAAAATCCTCTGAAGCCAAGCTCTTCAATGTATCAGTAGAATTAAAGATTGCTCTTCTTTCTGCCTCAAACTATTTTTGTGTAACCTGTTATTTAACTTTACAAAGGTAGCGATTCCTCATTAATAGGATTAGTTAATTTATCTAATTTGCCTTTTATAATCACTTTTACAAAAAATTATCTAAAAACAGGTTATTAAAATTGATTCTTATTCATTTTTAATCGCGTTCTTTTTATAACTCGTCAAAGAGAAAAATATTTGCCGGTGCTGGGCCTAAACAAAAGTTGAATTAGACAAAGACGTTTAATGGCATATCAACGTGGGTGGTTTACTTTATATCAAATCCGGTTTCAACTGAACAGTTTATAGGTACATTTATTTTTAGAAGTGTTGTGAAACTCGTTTGTAATGTGATATCATTTCTAACACCAGTGATATTATGCACAAAAATCTAAAGAAATTTACAATAAGACCAAATCACTTCTATTAACCCTTTCTTTACAAGATATATTCAAACAAAATGATCCCTTCCCCAACCTGTTTCACAGGGTTTTTTATGATTATGATTCCCTACAAGCAAACCCCTATTAAAAAGGGTGTGTCATCATGGTGTAATGGTTAAAGCGATGGGCTGCGAGTAAGCGAGTTCGTACTCTCGTCGAGCTTTTACGTTCACTTTCGCGCAAATACCCTTGGTAAAGATATGAACCCCTTTATCCTCCCAGCTATGGGTTAAATAGTACCCCTACTGTTCTTCTATGAGAACGGCTTTGGTATTAAATAACCGACAAATAACCGATATTCCATTAAACAAAGAAACCAAACCAAACCAAACCTAACCAAACCTAATAAAAAAAAAAAACGAATAACCAACTAATTATCTAAAGTTTATTATTAATTCTTAAGACCTCTCCTTTGAATTACTTTTCAGACTTATTTTCCTTTACTCGATTCGGCATTAAATGACCGATGAAGTTGATATGCCGTAAAACAAAACTAAAAAAACAAACAAAACTCGTTTGTTTGCCCTCAGATAATTTCTAAAGTATTGCTATCTAACACTAATAATTCTATTAAATATGAAACAGTTGTTTGAACTGTGAAATGGTTTCGAGTGTTCCAATCTAACACTTATGATTTTATCTTTGATCATTTGTTTACATACTGTAATATAATTTTAAATATTGCTATTTAACATTAGATTTTTCTATTTATCAAGTAATCCTATGGAATATAAATAATCTGCACACTGTTAAACAACATCTCACACCTAAAAATCTGGACCTGGCAAAGAAAAGGAAACTTTAAGAGAGAAACGGAATCCCTCCTAATAGCAGCACATGACAACGCCATAAGAACCAATCATATCAAAGCGAGGATAGATAAGACGCAACAAAACAGTAAATGTAGGCTATACGGTAAAAGAGACGAAACGATCAATCACATAATAAGCGAATGCAGCGAATTAGCACAGAAGGAGTATAAGGCGAGACACAACTGGGTCGGCAAGGTGGTCCACTGGGAAATGTGCAGGAAATTTCAATTCAACCATACAAACAAATGGTATATGCACAACCCAGCACCTGTCCTAGAAAATGACACGCATAAACTCCCATGGGATTTTAACATACAAACGGATCACTTGATCCCAGCCAGAAGACCAGACATCATAATAATCAACAAAAAAAAAAAGAAAATTTGTAAAATTGTTTACTCTGCTGTCCCGGCGGACCATAGAATAATTCTGAAGGAAAGTGAAAAGAAAGAGAATTGTAAAAGCTGTAGAACATGAAAGTAACGATTGTGCCTATTGTGATTGGTGCGTTAGGCACAATAACTAAAGGATTATTAAAAGGCCTGGATGACTTGGAAATTGGTGGACGGGTAGAGACTATCCAAACGACAGCATTGCTAAGAACGGCCAGAATACTGAGAAGAGTCCTGGAGATTTGAGGACACTTGCTGTCACTCAAACTCCAGTGTAAAACCATCAGTTAACGCTGATATGAAAAACTCTAAAAGAGTAAATAATCATAATAATAATAACCTAGACGTGGCTATGAAAAGAAAACCTATGAGAGAAACTGAATCACTCATAATAGCAGCACAAAACAACGCCATAAGAAGCAATCATATCAAAGCAAGAATAGATAAGACGCAACAAAATAGCAAATGTAGATTTTGAGGTGATAGTGAGGAAACCACCAATCGTATAATAAGCGAAAGCAGCAAATCAGCACAGAAGGAGTATAAGACTGGATACGACTGGGTGGGCAAGGTGATCCACTTGGAGATGTACGAACAAATGATGTACGAACAAATGATGTACCATAACCCCGCATCTGTCCTGGAGAATGGCACACATTAACTCCTATGTGACTTTGACAAATAAACGAACCAGCTAATCTCAGCCTGAAGACTAGACCTGATCATAATCAACAACAAAAAAAAAAAAAAAGAAAAGAAAAAAAGACGGAAGAACTTGCAAAATTGTGGACTTTTATGTCACGGCTGACCACAAAATAAAACTGAAAGAAAGTAAAAAGAAGGATAAGTACCTCGATCATGCCAAGGAATTGAAAAAAACTAAGGAACATGAAGGTGACAATTATACTAATCGTGATTGGTGCTTTTGGTTTAGTCACCAAAGGATTAATAAAGGGACTGGAGGATTTGGAAATAAGAGGACGTGTCGAATCCATCCAAACTACTACATTATTAAGAATGGCCAGAATACTGAAAAGAATCCTGGAGACTTGAGGAGACTTGTTCTTATGAATGTATATACATAAGCATATATATGAATATGAATAGATATACATGGTAAAGTATAAAAAAGTGTATATATATATATATATATATATATATATGGTGACTGTATCGGCATGGAAAAACTCGGTCAATGCATCGGTAGGAGGGGTGGGAATACTTCTAGGACCAAGAGCGTTAAAAACACTGAACAGCATTGAGAGAATACAACCTAGGATGATGGCCGCAACGTTTAATGGCAACCCCAAAGCAACAATTATCTCCTGCTACAGCCCTACCAATGTTAGCGAAGACAACGAAATAGCCACCTTCTACGAAGATCTATCCTCCCTAGTACATAGCATTCCGAAACACAACCTGCTAGTCATTGGCGGAGATATGAATGCACAAATCGGGAAAAACAGACACAACAAATACAGCCTACACTGCGCGTCTAACAGGAATGGACAGCATTTAATAGATTTCATGATAGAAAATAGATTAACATGCCTCAATACAAACTTTCAAAAAAGGGAGGGGAAATTATGGACCTACACATACGCGAATAAGAGTAAAGCACAGATAGACTACGTTCTTATAAACAGGAAATGGAAAAACAGTGCGATGAATTGCGAGGCATACTCCTCTTTCGAGGGTGTGTCCTCCGATCATCGAATAGTTACGGCCAAAGTACGACTAAGCCTAAGAAAAAACGCCACACGTAAAGCGACGACCAAGCACTATGACTGGGCCCTACTCAACAACAGAGATATTAGAGATAAGTATGCATTAGAATTAAGAAACAGATTCGAAGCACTACAAGAGAAGGCAGAAATAGGCACCCCAAATGACGAATATGAAAATTTTGTAGAAGCACACCTGGAGGCGGCAGAAAAGTGTATTCCAACAAAGCCTAGAACTAAATATAGAGTCCCTGGGGAAACGCTAGCGGCTAGAGAAAAACGTGCACTTGTGAAGACTGCCTCCAAAAGCTATCGAAAGAACCCAACAAACACAAATGCACGAAAACTAGAAAAGGCACAACATCAATTAACAAGAATATACCTAAAAGAACAGGCAGAATACGTACAAAATCAGATAGATAAGATTAGAGACTCGGTGGAAGATAGGCAATCAAGGATAGCCTGGCAAACAATAAACGAAGTAAGTGGAAGGAAGAGCACAGCCAAAGCAAAATTGAAAGCTGCAAGCCAACAAGAAAGAGTAAAACTGTGGGAACAGCATTTCAAAAATCTACTAGGAAACCCACCGGAAATAACGGATGAACCGATCACCAGAATTATTAGTAAGCAATTAGACGTAAAACTAGGTCCTTTCACCAAAGAAGATCTCGACTCGGTTCTCAGAAGAATTAAAAATAGGAAAGCGGCGGGGCTAGACGAGATCCCCCCAGAAGTGTGGAAGACGAGACAATTCGACGATATACTGCTCCGGCAATGCAACGCAGTCTATAGTCAAAATAGGATAGAACGATGGACGAAGGGATGCATCCTTCCATTCCCTAAAAAAGGCGACCTCGGACTAGCCAAGAACTACCGAGGGATAACACTTACATCCATAGCAGCCAAAATCTACAATGCCCTACTACGAAACCGCATAGAACCCAAAATAGACAACATCCTTAGGAAAAACCAAAATGGCTTCCGGAGAAATAGATCCACAACCTCACAAATACTGACCATCCGTAGAATCCTGGAAGGCGTTCGGGCAAAAAACTTACAGGCGACATTACTATTTGTCGACTTTACCAAGGCATTCGATTCCATACACAGAGGGAAGATGGAGCAAATCCTACTAGCATACGGCCTACCAAAAGAAACCGTAGCAGCGATAATGATTCTCTACAGAAACACCAAAGTGAAAGTACGTTCACCAGATGGAGACACGGAATACTTCGACATAGTTGCAGGAGTACTACAAGGAGACACACTAGCCCCGTACCTCTTTATCATCTGTCTAGACTATGTGCTTAGGATTTCAATCGACAAAATCAGAGAAAATGGCTTCCAGCTGACTAAGAGAAGAAGCAAAAGGTACCCCGCAAAAACAATCACGGACGCCGACTACGCTGATGACTTGGCGTTACTAGCGAATACGCCTAATCAAGCAGAGACACTACTGCATAGTCTGGAACGAGCCGCAGCTGGCATTGGCCTCCATGTCAATGCAAACAAAACCGAATATATGTGTTACAACCAAACGGGCAACATTGCCACACTAGACGGAGCCTCTCTGAAACTAGTCAACAAATTCACCTACCTAGGAAGCAGCGTCTCATCAACCGAGAAAGACATCGACACACGACTGACGAAGGCATGGACAGCTATCGATAGGCTCTCGATCATATGGAAGTCGGACCTAACTGATAAAATGAAACGCAGTTTCTTCCAGGCAGCGGTTGTGTCGATACTGCTATATGGATGCACCACATGGACGCTTACGAAGCGGCTGGAAAGGAGGCTGGACGGAAATTATACAAGAATGTTGAGAGCAGTATTAAACAAGTCCTGGCGACAACACCCCACGAGACTCCAACTATACGGACACTCGCCCCCCATCACAAAAACTATACAAGTTCGACGAACCAGACACGCAGGACACTGCTGGAGAAGCAAGGACGAGCTCATAAGCGATGTACTCCTGTGGACCCCCACACATGGATGTGCAAGAGTGGGACGACAAGCACGAACCTACATACAGCAGCTGTGTGAGGACACGGGATGTAACCCTGAAGACCTGCCGGAGGCGATGAATGATAGGGAGAAATGGCGAGAGACGGTCAGGGATATCCGCGCAGGCGGCGCGACATGATGATGATGATATATATATATATATATATGCATGCATATGTATATACAAGCATGAATGTATTTATATATGCATACATGTACGCATATATAGATACATATATTTTTTCTTTGTTTTGTTCGTTCAAAAAGAGAAAAAGTAAATATTTCAAAATGAATAGGCCAATAAAGAGATTTATATATATATATATATATATTTTTTTTAGATTATTTATTTTGTTCTTACACGCGTTTCCATATTCTTGCTTTCTTCAGAGAAAAAACGTTTAATACTTTTTCCGGGGTGGAGTTTGCTTTCTATAGAAGTCACTGTTTCGTTAAGTTGGTTGTTTTTTTTTTATTCCGTGATAAATTTTCTCGTTGTTGGCTCTCTTTTTCTCTTTTTCCCTTTCCATCTCTCTTCTCTTTCCAATAGTATGCTTTGTGTCCTCCCTTGTCGGTGCACTTTCCCTTTCCCCAATTAGTCTTTGATATTTGATATGCTGTCAAGATTTTTTGTTGTTTTACTCTGGGTTGTTGTGTGTGTATGAGCATGTGCATGTGTTTCTATGTGTATGTATATTTGATAAGCTATAAAATTTATTAGTCGATTTTGGGGAAGTTAAAGTGGTTTAAACTCAACTGACCACGACTTTTAACTTTTTTCTGGATATATATATATATATATATATATATGCTACTGTGTTTCTCTCTCTCTCTCTCTCTCTCTCTCTCTCTCTCTCTCTCTCGGTATGTGTATAGTTTATGTTCAATTCAGTGTGGGCTTGAATTTTTCTATGATTTTTTTTTTGAGTAATATGCACCATTAGTCTTGTACATGGGCATTGTTTTGTAATAACTGTTGCTACAATCATATAGGTGTTTTGACACATTTAATTTTTATTTTCAGGTAATTTAACGCTGCTTTTTTGGAGTGATGTTCTGGTACTCAGAGCTTATGTTAATCCAATGTATACTTCTGAACATTTGTTAAATTCGGTTATGTAGACTTCACATTTTGAGTTGCAGTTTAAATCTTTATCCTATTTACCAACCCCTCTGCTCGGGCAGGATATGACACAAGGTCAATTTTTAAGCGGAGTTTAACAGGTTTGAATTCAGAGTTTTCCTTCTCCTAGACTAGTTGCCTCACCAAGGCTGAAGAACCTAGTCTGTCCTACTATTTACACATAGCTGGAGGGAGAATAATTGGATTCATACCTTTCCCAAGGGTATTAGTGCTATGTGAAATGCAATCAGTCTCGTCCAGGATTTGAACTCGTGTCGCCGTGTTTATTTCCTAGAACGATAACAATTACACCACGGGCACCTCCACAGTTTAAATCTTTATTCATTATAAATGTTGTTTTGGGGTTTTCGAAGGCATTAGGTTTTCCCTCTTTAATTATATCAGCTATTTTACATCTTATATATTTAATTTTGTAACTCGTTGTGTTGTGGTTTAGCCAAATGTAGAAGAGGTGAGTATTTTTTGTAGATTCTTTGGTTGTCTCTGGCTTTTGATAACTTTTCTTGTCTTGTATTTCTTTCAACTTGTCCACTGGTTTCATAGATCTACCATTTAGCGTGGATATATCACCTCTTTGATTAAAGAACAGGAACTCTGTCAGCATTGACATGGCGGCCTATGTCACCTACTGGCTGTTCCAGACAATGCAGCAGGTTTAGTCGGGTGTATTTGTTGTTTACTATATGTTTTATCATATATATATATATATATATATATATATATATATATATATATATATATATCATGTACATGCATATATATAATATATACAGCAGGATTTAGCTTTAGATAATCCATAAGTTTTAAGGTGGCAGAAGACACAACAAAAGATTTCAAGTGCACAATATATATTGATATATACATGCACGTGTAAGATATATTCATATAAATGATCATATACGTTCATATATGTATATACGTATACATGCATATATAATATACATATATATACACACACAGGCTCACAGGTATATATATATATATATATATATAGCATATAATAATACATATGACTAGTAACCATGTACTTTGTAGGTAACGTATTTAAACGAGCCAGAACTCATTTGGTTGCACGCAGTTAAGTGGTTTCAGGTATTGATATCTTATACTAATCATTCAAATTATTATCAACCATTTTTTGTATCACATTTAAATGATTTAAAGTTTAGTAATTGATTAATTATATTAGACTCAGAAATGGAGGATGCAGCCAGCGGTTTCTACAGCGACAAGTGACTAGGTTTATATATATATATATATATATATATATATATATACATATAAAGTAGTTGGTGACCGTAGTCGAGGGCGACCAGAAGGTTCTCTTTTCAATAGCTACTACACCGAAGTGGACGGGGGGAGGATGCACTTCACGTTTCCCAGGATTGCTCCACTTTACCCTTGATACGTACCTTATATGGCTGAGTGTTAAGGAAGTAGGTATCATGTACCATTTTTAAAGTCTTTGGTATGACGGATTGAATCCAGGTCTCTCGTACCATTGGTGAACACTCTACCAACTAGACCATATATGTATATATATATATATATATATATGTGTGTGTGTGTGTGTGTGTGTGAGAATATATATTTTGAAAGATATATATGTATGTACTAATGTGTATATGTAAATATATGTATAAATACGTATATCCATATATATATATATATATATATATATCATTCAATACAGTAAATCCAGTGAAGGGAATAATTCTAATCTGGACTAATCAAATATTCAAAAGCAGAATATTAAATTTAAATAATCCTGGTAATGAGCTCAATATAAATAAAATCCACGGAGCAAATATTTTTTTCTTAAAATGTGACCGAAATGATATATATATATATATATATATATAAGTACATATGTACATATATATTTTTTCATATATATACATGTATATATGCCATATGTATGCGTATATATATACGTATATGTGTATAAATATATATATGTATATACATGTGTATGAATAAGTATATATTTACAAATGTGTATATATATGCAAATATATGTATATGTTTTTATATGTATTTGTGAATCAGTATACATCAGGGTACATATGTGGATATGTATGTATATATGTACAATATGTATATGAATGGGAATATTTGTGTTTCTGCATATATACACGCGTGTATATGTATGTGACTCTGTGTGTGTGGTGGGTTGTAAGATTGACTCTTCCGTGGATCTCGACGTATGAGACCCTAACAGTTTGGTAACGATATGAACTATTGGATTACCAACTCAGATGCTTTGTTTATAGTGGTAAAGTTTTATCAATAACTTGCTACGCTTCTTGAATTAGCTGAAAGTAGAATTGCGCACCACTCTATATGCTATAGATTCTCCTGAACGACATTCCTCAGGTTTTGAATTCAGAGTTTTCCTTCATCCCTCTCAAGCCAGAGAGCCCAAATATTTAACACACGTAGTCTTATATATATATATATATATATATAGTAGGAGGCTGAGCACTCTTCTTGAAAAATTTGCCGGCTACTACAAACGCTAAAAGGCTTCGCTCTTCGCAAGATCTGAGCACTCCAGGTAGCCGATAGCGTATATGTAGAAATACATACTTAAAAATTCCTTCACTAAGGTTGAGAATGACGATACTATGGGGTAAGATGTACAACTGAAGTAAAGCCTCCAGGGTTTTGATCCCAGCTTAAAGCATCAAGCTGGTCTAGCTTCATTGAAGACTTGTGATACAACAAAGCTGTCTGTCCGTGGATGACAATAGATAGATAGATAGATAGATAGATATTTGTTTATATTCTGCCTAGATAATGTACTTGGAACACCCAGTCGGATAAAAAGAAAAGGTTTCACATATAAGAACGTAAGAGGCTGACGATATCCCGCAAAAACTATCACAGACGCAGACTACGCAGACGACCAATTATTTCTTGTAGGTGCACCAACCCAAGCAGAAGCCTAACTGCATAGCTATAAGCAAGCAGCAGGAGAAATTATCCTCTATGCGAATACCAATAAAACAGTGTACACGTGTTTTAAACAAGAAGAAGCCATCTCCATTCTAAGTCGGAACCTTCTAAAATAAGTAGATCAGTTCAAATACCTCGGCAGCCATATCTCATCTACCACAAAGGATATCGACATATAATTAGTGAAGGTTTAGAATGCTATCAACCATAGAGAAATTTAATCTAATAAATAAAAAAAAGAGTTCATCTAAGCTGTAGCTGTGTCCCTGCTACTTTACAGATGCAATTCGTAGACACTAACAAAACGCAAAGAGAAAATCTATATGGGGACTACACAAGAATTTTGCGTGCTCTCTTGATCAAATCCTGGAAGCAGTAACCAAAAAAAACAGCAAGTATATGGCCACCTGCCTCCAGTCTTACAAACCATTCAAGCAAGACGAACAAAACATGGAGGAGGCATTACCGGAGAAGAAAGAACTCAAAAGCAACGTTCTCTCATGGTTTCCTAGACGTGCACGTGTCAGTTTGCCCAGTCAGCTGGAACTGTAGAATACACCGACTGCACCTGTGTTGAGGGGTAAGACACCTCCTCAATGAGTGTCCTGATTATGACACAAATAATCTGATGGTGAGGTTCCAGCGATGCTGGAGCTTTGGGGAATACGGAACACCCCTTCATTTCCATTGCTCCCAGGTCCATTCTGGCCAGGAATGGTAGTACCTGATAGGGCCCTATCTATGAAACTGGATTGTTTGAAATGGAACTGTTTTTGACAATTAAACTGTGTAGTTGAGCATGAGATGATCAACTGAATTGTTTGAAATAGAACTGATTATTTACATAAAAATGGATTTGGCGTTAAATAACCTACACAGGTTAGTATGCCCTAAAACCCAATCAACCAACCAACCAACTGCACGTGTCAGTGTTTGCCAGAGAGCAAAATTTTAACTTCATTTGCTACTTTCGGACACAGGATGCAAACTAGAAGATCTGCCGGGAGTGATAGATAATCGGGATAGATATCAAGAGAGAGAGAGAGAGAAAGAGAGAAAGAGAGAGTGATGTGCGTGCTGTCAGTGTGATTTGATTATTATTATCATCATCATCATTATTATTATTATTATTAAAGAGAAAATCACCCAATCACCTAAATGCTGCTGTATGCAGTTTTAACTCACGTCGTCACTTTCTAAATAGTGTAAAACCTTTTTCAACACAAAAGCATTATAATGCATTGTTTTAAACTTCCATATGCTATTGAATTACATTCTGTTGAAACAATAAACTGTAGGATTCACTTGATTTTACGAAAAAAAATTCTCGGAAAATTCCGGCACGCTCAGCTCTTCGGTAGAACAGTGCAATATTTGCGGCGAGATGTCATTAAATTCTGACTTCAAATCTAGACCAAACAAAAATTTGATTTTCTTACTTTATTTATTTATTTAAATGCAGCGTACACTTGCCTCTGCTTATTGTGAAAATGTCTTCGCAAGATGTCATTAATATATTCATTTTAGAGGAGTCCCTGTAGCTTAGCGGCTAATGTGCTGGATTGAGACATCTTAGTAACCGAGATCAAACTTCATTAACGCTGTTGGGTTTACTAAAGCCCTTAAGAAAAGTATTAAATCCCTTATCACTCAGCTTAAATCAAACCGCTGCAGTCCTTTTACAAGGATGTCGTTGGCATTAAATAACCCACGAAGGTTGATATTTCATTAAATGAAGAAACCAAATCAAGTTTTTATTTCCTCTATAGATTGAAATGTGTTTTATCGTAATATAGAAGCTGTTAGGTTGGTCACTGCATTAACTTTTTTGTAAAGTTGTCTTACCCTGTAAATGACAATGATATGATGGTTTTGAATGAAAGTAATGCAGAAAAATTAGGAATCACAAATTAGAAGGATATTTAAAGAACTTATGTTGTATAGCCATGACCAACTATACAAACAAATATGCATGCAGAATCATAACGGCGACACAATAAAGACGAGCGACACAGTTCTTTAGAAAAATACACCTCTCACTTTATTGAAAGGGTTGTGTGTGAGAGGGAGTTGGTGACTGCAACATATTGACCTCCCCAGCTCCTCCGGACATAGCAGTGTGTCTTTCTCGTTCTTCTGGGCTGCTCAACCGGGGGCCTGCGGCTCACTCTGCTGGGTGCTGGTTTGCTCTACCGCATCTTATCTCCAACGGATTCGAACTTCCTGTGCACCGAGTTATATTATTGTTTTACGTCCACTCACTCTCTTCCCATAACTAGCCAACGGAATATGCAAATTCCGCCGTCTCTGGAATGGCATGTTTGATCATCATCGAGCGGGAATAAATGTCATGCAGATCACAGGTCACCCTCTTCGTGTGCATCAGTTTGTGACTGAACTGTGGGATTTTAACCTTGTCCCATATTGTCAGCCAAGCTGGCCAACACAATCTCTTCCCATAACTGGCCAACGGAATGAGCAACTTCTGCCGTCTTTGGAATGGCATGGTTGGCCAGGTCGGAGGTCAACATACAAAAATTACACTTACTTGAGTATTATGTAACTCCTGAGTTCATCACCTTCGGTTTTGAATTCTAAATTGTCCTTCTCCGAGACGTTCTTTTACCAAGGCTTGTGAACTATATGACCCATAACAGAGAGAAAGGGATGCCTATGATGCCCTTCTCAAAATTTACCGAAATTGAATACATACATATACGAGGATCATTACATAAGTTTTCAGACTTTTTTCGTATGGGCACCTTTTATTGATAGTACACATATGAAACTCTTGTCCCCTTCAAAGTAATCTCCCCCAGCTGTAATACACTTCTTCTACTGTTCCAAAAACTTCTCTAAGGTCCCATCAAAGTCCTCTTGTATAACCAAAAGTCACAGGGAGCAAGGTCTGGACTATAGGAAGAATGACGAACTGTCTTGATTCCCATCTTGGTCAAATAGTCTGTGACAAGGATGGAGTTGTGGACTGGTGCATTGTCCAGGTGGAAATGCCTCTGACCCGATTTGAAGAGTTGCTGGCCTCTTACGACGGAATCTCTTCCTGAACTCACGTAAAACATCAACACTCTAACCCTAACCCTTTGGCCAATCAACTGTGGTGTATTGACTTCCTTACTCCTCCTACACCTCTCATCATCGCTCACAGACTCTCTGCCTTCCTTGAATCTCTTACGCCACTCAAAAACTAATGCTCGATTCATGCAAGATGCTCCAAAACAGCCTGAAGCATTCCATACGTTTCTGTGGCATTTTTTCCAAGTTTAAAACAGAATTTTATTGCATATCGTTCTTCTAAAGTGTCCTCACGTCCAGATTGCATTTTCGAAATTTACTAGCTGTGACAATCAGGCTTTAGTAGGGTGTATTCCAATTCCTGCTGTAGGTGTTCATTTGCACCTGAAATCATAATAATTGGTCACTCATCTCATAATATGTATAGCAATAACATACTGAATTTTTACGAGTCTACGACAATTTTAAATGACTGCACAAAAAAGTCTGAAAAATTATTGAAGGCACTATATATGTATGTATGTATGTACAAAAGGTAAAATGCGAAAATGTTTTATCAAAATTATTTTTGTATGAGAAATAATTATGATAGATAAATTTTGATTTAATTAGAACTCTTCATCAGGGCTTGTAGATCTTGCTGTGTGAAAAAAGGATTAATACTGCATATATGTATGTATTTATATGTGTACAGATAAGATTATATATATATATATATATATATATATAAGTATTATTCTGTCCAGTTAAACCAGAGTTGAGAGTAATTCCATCAGGACAAAAAACCATTCAACAGTGAACATTTTAATTTTCCTGGTAAAGAGCTCAATGTAATTGACATTCCAGAGCAATAATTTCTTTAAGAAAAAAAAAACAAAAAAAAACTGGTCACATTAGGAATATGAATTTTTTTCCATCCTGTTATGGGTTTTGATATAAATCAAAAACACCAAAAACTGTTTAATTGAATTTAGTTTGTTATAAGTATTACTGTATCCTTAGGTAAAGTTATTGTAGAAAGTTGTATTTATCTAAATTAGTATCAAATCTGGAGTTTTTAGTCGAAATGTATTTAGAATTTAAAAAAAAAAATTAATTTACTATAATTCCAACCGGCAATGAATTAAAAAAAATGGAAATGGGCTAAATGAAGAGAAAACTCTTCACCCCTCTTCTATCCCCTCTCACCCATCTTTCCCGTGTCAATTCTGAATTATTTCATCCATAAGATCTGAAGAAGTCCTGTTAGTTTTTTTTTCTAATATTGAGCATCCGTAGAATCCTTGCAGGCGTACGGGAAAAAAACCTACTAGCGACATTACTATTTGTCGACTTTACCAAGGCCTTTGATTCCATTCACAGAGGAAAGATGGAATAAATCCTACTAGCATACGGCCTACCAAAAGAGACCGTCACAGCAATAACGATTCTCTACAGAAACATAAAAGTGAAAATACGTTCACCGTATGGACACACAGAATATTTCGACATTGTAGCAGGAGTACTGCAAGGGGACGCGCTCGCCCCATACCTCTTTATCATCTGTCTAGACTACGTGCTTAGAACATCGATTGATAAAATCTAAGAAAACGGCTTCGAGCTGACAAAGAAAAGAAGCAGAAGGTACCCTGCAAAAACAATTACCGACGCCGACTACGCCGATGACATAGCGATTCTGGCAAATACACCCAACCAAGCCGAAACACTACTGCATTGTTTGGAACAAGCCGCCGCAGGCATTGGCCTCTATGTCAATGCACACAAAACTGAATACATGTGCTTTAATCAAACAAGCGACATTTCCACACTAGACGGAAGCTCTCTGAAGCTGGTAGACAAGTTCACCTTCCTAGGAAGCAGTGTCTCATCAACCAAAAAAGACATCAACACTCGGCTAACGAAGGCATGGCGGGCTATCGATAACCTATCGACCATATGGAAGTCAGACCTGACCGATAAAATGAAACACAGTTTCTTCCATGCAGCGGTCGTATCGAGACTGCTATATGGATGCACTACATGGACGCTAACAAAACGGCTGGGGAAAAAGCTAGACGGCAATTACACAAGAATGCTGCGAGCAATATTGAACAAGTCCTGGAGGCAACACCCAACAAAGCACCAACTATACAGCCACCAACCTCCCATCATGAAAACTATCCAAGTTAGGCGAACCAGACACACAGGACACTGCTGAAGAAGCAGGGACGAGCTCATAAGTGATGTACTCCTATGGACCCCCACATATGGCCGAGCAAAAGCAGGACGACCAGCTTGAACATACATACAGTAGCTCTGTGAGGATACATGATTCAGCCCTGAAGACCTGCCACAGGCGATGAACGATAGGGAGAAGTGGCGAGAGAGGGTCAGGGATATCCATACTAACGGCATTACATGATGATGATGATGATGATATATATATATACATATCTTTATTTATACACAAAGATATACATATGCATATATGTGTATATATAAATACGTATATTTGTACATACATATATATATATATATATATATATATATATATATATATATAAGGAGAAGTATGTACATGCACACATATATATATATATAATTATATATATGTACGTGGGTGTATATATATATATATATATATGTATGTATATGCATAAACGTATATGTATTTATGTATATATATATATATATAAATGCAAATTTATTTGATTTATTGGTTTCGGTCGGAATTTGAGCTCGTCGAATCGATTCCATTTTCCACGCCAATAACTGTCACATCTCACAGTGAATGCAACTAAAAATATACTCACACCTGTTCACTTTTCTAATCTGTAAATAATCGAAGATGGAGGCACACACCCATTGACAGACACACACTTGCACATACAAAACCAAAGAACCTCATTTAAACACCCGAAACACGTAGAGTCGCCTCCGTCAACCAATCAACATTCTAATGTCGCACCTATTAAGAAAGCGTTGGTCACTGATTGGTCATGCCGACATCCGGGTCTTTACCGGGGTGGTGTTGGGTGACGTCGATGGCCCATCACTGGAGCTGATTAGATGTGCTAACGGCCGAACCTGATCACTAAATGATGATTCCCAGTACACACGCCCAGCTTGAGAGTGAAAGCGTCGTCCAGGGAAGGATGAAAGGAGAAAAGTAAAAGGGAGAAACAAAAGAAAAGGGTTGTTCGCGCTAAGGATCTATTTAAACCGTCCGATTGATTCTGTAACACCCCCGGACATTCCGATGATCGGGTGAGAAGACAAAGGCCGCCAGCGCTTTGGGGGCCCCAACAGCGAAGTCAGGGTTGACGTGGAGGGAGGAGAGAATATGATACTGTGCCGGCGGGAATGGATGTAATGAAAGTGGTGATAGTCATGACAGTGGGATGGTGGTGGTGGTATTGGTGGTGGTGCTGCTGCTGCTGCTATTGACGGGGACTCTGAGGTGGTAATTTTGGTCACAATGTGGAAAAGGGAGCTTACCATCGGAATGGACGTGATAAGATTGGTGACATGAGTGGCTGAATTCACGAACAGAACCGAACACGATAATAACAATTATGGCAATGAAGGAATTTTAAATATAATGGTCAAGAAACTGAAGCAGGAACAAATGTTAATGAAAGGCAGTTTTACGAGAAGATTGTAAAGCGAGAGATAGAAAAAAAAACAAACATCTGGAGTATTTCACACACACACACACACACACACGCACACACACACACACACACACACAGAGAGGCACACACACACATATATATATATATATATATATATATACGAGTGTGTATGAGTGACACTCCAGGTGTTTGCTTTTATATATATATATATATATATATATGCTTAGTGACGAATGTAGTGTGCATATAACATAAGCTGAAAAAGTAAGTTAAGTTGGTGACCTTAGCCAAGGGTGCCCCGAAGGCTCCCTTTTCAATTGCTACTACACCGAAGATTTCTCCACATTACCCTTGATCCTAACCTTATAGTGCTGAGTACTAAGCAAGGTGGTATCAAGTATCATTTTTGAGTCTTTGGTATGATTCGACCTGGGATTGAACCCCGGTCTCCCAGACCATTTGCGAACACTCTACACCTGTGTTGTATTGTACCATATCCACAATTAACGCCATGTGCGAAATAGACATATAATGTTCATAACGATAGAACATAGGAATCTCAAAACTACGAAAAACACGAAACAACTTCTTGTTCGGGTACGAAACCTTTTTATTAACTTTGAGTTAAAGGTTTCGACATAAGGAGGAGAGACACAATCTT
Organism: Sepioteuthis lessoniana; assembly: GCA_963585895.1. Lineage (NCBI taxonomy): Eukaryota > Metazoa > Mollusca > Cephalopoda > Myopsida > Loliginidae > Sepioteuthis > Sepioteuthis lessoniana. The sequence continues at coordinate 40,931,720 of OY757907.1, read as the reverse complement.
CTATGCTGTCTTATTCATTTAGGTCCCATCTCGAGCGGCCCCCATAGGGCGCAAGTTCACCTCGTGTCTGCGAGCTCCAAAAGTCGATCCTCCTCGTTTGCCGTCTAGTTTCCAACTCTCTAACTTTCTTCAGATTTCCTACAAATCTCTGCGCGCTTCCGGTGCGTTGCGTCACCCGCACCCTGTCACCCGATTCCGTCATCTTCGGGCTATTGTAACATCTCTGTGTGGCACGTCCACCTCGCACGAACGCTACCACCTACATCAAGGTTTGCATCTCACTAACCCAGGTTAGCCGAAACGTTCTCAGCCTAACTAAACTCAAAGGCATGAACCGTAATCCCTTGGCCATTACGTTATAGTATAACTGCTTTTTCTCATTTGTATTTACCTAGTAATTTTATAGTTTCAAGTTAATTACTTGAGGAATTTTCAGAAAAATAAGTTGTAGCATACTTGTGGAAATGGTTACTTTCAATTATTCTATAGAAAAATACAAGCACCGTATCAATAGCAGTAATATTTTTTCTTCTATTTTTTATTTTTATTTTTATTTTTAACTCAGATTCAAAAAGTGCGCTGCACATAAAACTTAATTTCTGGATAGATCAAGATATTTGTCTACCTAACTGTTAGGGTGGATTTTTTCTTTTTCTCTTTTATTATTATTATTATTGTTATATTTATTTACCAAGCCCTCCGCTAGGGCAGGATAAGACACAAGGTCAATTCTTAAGTGGAGTTTAATAGGTTTGAGTTCAGGGTTTTCAATCTCCTAGACTAGTTGCCTCACCAAGGCTGAAGAACCCAGTCTGCCCTACTATTTACCCATAGTTGGAGGGAGAATAATTAGATTCATACCTTTCCCAAGGGCATTAGTGCTATGTGAAATGCAATCAGTCTCGTTCAGGATTTGAACTCGTGTCGCCGTATCCATTTCCTACAACGTTGACCATTACACTACGAGCACCTCCATTATTATTGTTATACTCCTTGTGTGCTGTTTTATAACAGCGTTAGCTGATGGCCTTTTATTGGATCTAATTGACTCCTGTTATTCTCTAGTCTCTACTACAGTTCTTAGTATTCTGTCCGATCTCAACAATGCTGTAGTTTGGATTGTCTTGATTCTTCCTCCGATTTTCACCTCTTCCAACCTCCTTTTTAAGCCTTTGGGGACCGTTTCAAATACACAAATGACTTATATGTTCCACAGCTTTTTTAGCTCTCTAGCAAGGTCCATATACTTGTCTCTTTTTTCACTTTCTTTGATTTTGTCTCTGTTGTTCACTGGGATGTCGAAATCAGCTATACGGCAAGTTCTCTTTTTTTCACTTTTTTTTCATCACTAGGTCTGATCTTCTGGCCGATATTAGGTGGTCAGTTTCTATCTCAAAATACGAGAGAATTCTGTGTATCTCATTCTCCAGGATGAAATCTGGTTTGTTCATATACTATAAGAATGTATGGTTAAACTTCAATTTCTGGCACAACTCCCAGTGGATCACCTTGCCCAATCAGTCATGTCTAGTTTTGTAATCTTAATTTTGCACTTATTATGTGTTAAATAGTTTCGACTCTATCACCACAAAACATACCATTGCTATTCTGTTGCGTCTTATCTATTTTCACTTTAACATAGTTGGTCGTTATGGCGTTGTTTTGTGCTGCAATTAGAAGAGATTCAGTTTCTCTCTTTAGATTTCCCTTTCTTAGCCATGTTCAGGTCTTCAAGTGTGAGATTTCGCCAGTTTGCTGCTTGAAATATTCATACAGTAGTTTATCTACCCATATCTGTTTTCTACTTGTTTTCCTGATGATCTTTATATTGTTTGTATTGTTTCTAGTCTCTATAATAAGTCTTTCTTTGCTCTTTCTGATGTAGTCTTCGAGTCGTCCTGATGATGCATCCATGCTATCTTCAATGCAAACGAGTCCACCTCCACCCTTTTTTCTAACCACATAGAGTCTTTCAATGTCATCTCTCGAATGAAAGACTTTATGCATCATCATTAACTTTATTGTCACCTGGTTAAGTAGTTGAAGTTCTTCCCTCCTTTAATCTAAGAATGGTCCTGAATATCTTACAAAGGGGACAGCCCTGGTGAGATTCCTGCTGCTGGGGTTGGTTTCGAGAATTTTTTTCATTCATCTGAGATACTCTTTTTTTCTTTTTTCTTTCTTTCATCTCTTCTCGTAATAAGGTATCCACTTCTAAAATTATCAAGTACTTTTAATTTTCCTTTTCTACGTGCGTTCTGATTCTCTTGATTTGGCAGTTCTATTCCTTAAGTAATTTCTCTTTTACCACTTCTCATTATTTGCGTGGCACATTTTTTGGAGTCAATTTTATTCCAATATCCTGACTATATATTTTTTATTGTTTCTATCAGAGTCGTCAATTCCTTTTAGGTTTTTAGTTTTTGCAAACATGTTGATGCCATCCATGTCCATTTGGAGTTAAATCTTTTCAAGCGATTTAATGGTATTATCATTATCATTACCATTATTTTCTTCGTTTTCTTTTTCTTCTTCACACGACAATATTGTATTTTATCTGCAACAGTTAGCAATGCTTCTTGACTTTTTAAAACTGATGTTATATTTTTAGTTTTAAAATGTTCTGTTTATATATATATATATATATATATATTTGTGTGTGTGTGTATGTGTGTGTGTGTGTCATTTAATAAATAACGGGAATTTTTCATTGAAGATTTACCTTTTACAAGAGTCATTCAATAAATAAGAGCACTTTTTTTTTTTACTAAAAAGAGACCTATTGTGTATATAGATATATATAAGTAAATTGGCTGGCTGCAATCTAAGTCTCCCCTAAGACTGCCTTTTCAATAGCTAATACACTGAGGTGTAGGGTAAGGTGTTATTCCTTTCCCTAGATAGTTCCGCTTACATTTGGCCTGTACCTTTGCCCAATTGGCTGGGGATGTAGAATACACCGACTGCACCTCTGCAGAGGTGTAAAACCCTCCCAACGAGTGTCCTGGATATAACACTAAACAAACCCTCTGCAGAGGGGTAAGACCGTTTGACTAAACTGAATAACTTGAAATAGAAATGTTTTTGACTATTAAACTGGACTTACATTTAAACAGCATGCTCATGCTAAACTGAATTGTTTGAAATGGAACTGTTTTTGACATTTAAATTGTACTTACGCTATACTGAATTGTTTAATATAGAACTGTTTTGACATTTAACTGTGGGTAAACAAGATCTATTCTTATAATAAACTGAATTGACTGAATTAGTACTGTTTGAATAAACTGAATAGTTTGAAATAGACATGTTTTAAACAAGTAAACTGTGTACTTGTGCTAAACTGAATTGTTTGAAATAGAACTGGTTATTTACATAAAAACGTATTTGGCGTTGAATAACCTACTAAGTTTGATATGTCATAAAACTCAACCACCAACCAACCAACCAACCAAGGCGCCTCTGGTGGTGTAATGGTTTGCAAGCTCGACTAGCAAACCTACACGAGTGAGTTTGAGTCTCATTGGGTACCCCTTTCATATGGCCTTGTGCCACATCTAAGCAAAAAGCTTAGTAAATTACCACCAACCAACCAACCAACCAACCATGACCCAAACTTTATAATGCTGAGTGTTAAGCAAGGAGGTATCAAGTGCCATTCTTAGAGTTTTTAGAGAATGAATCCCGGTCTTCCTAGCCATTTGCGAACACTCTAATCATTATGCCAGTAAGGGTCACTCAATAAATGTCAAATTGTTTTGATTGATTGTTTTCGTAGTTTGCTTCGTTGGTTGGTTAAGTTCTAGGTAATTTAATGCCAAAAAATAGTTTTTCAAGGAACTTTTTTAAACGAACCAAAGCTCATTTATTTGCACACAGTCAAATAGTTTCAAGTGTTTACATAATTCTGGGTTTTACTAAAAATTCACGATGAAAAAGTATTGCGACAATTAGTAAAAAGTATCAAGGATTTTCGAAAACTGGTATCCGTGAAGTCAAACCGTTTGTACCTTTTTATGTCATGTACGAAGACCACCTAAAAATTATCTCAGCCTCACCTACAAAGAAAAGCCCAAGGTGAACATTTTTTGTGATAAAACTCTACCACGTCTTATAAATTGAGAAAAACTAACGCAGATTTTTGTCAATTCTCTTACTAGTGAAATCCGTGCAAAGGTGAGAGGTTTGGAACAAATTTCAAATCTAATATGTATACACACAGACACACACACACATATATATATACATATATGTATATATGATCTACGTTCAAAAAGTTCGAAGCCACGCCCCTATATATATATATATATAAAGAGAGAGAGGAAGAGAGAGAGAGAGAGAGAGAAAGGGGGAGAAAGAGAAAAAAGAGAGAGAGAAAGCTGTGTTTAAAATATCAAGATTATACCTGAATATATGGATGAAACGTTATTTTTTCAGGTGCACACACGTCTTGATTTAAATTCAATTTTTGAAAATTTAAAACAAATTCAATTTTTATTTTAATATGGATTTTTTTTTCATTACTCTCTTTCTTGGAATTCTTCTGAAAGTCTCAATCCATTATGAATTGATCTTTAAATTCAAAATGATATCAAAACTCTTTTTTTTACGTCTTCATCATGCGTCGTAAGTATCCATGTACAGATAAAAGCAAGAATTTCGAATACAGTTTTTTTTTTTAATGCGGGATGGATATTCTTGACGATTTTACAACTCTCATACCATAACTTTCCATTTATTTGTACTTGTGCCATACTAACCTAAGCCAAATGAATATTGGCACATTTCCCATGTCTTCAGTCCACCCTTCTGACTTTGTGTCCTTCTTATCTATGCAAAGCACAGAAAGAAAGAAAAAAATAAATAAATAAAAGCAACTCTTTTATTGGAACAGGTGCTTTATTTACACCGGAGAGACTTCTCACTTTCTCTAAAAATCCGGTCGGAAAGGAACGTACCGATAGAGGTTCTAACAGACTAACTAACTCTTACGACCGAAAATCCAAAGCATTGACCTCTTCTGTGAAACGATATAAATTTCACCGTGAACTTTTCAGTTATTTTGCGCTGATTATGCCCTTGATAACTACGCTTTTCGTTCAGTGAAATTTTGACACCTTTCTTACCATAAAAGTGTCAAGATAGGCCAAGTTCTACATCAAAATGACAACTATTAAAGGGAAATTGTCCGATTTGGCTGTTCACCTCTCGAATAAACCGAGAAAGGGACAGAATACGGCCGAATCGAGATTCGGGAAGCAGTGGAGGTTGGAGTCAGCTTATTGTTCTCAATGTTATATTAATGTAGGGGTAGTGGAAGGTTCTGTTGATAGTGTGTTGGCTATGATGGTAATCATGTGAAAGTGAGGAGACTGGAGGGTTGTGAAAATGGTGGTAGTGATGAAGAGATTTGTCTTGGGGTAGTTAATCGTAAATTTCAGTGAGATGCTGTAATTTGAATGGCGATGATGACAATGATGATAATGGTAAAATAATGGCCATGATAAGTATTCAAGCAATGATAGATGGAAGATAATAATAATAATAATAATAATAATAATAATAATAATAATAATAATAATGAAAGGATGTGAAAAGAAGGACAAGTACCTCGACCTTGCTCGAGAATTGAAAAAACTATGGAACATGACGGTGATGATTGTACCAAATGAGATTGGTGCTTTTAGCACAGTAAATAAGGGTTTATTAAAGGGCCTGGAGGACTTGGAAGTTGACGGACGAGTGGAGACCATCCAAACAACAGCATTATTGAAGATGGCCAGAATACTAAGAAGGATCCTGGAAACGTGAGGAGACTTGCTGTCACTCAAACTCTAGTGAAAAACCATCAACTAACGTTAATGTAAAAAACTCTTAAGGAGTATAATAATAATAATAATAAACTGAAAGAAAGCGAAAAGAGAGATAAGTACCTAAACCTTGCTGGAGAACAGAAAAAATGTATGGTATATGGCGGCGTCTGTGATGCCAATTGTAATTGATGCACTCGGTAGAGTCAACTAAGAATTAGTAAAATGACTGGAAAACTTGGAAGTTAGTGGAAAATTGGAGACCGTCCAAATTACAGCGTTATTAAGATCGGCCAGAAAATTAAGAGTCCTGGAGACGTGAGGAGACTTGCTGTCAATCAGACTCAAGTGAAAAACCATCCACTAACACTGGTTTGAAAAACTATCAAACAACTCTAATAATAACAATAATGATAAGGGGTGGTCCCGTTGCGTAGTTGTTAACGCGTTGAACTTTGACATCTTAGTAAGCAAGTTCGAACTCCAGTCGCACTGTTACATTCACTTTCAAACAAATATCACCTGGAAAGTCACGAATCTTCTTATCATCCTAGTTATGGGTTAAATAGTACGACTACTGTTCTTCTACAAGAATGGCTTAGGGATTTTAAAGCTGATTTGACATCAACCACAGAAACCAAGCCAAGTAGTAGTAGTAGTAGTAGTGAAAACTCTCAAGGTGAAAATAATAATAATTATTCTCTGATTTTGGTTGGGTTGGGTTTTATAGCATATCAACCATTGTAGGTTATTTAATGCCGAATTCTGTTCATATAGAATATTCGATACATATGGTGTGTAAACATATTTTGTTGATAACATTTTGAATGAGCCTGAGCTCATTTTTTGTACACAGTTAAATGGTTTCAGGTAATACTATATAGCAGTGATAATCTAACATTAGTCATTTGTTAGCACGCATTTATATATATATATATATAGTTGGCGACCATAGTCGAGGGTAACCCGAAGGCTCCCTTTTCGATAGCTACTACACCAAGGTGTAGGGGAGGGCGCTACTCCTTCCCTGGATATATATATATATATATATATATATATATATATATATAATTTGTAAGCGAATAGTTTGTGATTAATTTCATTTTTAAATGAGTTAGAACTAATTTGCTCATTAGTATTGCATTGTTTCTACACCGTTAAATGGATTCAATCATCGCAATCTAACAATTCAACTGAACATCAATCATTTGTTTACACACAGTTAAATGGTCAAACAGTTCTATTTGACTCATAGATAGGATCCTATCAGCTGCTATTACACCGGGTCAGAATAGAGCAGGGAGCAATGGCAATTAATGAGTACTCCATGTTCCCCAAAACTCTTAGGCTGTAACCTCCCCATCAGATGAATTAAATTCATATCCAGGACACTCGTTAAGTGGCCCTATCCCTCTGCAGGGATACAGTCGGCATATTCTACTGCCATAGTCGACTGGTTTGATTGCCTTGAGAGATACTGATACTAATCGTAGTTGAAGTCCTTGAAACACCCCTTAAACTCTGGCGTAGATACTGTAACTAGAATTATAGTTTTCAAGGACACAAAAAGTTTGAATATTTCAAGTACGTATTGTCGATATCTTTTTTAAATATCTATCTATCTATCTATCTACAAGGATCATTTAATAAGTTTTCAGACTTTTTTCGTATGGGCACCATTTATTGATAGTTCATACATGAAACTCTAATCCCCTTCGCAGTAATCTCCTCCGGCTGCAGTGCTGTTAAAAAAAGGGATCATCAAAAGTTTGTGGGTGGATTTTCTCGGTCTGGCCTTCTTGGGTATAGGAGAGCCAGCATGCTTCCACTGGGAACTCTGTCTCTTGGTCTCTGGGTCATAGCAGTAGATCCAGCTTCAATCGCAGGTCACCAAAGCATCAAGAACTGCAGGATCTAAATTTATCAGCTCGGCCATCTCCCTGCTGTCATGACAACGTCTTTCTTTCTGATCTTCTCTGAGCAAATTATTCACATCTTCAGTTCCTCTCAAATAATTGTGAGTACAGTTCCCACACTGATGTCAAACTATGCACTTATTGTCTCTATAGACACATGACGGTCCTTATTCATGAATTTCTTTATTTAGCCAATCAACGCTTACTCCCCCTACACCTCTCATCATCCCTCACAGACTCCCTGCATTCCTTGAATCACTTATGCCACTCAAAATCTGATGCTCGCTTCATGCAAGATGCTCCAAAAGCAGTCGGAAGCATTCCATACGTTTCTGTGGCATTTTTAACCAGTTTAAAACAGAATTTTATTGCATATCGTTCTTATAAAGTGTTCTCACGTCCCGATTGCATTTTTGAAATTCACCAGTTGTGAAAATCAGGCTTTGGTAGGGTGTATTCCAGTTGCTGCTGTAGCTGTTCCTTTGAACATGAAATCAAAAAAATTGGTCAGTCATCTCATAAGGTGTATATCAATAACATACTGAATGTTCAAGTGTCATCGACAACTTTATATGCCTGTACAAATAAAGAGTGGAAACTTATCGAAGGCACCTCGCATATATATATATATATATATATATATAGAGAGAGAGAGAGAGAGAGAGGTGGGTCCACAATGAGATTTGAATTTTTTTAATTTATTTATTTTGCTCTTACATACGTGTTATACATATATTTTTCCTAGTATGTTGCTTTCGTCAGAGAACATATGTGGCACAAGAGCTTGGTAATTGGGTACTCAATGAGACTTGAACTCACTTTCGTTCGCAGTTTGAATGATTTTTCCTTTAGATTGTGGATTTTATATTGAGGTTATTCTCCCTGTGTTTACTTTATTCTGCTTTACACCTCTTTGATATTTGTTGTTGTTGTTGTTGTTGTTTTTTTTTTTTTTTTTTTGTTTTGTGTGTGTGTGTGTTTGTGCGTGCGTGCGTGCGTGCGTTAGTTTTGTTTTGGGTTTCACTAACAGTTATTTTTCTTCTCTGTGTGTGTGTGTGTGTGTGTGTGTGTGTGTGTGTGTGTGTGTGTGTGTGTGTGTGTGGCAGTGTGGTTTTAAATTTACTGCTAAGTCTTCTCTTTATTTTTCTAGTTTTTGTCTGTGTATATGCATACACATATCTATGTATGTTTGTATATATATATACATATATATATATATATATATATATATATATGTGTGTATGTGTGTGTGTGTGTGTGTGTGTGCTTCCAGTTTGATGCTTTCGTCTGAGAACATTTCTGGCATATGATCTAGTTAATGGACCTACAACAAACATTTGTAGATATATAGATAGATAGATATAATTAGAATATAAACTGTATTTATCAAATCAGAAAGGCACAATGAACAAAATATAAGTTTTTTTTTTAAACTCACCTAAACAACCATTCGGTTTATTGGTCGAAGCACTTCTAGTTTGATATTGTGAGAAATTGAGCCGTTGTATTTATTTTAATGTCCTCTTTATCTTCTAATCATACACTTAAGAAAAATGTTCCGTTAGAAACCGAGGAAAAATCCACATGCTGCTTCGTCTGATGAGTATAAAGAGTGCTGTACTTACACAATCTTGTGTTTCACCATATTTATATTGGAGTTATGCACCCTTTGTGTATCACCCTTTATACTCATCAGACCTAAATCCACGAAGGCTTTTCTTGTTCCCTTAATTGAAAATTCATCGCAAGGCTAATATTGAAAGACGTGGAGGACGTTAAAATATACGACGGTACCCTTAGCACAATATCAGAAGAGGATACTGTGCTATGGCAGAGATGACAGAGATGCTTTGACCAATTGGAAACTCTGTGGAGTGTGCGTGTTGAATATCAAGTGGGTTATTTTGAAAAGAAAAAAGAACGTCTCATTCATTGTTCGTTTCTGTCTTTGTTAAAAACATTATCTATCTATCTATCTATCTATCTATCTATCAGCCCAGTCAGCAGTGAGTGGAGAATATACCGATTGCATCTCTGCGGAGGATTAAGACACCTCCACTCAAAAGTGGACGCTGGATGTAACATTAAACAATCTGATAATGACGCCCCAGTCTTAAATCTTTGGGGAATGTGGAGTACACCACTATTGTTATTACTCCCAGATCTACTCTGACCCAGAGTGATTGTACGTGTTAAGGTCCAATCTATATGTGAAATAGAACCGGTTAATCATTTACTATACTAGAAATCATTTAACTGTGTGAAAAAAAAAAGATTAATATTAAATAAAATTACTCGTCTTGGAAAAGAATACCTGAAACTGTGTATGACTATATGAGTTGAAATAGTTTACTATTAATTATTCACTTTTAAATCATATATATATATATATATATATATATATATATATATATATATATATATATATATAGTACAATTAAATGGAGACTCAAAACTCGGTTAAGCCGTCATAATAAATTTTTTTCGGCGGAGAATATTGTTGGTATATTCTCCGTCTCGTCAGGTATATATATATATATATATATATATATATATATATATATGTATATTGGGGTGTATGTGTATGTGTGTTTGTGTGTGTAAGTGATTTTAGCATTAAATAACCCTCAAGGATTCGTATATCATAAAACACAACCAAACAAAAGATTAAACAAAAATTCAAATTATCTATCTATCTATCTATCTATCTATCTATCTATCTATCAATCAACTTCAGTCGCTATAGCTTTTTCCCTTAGCTTGTTTTTTACGGCCTTTTGACCTCATAGGAGATACCACTTGAATTTAACTTCCTTTAGTAATAACGTCTTTCGATAACTAAGATAAAATATTTTCTATAAGATCAGGGTTTGTCAAACTTTTTACTTGATGCAGTGCTTGTTAATAAATGTTCATCTCCATTCACTACAAATGAATTAATCAAACATTAAATTACATAGCTAATTTATCACTGTTTAATAAAATTTTCATGAGAAAAGAATTAATAAATGCAAACCTATAATTAATTCTTGAATTATTTTCTAATGGGAAGAAAGGGTTTATTGGGTACGGAGGAGATCACAAATATTTAGTTGCTGGTTTGTGAGTTTGAATAGCAAATCACCACGTTCTATATTCAAAGTACTTCTCTGTTTGCCTAATGAATAATGTAGATGGCTTAACCCAGATTCCATCCTATACGAAAAATACATAAAAAAAAACGAGAAAATGAACTCACCAGATGCACATATCTTGAGATATTTCGCTACATTTATTTATTTATTTATTTGATCACCCAGTAATATACAGGTCACCAAATATCTAAGAGGTATGATATCCGTCTGATAAAAAAAGGTGGTGGGTTTCGATCCAAGCTTGAAGCATCCAGCATGTCTAGCCACACTGAAGAGTTGTGATACAACAGAACAGTAAGATTCAATTCCTTTAAATGTGCAGATAAACTTTGCTTTAAGATCGAAAGGCATTTTAATATGTTTTTTTTTTAAAGAAAGGTGTCTAAATTTGCACTCACTGTACACTTTCCATTTCAACATCGTTTGTTCAGCTAAATGACCAGTATATCTTAAACGGGTCGAAATTTAAACAATACATCATTACAGGCCATCTCACCCAGTCATGCATTCTGCTGGGTGTACAGTATCAAGCAACAAGTCTACTAGATTCATTATTGTTTGTTGTGTTATCAAAAAGAAAACTTATTTATGCAAACTAGCAAAGTTCACCTCTGTGGGTCCATTTGCTTTTATTTACCCTCACAAAATGTTATTCACTTCCAGAAATTTCTATGGACCAGTTTAAGAACCCTTGAATTAGATATTTTCAGTAATTTTTGTCATTTGAATGTACGCAACCCTTCCATTGTGAGCAGCGTGCGACACAAGAGCAATTTTTAAGTGGAGTAAAATTAGATTGATTAACAGTTAAGAGCACAGTCTATCAAACTATTTACTTGTAGTTAGTTGGATTCATACCACTCCAAAGAATTTTCTAGAGATTATACAAATGTATATGGTATGAGTACATAGTACCAGTAAATCAATTCCTTTGACCTGAATGTACAGGAGTTGGTTGTTTGGTTGGTTGGGTTTTATGGCATATCAACCTTTGTAGGTTATTTAACGCCAAATCCATTTTTATGTAAATAGTCAGTTCTATTTCAAACAATTCAGTTTAGCATAAGTATGCAGTTTAAATGCAAGTACAATTTAATTGTCAAAAACATTTCTATTTCAAGCTATTCAGTTTAGTCAAGCAGTTCTAATTCAGCTAATTCAGTTTAGTTTAAATACATATTTTGTTTACACACAGTTAAATGTCAAAAAAGCTCTATATTAAACAAATCATTTTAGTGTAAGTACAGTTTCAATGTAAAAAACAGTTCTATTTCAATTAATTCAGTTTAGAATAAGCACGCAGTTTAAATGTAAGTACGGTTCAATTGTCAAAAACATTTCTATTTCAAACTATTCAGTTTAGTCAAACAATTCAGTTTAGCATAAGTATGCCCTTAGTTCTATTTAACCCATAGATTGGACCCTTATCAGGTGCTACCAAGCCGGGCCAGAGTGGACTGGGGAGAAATGGCAATGAAGGGGTGCTCTGCATTTCCCAGAGCCCCAGCATCACTGGAACGTCACCATCAGATTGTTTAGTGTCATATCCAGCTGCATGGCCGGAGTTTGAACTCGCTTCACCGATTTCATTTGTGAGGCCGCTCTCAACTGAAATTTGTTTTAATTATATGAAGAGCATGGCGGAGTTAATGAAAAATATCTTTAAAATTTAAATTATCGACAACATAGAAGAATTAGATGAATACAAATAGACCCTGTGATAACAAGCGCTTCTTTGGAAAACAAATATTCAAAACTTCTTGTTTCTTTTTGGTAATGGTTCCTTTTTTTTATTTCTATCTATAAAAAAAAATGATAATAATGAAAAGAAATCTGAAGACGACATATCACTTCCTTAGGTTAGAACAAACAATTTTTTTTGCTTCGTTTTTTGTTGGTTCTTTTTTTTATTTTTGAAGGTTTTTTTTTTTTTTTAAATATCTTTTAAAGTACAACAGACAGAATCAAATATTTTTGTCAAATTGTCACCTAGTTAGGAAATAAAATCTGAATTGCTAGAAGGTGTACACAAGCAAACTTCTTCCTTTTTTTCTGAGACTATAATTTCAATTTGTTTAATTTCCTGCAAATATCAAGTGACTATCATGTCAGTAGAACCCATGACCCATCCCCCCACCCCTGAATCGACTCCACCTTCGACTACTCAGTGCTGACGAGCCTCGAAGATCATGAGAACTACATGGCCGTTTATTTGACATTTGGTTTAAACATCAAATTGAATGACGAACGATGTCTTGCAGTGGTTTTGATTTTGTTTCATTCTTGTTTTTTTTTTAAATATTTTATTTCTATTTCTATCTTTATTTATTGATATCTTTTATTGCTTAAAGATAATCCATCATGATGCTGATTTGATAATAAAAGAAAGAACGAAAATACTCCTTTCCTTTTTAATAACCCTTTTTTTTTAGGATTATTTGTTACGAAAAGAATACGTGGGTAAGGGGATTAGAGAAAGCTTTTTCCATTTGCTTTTTTCTCCTCTTTATAAATGAAACGAGTGATTCGTATTTCTGAAAAAAAAGAAGTGATCCATGGAAAAATTCAGGATTATAAGAATAAAAAAAAATTAGGCTCCTACTAAATAGAAGAGATTACCACGCTTATACTGAATACAATTCGTTTGGTTTGTTGAGCGGTACTCCAACATTTTATGGGTTATGTAGCATCGAAAATTTAATTCAAAGTTGGTCGTTTGGTTGGTTGATTGGTTGGTCTTATTTTACGGCATATCACACTATGAAGGTTATTAGATGCCAAATACTGTTAAATCTCTTCTCATGAACTGAGCGCTCCGGCAGCATATAATATTATATGTAAATAAATTCATGCATGTAGAAAATCCCTTCGTTTACGCTGAGAGAGACGCTAGCTTTGAGGTAGGATAACCGACTGATATAGAGTCAGCCTGATTTCGATTCCAGCTTGAAGCATCTCATTTTTCTAGCCACTCTGAAGTATTGTGATTCAACGAACCAATCTGTGGATGACTATATATATATATATATATATGTGTGTGAGTGTGTGTGATTTATAGACGAATAGTTTCTCGGTAACATCATCTTTAAACGAGTCATCAAACATTGGTTTCCATATTGTTATATGATTTAAAAAAACATCCATGCCTAACAACATAATTACGGAAGCTTCTTACCGAAAACACAACAATGTTAAAACAACAAAATAACAATCAAAAACTACAGATTCTCGAGGCACTACATATCATGAACATACGTGGTGCCTTCAATAAGTTTCCAGACTTTTTTGCACAGGCATTTTAAATTTGCGTAGACTCTTAAAAATTCAGTATGTTATTGCTATACATCTTATGAGATGACTGACGAATTTTTATGATTTCAGGTTCAATTGGAATACACCCTACTAAAGCCTGATTGTCACAGCTGGTAAATTTCAAAAATGCAATCAGCACGTGAGGACACTTTAGAAGAATGATATGCAATAAAATTCTGTTTTAAGCTTGGAAAAAATGCCATAGAAACGTATGGAATGCTTCAGACTGCTTTTGGAGTATCTTGCATGAATCGAGTATCAGTTTTTAAGTGGCATTAGATATTCAAGGAAGACAGGGAGTCTGTGAGGGATAATGAGAGGTGTGGGAGGAGTAAGGAAGTCAATGGACCAGAGTTGATTGGCCAAAGGGTTAGGGCTTGGATTAGGGTTAGTATATTGAGATTTTAAGGGAGTTCAAGAAGAGATTCCGTCGGAAGAGGCCAGCACTCTTCAAATCGGGTCAGTGGCATTTCCACCAGGACAATGCACTAGTCCACAACTCCATCCTTGTCACAGACTATTTGACCAAGATGGGCATCAAGACAGTTCCTCACCCTCCCTTCCATGGGGCCTTCCAGAAGTTGTTGGAAGGATACTAGTGCATTGCAGCCGGAAGAGATTACTTCGAAGGGGACTAGAGTTTCATGTGTGTACTATCAATAAATGTGCCCATACGAAAAAAAGTCAGGAAACTTATTTGATGATCCTCGTACAACCCAGACTTAACAGAAAGCAGTGTTAATGTACTTAAATGTCTTTAGCTACTGACGCTATTCGTGGAAACAAATTTGAAAAATAAACGCTACACAATAAAAACGTTCATTCTTGCGACGTATTAATGTACTTGCAAAAGTTACATCACTTTTATAATACATCCTACCCTGATGACGGCCAAAGTTGGGAAGAAAGTAAATGATTCAATATTTTTATTTGATCCATAGATTGGACCCTAACAGGTACTACCACTCCGTGTCAGAGAGTACCTGAGAGTAATGGCAATGAAGGGATTCATCTGATTCCCAAAAACTTCAGGACTGACGCCTTACCATCAGGTGCAGTTTAGTGTCAAGAGTAACCAATGTCCTGATAAAGTATATCTCATCCCCATCTTTGTGCACATGTTATGACAACACGGATTCCTTTGATACTTTCTTGCCATCCGCCCCTGACCGCTATTGCTCTTGTTGAGCCTTCTAGAATGAATTGAGTGTCCGCACAGAGCGAATAAAAGTAAGTTTTTACTGATTGTACAACACTGCTGTGTCCATGAGTTCGTCCTTACCTCAGCAGCATTACCCAGCAGGCCTATTCTTCTTAGTTGAATGGTTACTGAGAGAGGAGTAAATGACCGTGGAACTTATTTTTTGTACCTTCAGGAGTTCTTCAAAACAATACGCAAAATCATTGGATCCGAACGGTCCTACCATACAATAGTACTAACACGGTTACAGCTTTTAAAAATTCCTGTTATATTTTATCTGAAAGATCAGATTTTCATGTAGTCGTTAATAGATGTCCATTTTTTATCTATGTGTATATTGAGATTGCTTTCAGTAGGTGAGATATTGCTTACAAGGTCAATTAACTAGTTTAATTATTTCCGATATAAAGATTTTTGCAAGAGTGACATTTGACATTTGAATCCCCCCTTTTTTTTTGATAAAATCATTTGTGAACAATGATAGTGTCAATAATTGATTGATTGATTGATTAATTTTAACGTCATGTCAAACCAGCAAGGGGTATCTTATGCCCAAGAGTAAGTGAATCCCGTTCATTGTACCTTGATATTTACATTTTTTGCCATTGTTTTTTAAAAATATTTTTCACATAGTCCACTCAAATACAGATATGTTTAAAACAGAAAGATTTGACCCGTTGATGGGACCCTAACAGATACTACCACTTTATAATTTATTACGAACCCCCTAAATAGGTGCTCCTGAAACCCCGACGAACAAGTACATATTCTATTAATCTAGAGACTGCAAATGCCAAAAGTCAAAACACAAACATTCTCATTGTTCGTTTCCTTCGCAGGGAATTTTAATCCCAACTGCTTATCAAAAGCCTCCAAGCTGTTGGTAGTGCGAGGACATTGCATAACATTTTTTCTTTTACTGGATTTTATTTTTGACCTTATCCTCTCTCTCTCTCTCTCTCTCTCTCTATATATATATATATATATATATATATATATATATACTGATGTATATGTGTATATGTATATGTAAACATACATCTATATTTGTGTGCATAAATATGTATAAACGTTTATACATTTTTATATATGAATATATATATATATATATATATATATATATATATATATATATATATATATATATGTATATAAGATTATATTTATGTACATACATATGCATACATATATGTGCATCTGCATGTATATATATATGCATATATATGTCTATGTATATGTATACGATCTGTTAAATGATCCAACGGTTCTATTTCTTACAATTCAATTTAGCGTAAGTCATTTGTTTTCACACAATTTAAATGTCAAATACTTCTATATGATCCATAGATGGGACCTTATCAGATACTAACACTCTGGATCAGAGTGGATCTGGAAGTGACGATAATGAAGCCACAACATTACTGGAGCCTCACCATCAGATTGTTTATAGTCATATCAGGACACTCGTTGCAGAGATGCAGTCAATGTATTCTATAGCCACAGCCGACTGGGCTGGAGAGAGGTAGAAATGGTTTGTTTGTTTGGGTTTATGGCATATCAACCTTCGTAGGTTAGTTAATGCCAAATCCATTTTTATACACATAATCAGTTCTATTTCAAACAATTCATTTTAGTATAAGTATACAATTAAATAGTAAAAATATTTCTATTTCAAGCTATTCCCTTTATTCAAACAGTTCTGATTCAAACAGTTCAGTTTAGTAAAAGTATAGTTTTTTTATCTGCGTGTAAATAAATGACTGGTGTTAAATTGAATTGTCAGTGATACATAGCAATATTTAGACCCATTTAACTTTGTTGACTTTTGCTAAACGGAATTGTTTTAAATAAAACCGTTTGATCATTTAACTGTTTGAAAACAAATGGCTGATGTTTAATTGGATTGTTAATATTACATAGCAATACTTGAAACTGTTTAACTTTTTCCAAAAAAAATGAGCTCAGGATCGTTTAAAAATGTTATCAACATAATGTGTCTATGAATCATATTTTTAATATATGTATAAACAGTATTTGGAATTAAATAACCTACAATAGTTGATATGCCATAAAAGCAAACAAAAGAAAACAAAAAAAACAAAACAAATCCAAAAACATATAGATGGTCTTTACTTGTGCTTTACGTATACTAAAATATTCTGAAAGAGATATTAAATGGAAATTATAAACGGATGATGTGTGTTGTTTTAAAAAAATCCTGGAAGCAGCTCGCCACCAAACAGCTGCTGTACGGCTACGTACCTCTCATCTCACTAACCATCTAAGTAAGACGAACAATACAGCTAGAGAAATAAGCAAAAACACCTATACATAGACACGACAGTGTTGGCCGACCAGCAATAAGTTATCTTAAGCAGCTCTGTGTGAACACTGGATACCGTCTAGAAAACTTACCAAGTGTGAAAACCCATAAGACAAGAGAGAGTCAATGGAGTCCTTGAGATCAGCACGCTTTGATTTTATATATATATAGTTCTATATGACCCATATATATATATATATATATATATATATATATATATATATATATATATATATATATAGCATATCAACCATTGTAGGTTATGCGAAATCCTGTTTTTACGTATATATATTTACCAACCCCTCTGCTCGAGCAGGATATGACACAAGGTCAATTTCTTAAGCGGATCTTAACAGGTTTGAATTCAGAGTTTTCCTTCTCCTAGACTAGTTGCCTCACCAAGGCTGAAGAACACAGTCTGCCCTACTATTTACCTATATCTGGAGGGAGAATAATTGGATTCATACCTTTATGTGAAATGCAGTCAGTCTCGTCCA
This sequence comes from Sepioteuthis lessoniana, assembly GCA_963585895.1. Classification (NCBI taxonomy): domain Eukaryota; kingdom Metazoa; phylum Mollusca; class Cephalopoda; order Myopsida; family Loliginidae; genus Sepioteuthis; species Sepioteuthis lessoniana. Next base: position 40,913,527 of record OY757907.1, on the reverse strand, counting down.
GGATTTGAACTCGTGTCGCCGTGTCCATTTCCTACGACGATAACCATTACACCACGGGCACCTGCTGTTTTTTAAGTGTATATTGAATATATATTTCATCTTGTAGATATATTTTAAACGCACCTAAGCTTATTCTGTTGTACCTAGTGAAATAGTTTCAAGTATTTCTGTCGAATCTGAATATGTCTATTTACTATTAATTATTTCTTTGTATGCATTTAAATGGTTTCAAGTATTGCTATGTAACATTGACAATCACATCATTCATTTGTGTGCACACATTTAAAAAGGCATACATATATAATTTGTTAGCAATTGCATTGTAGGTATTTCCATTTTTAAATGAGATTGAACTACTTTTTTTGCTCACAAGTATTGCTATTTTTTCTACATATTTAAAAGGTTTCAATTATTGCTATCAAGCTCTTATTATTCTTTTTAATATTAATCATCCACAGTGAATTAGTTACATGTATTGCTATTTAATACTAATTATTCTATTCAACACTATCCATTCATTTGCACACAGTCAAATGGTATTAAGCATTGCTTTGTCATACAAATAATTTTAATTTAGGTACACAGTTAAAGAGTTTCAAGTATTGCTATTTAATACTAATTATTCTATTCAACACTATCCATTCATTTGCACACAGTCAAATGGTATTAAGCATTGCTTTGTCATACAAATAATTTTAATTTAGGTACACAGTTAAAGAGTTTCAAGTATTGCTATTTAATACTAATTATTCTATTCAACACTATCCATTCATTTGCACACAGTCAAATGGTATTAAGCATTGCTTTGTCATACAAATAATTTTAATTTAGGTACACAGTTAAAGAGTTTCAAGTATTGCTATTTAACAATTATAATTCTATTCAACATTACTCATTCATTTGCTTACAGTTAAATGATTGCAAGTATTTCTATGTATCATAAACGATACATTGAAAAACATCAGTCATTTGTTTACATATAGTTAAATGATCAAATATTCTATTTGACCTATAGATAGGAGGTTATCAGATACTACAACTCGAGGTCTGAATGGTCCAGAGAACAATGGCAATAAAGGGGTACTCCACATTCCCCAAAGCTTCAAAACTGGAGCCTCACCATCGTATGGTTTAACGTCATATTCAGGAAACTCGTAGGTGGAGTCTTGCTCTTCTGCAGAGATTCACTCGGTGTATTTCACTGCCCTAGTCGACTGTGCTGAGCAGACCTTGATGACATATATATATATATATATATATATATATATATAGATAGATATACATGACTTAGGAAATGAGAAGTTATTTTTTATAGATACGAGGACCAGCAGAAAAGATTGTTAGCCGACCAAGATTCTCTCAAGTACTGTGATCAAATGAGGTTAATCTTTCAACATAATTCCTCTTGCAGTCCACACACTTCTCATATTGCTCTTGCTTTGCTTTGATCCTATTGGTAAAAAAATTATTAACAGTAGATATGATGTCATCCAAGGAACCTTTCAGCCAATAAACTTTTCAGAGTACCCTCGTATATGAATCTCTGCGCTTCAGAGATCTTCCAACGCTTTTATAGACCTGGACGCAAATCTTAGACGTCTTCCGTTTTTCAGCAAGCAATGTCTCGTTTTATGATAAACGTATCCTATTTTCCACCATCGACCCACTGCTGGTGTTTATTGTTACTGCTTTTATATATTTCGTAAATTCTCGTCGAAGTAACAATTCCACAATTTCAAAAAATTAAATCTAATTTTCTTTCTTAAATATCCCTTGTTCACTTAACATGTAAACCCCTTTGTTTAGTGTAGGGATTAAACCTGTTACAGTCACCAAAACATACCACTCATTCTCTACGCTAAGATTGGGCATCGAATTTTATTTATCTATCTATCTCAATGTCCATTATCTATCCCTTTCTCTCTCCCTCTTTCTTTCTCTCTCTCAATATATATATATATATATATAAGTTCTAAGCTTCACCCAGAAAAAAAGAGCATTGCTAACACTTTATTGTTGCGGTAACGCAGTAGGACTTCTTATAAAACTAGAAAAATTAATTCAGATTTTTCTAGCTCCATCAGAAATAGCAGTGTGTTAGCACGCCGAAAATCTTTAGGTATGTTCGTTTTCCTTGGTACGTCTTTGAATTTTTTGACCATTATTTATGGATGTTCCTTATTCATCTCGGCATTTGACTGTTCATTTTCTATCTCAAGGTTCCTTATCTATCTATCTATCTATCTATCTCAATATTCAATATGTATATATATATATATCTTTTTCTTGTTCGTTTTCCTTCTTTCAACAGTGTCGTCCTGCAGGGTAAAAACAATATTCCGAATTCTTTGCTTCAGAAACAAATTACAATACTTTAAATTTCAATGGCTGTTTCGAATTTTATTTTAATCTATCTATCTATTTATGTCAATCTGCTTTTCATCTCTATCTGTCTCTGTCACTGTCTGTCTGTCTGTCTGTCGATCAGTCTGTCTGTCTGTCTGTCTGTGTCTCTCTCTCTCTCTCTCTCTTTCTCTCTCTCTCGATCTATCTCTGTCAATCGCCTTCGATCTATCTATGTCAATCTGCTTTTCATCACTTTCTGTCTGTCTGTCTGTCTGTCTGTCTGTCTCTCTCTCGCTCTCTCTCTCTCTGTCTCTCGATCTATCCATATCAATCTACTTCTATCTATCTATCTATCTATCTATCTCAATATTCATTATCTATCTATATATATTTTTTCTTGTTCGTTTTCCTTCTTTGAACAGTGTCGCCTTGCGGGGTAAAAACAATATTCCGAATTCTTTGCTTCTGAAACAAAATACAATACTTTAAATTTCAATAGCTGTTTCGAATTTTATTTTATTCTATCTATCTATCTATCTATCTTTTTTTCATCTCTCTCTCTGTCTCTGTTTCGGTCTGTCTGTCTGTCTGTCTGTCTGTCTCTCTCTCTCGATCTATGTCAATCTGCTTTCCATCACTCACACACTCACTTTCTATCTCTATTTCTCTCTATCGATCTATCCATATCAATATGCTTCTATCTATCTATCTATCTATCTATCTATCTATCCCTTTCAAACGAGTAGCTCGGTTACATGAAATGAATAGGTTGAAAACTACACTCTGCGTTCTCTAGATGACAAAAAAGAACATAAGGAACATTAGGTGGTAAATCACAAAAGTAGTTTAATTGAAGACAGGTATAACATTCCCCTTTCCCACAGTCTTCTCCCCTAAGTGTGAAAGAATATACTGAGGATCTGTAGATCAGAGATCAATCTAAACACAAATGATAATCACAAAGAGAGACAAATCCAGCTGAACTATTAACGAGACGAGACAAGTTCGATACCTACACTGTGAAAATGAATAATCGCCAGTGCCACAAACTGGCCACACCGTCGAACCATTCGCATTTAATCCTTTATAGCACAACGTCTAGGTGCCATGATCAGTCGTGTTTCAAGTCTGATTGCATCCTAGATTTTAGCACTTTACCTTGACCACGGCTAAAATTGACCATTCGTCAGTGTCTTGCAATGACTGACGCCATAGTTTGATGGAGAGCATCTAAAACTTCAAATGAGTTAGCTGGTTTCTTTGTCACGCCTTTGCTCCATCAACTGGGGCGCCTCGAAAGGCGTTGTCGTTCAATCAGTTGACAAGTTCGTTCATAGCCGATAATTAGACACATTAAATTTCAATCAGACGCTTATTTGACAAGATGTAAGGTTGGGAGGTCTTTTTGCGAAGAAATGTGTCAGAAGTTGAATTTATAGGTTTGTTTGGTCATTAAAAGAGTATCTACAAAAGCTGAATATATAACTTGGCATATATATATATATATATAATGCAATAAGAAGAAAACTCAAACCTAGTTAAATATATTTCGGTGAATAATATCATTATATAAGTCTCATCTTATAACTTCACACGTTTGATTTGAGGTTAAAAAACAGCAAATACGGATTACAATATATATATATATATATATATATATATATATATATATATATATATATATATATATATACATATATATATATATATGTATGTATATATATATATATATATATATGGAGAAAAGAAAAACTATATAAATTTAGATTCTTAGGTGAAAGTAAAGGGGATTAAAAAAAATTAAGTATTAAAAAAATTAAGAAACAAGGAAAAGGGTGTTCCTGTAAATTAACCCATCCTAATTTGAACACATGCTAGATTTTTCGTAGCAGATGGAATATTTTTTATAATTTAAGCTTATAAACTAAGCTATTATCTTCATATATTTTTCTGTTTACTCCTTTTACAAGTGTTAAATCTCTCAGGTAATGGTGCCAATATCCTTATCCTCCCCCTCCTCCCCCTAAAGAATAATTAAAGAAAACCTTTCTGTACCGACCAGAAAATGGCCGAAGGGAATTAACTACTCCAGAAATTAAAAAAAAACCTAATTGCGAATTAATATCTGATATTCCAAGAATCTCCCGCCCAATATAAATCCCTGTCCGTCATAAAATACTACTGACAGAAATAAATGTTATTTCCTATAGAATTCATCCAGGGAGAAGTCATTCAGATAAGGATGTTTGATTTATAATAAAGATGTATTTTGTCTACATAGTTTTATTAAAATCCTTTTAAGTTTCCTGACAATGTTTTGTTTTTAGGTTGGAGTTAGTAGATGAATTTACCCAAATTGTCCCGAGCACTTTGAGACCATTCATAGACCATCACCAAGGGATGGGTAAAGATTATTGTTTTGTTTGTTTTTTTACAGAAATTAACTTTTTACATGGTGCCTTCAATAAGTTTCCACACTTTTACTGTACAGGCCTTTAAACTTGTCGTAGACTCTTGAAAAATCACTATGTTATTGCTATACATCTTATGAGACGACTGACTAATTCTTATGATTTCAGGTTGAAATAAACAGCTACAGAAGGAATTGGAATACACCCTACTAAATCCTGATTGTCACAGCTGGTGAATTTCAAAAATGCAATCTGGACGTGAAGACACTTTAGAAGAACGATATGCAATAAAATTCTGTTTTAAGCTTGGAAAAAATGCCACAGAAACGTATGGAATGCTTCAGACCGTTTTTTGACCTTTCTGCATGAATCGAGTATCAGTTTTTGAGTGGCATAAGACATTCAAGGAAGGCAGGGAGTCTGTGAGGCATGATGAGAGGTGTAGGACGAGTAAGGAAGTCAATACACTAGAGTTGATTGATCAAAGGATTAGGGTTAGGGTTACTATGTTGAGGTTTTACGGGAGTTTAGGAAGAGATTCCGTCGGAAGAGGCCAGCACTCTTGAAATCGGGTCAGTGGCATTTTCGCCAGGATAATGCACCAGTCCACAACTCCATCCTTGCCACAGACTATTTGACCAATATGGGCATCAAGACAGTTCCTCATCCTCCCTATTGTCCAGTCGTTGCTCCCTGTGACTTTTGCTTATTCCCTAAAAACAAGACATGCGGAATACTGCTGAAGAAGTAAGAACGAAATATATTCTTGAGGGCCCCTTCACACGGACGAGCAATGGGTTGGGTGTCCAGCTAGAACTTATCTACCATAGCTCTTTACTTATACAGGATGTAGCCTTGAAGACCGGGAGCGATCGACGATATAGACGAGTGGCGAGAGAGGGACAGGGAAATCCATGCAAGTGACACGCTATGATGATGATAATGATAGTTAGATTAAAGTGAGATGCTGATAGCGTCGACTGGATTTAAAACATCACTATCAACGGAAATAGAATATTATCAAAATAAAATAAAAAATGTATTATTAACGAAGGGAAAAAAACTAAAGGCATTTCAAAAAATTGCCGTTATTTTCAAAGTTAATTCTGTAATTCTTGGCATTGTTTGGTTTTCTATGAAGGGCTTCAAGGTTTCGTAGTCGAGTTATTAATTTCGTGTGCTATTATAGTAATGTTTTCAAAAAGAAGTTTAAGAAATTTGGATTTGGGGAGAGCGTAGCTTTTAATATATATATATATATATATATGTGTGTGTGCGTGTGTGTTTATATATAATGAAATGAATAAAAGTAATACGATAAATAATATTAAAACTGTTGTTACATATTTTTTATTTCTCCTAGTTTCGACATTAGATCACTGTCAGGAGAAAAGCTTTTGTTAAAATAGTTTTTTGAATTATTATATCACAAAAAGAAGCGACAAAAATTAACTGTTAACGTAAAAAATATATATATATATATATATATATATATATATATATATATATATATATATATATATATCATCATCATCATCATCATGTCGTACCGCCAGCACGGATATCCTTGACCATCTCTCGCCTCTTCTCCCTATCATTCATCGCCTCCGGCAGGTCTTCTGGGTTACATCCTGTGTCCTCACATAGCTGCTGTATGTAAGTTCGGGCTGGTCGTCCTGCTTTTGCTTGGCCATATGTGGGGGTCCATTGGAGTACGTCACTTACGAGCTCGTCCCTGCTTCTCCAGCAGTGTCCGGCGTGTCTGGCTCGTCTAACCTGTATAGTTTTCGTAATGGGAGGCAAGTGGCCGTACAGTTGGCGTCTCGTGGGGTGTTGTCGCCAGGACTTGTTCAATATTGCTCGCAACATTCTTGTGTAGTTGCCGTCAAGTTTCTTCTCCAGCCGTTTGGTTAGCGTCCATGTAGTGCATCCATATAGCAGTATCGATACAGCCACTGCCTGGAAGAAACTGCGCTTCATTTCATCGGTCAGGTCTGATTTCCATATGATTGAGAGCATATCTATAGCCGTCCATACTTTCGTCAGTCGTGTGTCGATGTCGTTTTCTGTTGATGAGACGCTACTTCCTAGGTAGGTGAATTTGTCCACAAGCCTCAGAGAGGCTCCGTCTAGTGTGGTAATGTTGCCCGTTTGGTTGTAACACATATATTCAGTTTTGTGCGCATTGACATGGAGGCCAATGCCTGCTGCAGCTCGTTCCAAACTATGCAGTAGTGTCTCTGCTTGATTAGGCGTATTCACCAGTAACGCTAAGTCATCAGCGTAGTCGGCGTCTGTGATTACTTTTGCGGGGTACCTTTTGCTTCTTTTCTTAGTCAGCTCGAAGCCATTTTCTCTGATTTTGTCGATCGAAATTCTAAGCACGTAGTCTAGACAGATGATAAAGAGGTATGGGGCTAGCGTGTCTCCTTGTAGTACTCCTGCAACAATGTCGAAGTATTCCGTGTCTCCATCTGGTGAACGTACTTTCACTTTTGTGTTTCTGTAGAGGATCATTATTGCTGCTACGGTTTCTTTTGGTAGGCCGTATGCTAGTAGGATTTGTTCCATTTTCCCTCTGTGGATGGAATCGAAGGCCTTGGTAAAGTCGACAAATAGTAATGTCGCCTGAAGGTTTTTTGCCCGAATGCCTACAAGGATTCTACGGATGGTCAATATTTGTGAGGTTGTGGATCTATTTCTCCGGAAGCCATTTTGGTTTCTCCTAAGGATGTTGTCTATTTTGGATTCTATGCGGTTTCGTAGTAGAGCATTGTAGATTTTGGCTGCTATGGATGTAAGTGTTATCCCTCGGTAGTTCTTGGCTAATCCGAGGTCGCCTTTTTTAGGGAAAGGAGGGATGCATCCCTTCATCCATCTTTCTATCCTATTTTGACTATAGACAGCGTTGCATTGCCGGAGCAGTATATTGTCGAATTGTCTAGTCTTCCACACTTCTGGGGGGATCTCGTCCAGCCCTGCAGCTTTCCTATTTTTAATTTTTTTAAGAACCGAGTCGAGTTCTTCTTTGGTGAAAGGCCCTAGTTTAATGTCTACTTGCTTACTGATAATTCTGGTGATCGGTTCATCCGTTATTTTCGGCGGGCTTCCTAGTAGATTTTTGAAATGCTGTTCCCACAGTTTTACTATTTCTTGTTGGCTTGCAGCTTTCAATTTTGCTTTGGCTGTGTTCTTCCTTCTACTTACTTCGTTTATTGTTTGCCAGGCCATCCTGGATTGTCTATCTTCCACCGAGTCTCTAATCTTATCAATCTGATTTTGTATGTATTCTGCATGTTCTTTTAGATATATTCCTGCTAATTGATATTGTGCCTTTTCTAGTTTTCGGGCATTTGTGTTTGTTGGGTTCTTCCGATAGCTTTTGAGGGCAGTTTTCACGAGTGCACGTTTTTCTCTAACCTCTGACGTTTCCCAAGGGACTCTATATTTAGTTCTAGGTTTTGTTGGGATACACTTTGATGCCGCCTCTAGGTGTGCTTCAACAAAATTTTCATATTCGTCATTTGGTGTAACTTTTTCTGTCTTCTCAATTTTATTTTTTCAAGTCTAGATCTAGACACAAGAAAAATAACAAGGAGACTTGAAAAAAATAAAATTAAAAATAAACCAACAGTGTTCCATCGTCTTTTACAATGATCTTGAATAACTTGCTGCCTAAATATACACTGGGGGTGTCCTCGTAGTGTAATAGTTACAGCGATGGACTGCGGAATCGTAATAAGTGAGTTCGAACTCCAGTCGCACTATTACGTTCACTTTCGGGCAAATACCCTTCGGAAAGATATGAACCCCTTATCTTCCCAGCTATGGGTTAAATAACCTACAAAGGTTGATATGCCATTAAACAAAGGAACCAAACCAAATATACACTCTTCAATATATATATATATATATACTTCCAAAGCCAGAAAAAATCTACCTAGATTTCACCTAATCGGATCCTTAGGATGATTCTGAGCGAAGAAGGGTTGGACCAAACGATACAATTCATAAATGGACGAGCCTGTCTACATTTCATTTCGAGCAAATGGCCTTGCATGAGGCATGATCCATTCGCATCTCTCCAGCTATGAGCAAATATTAAGGTAAAATCAATCTTTTATGCAACCAGTCAAGGATAAGAAATAGAGTGTTATTTGGGAGAATCTGTGGCACATTGCTTCACTAATCTTCCGTTATCAGCTTCTCCAAAGAGGTTGGTTGATCTTATTCAAGCCTGCATCTATAAACCAATCCCCTAAGTAGGCAGCCAAACGGTTCAGAAAAATAGTAAAGAGTTGGCGACCGTAGTCGAGAGCGACCAGAAGGCGCCCTTTCCTAGAGCTACTACACCGAAGTGTAGGGGAGGGCGCTACTCCTTTCCCTAGATTGCTCAACTTTACTCTTGATACGTACCTTATATTGCTGAGTGTTCATATTTATCAACCCCTCCGCTCGGGCAGGATATGACACAAGGTCAATTTTTAAGCGGAGTTTAACAGGTTTGAATTCAGAGTTTTCCTTCTCCTAGACTAGTTGCCTCACCAAGGCTGAAGAAATCAGTCTGCCCTACTATTTACCCATAGCTGAAGGGAGTATAATTGGATTCATACCTTTCCCAACGGCATTAGTGCTATATGAAATGTAATCAGTCTTGTCCAGGATTTGAATTCGTGTCGCCGTGTCCATTTCCTACGATGATAACCATTACACCATTCCTGAATGTTAAGCAAGGAAGTATCAAGAACCATTTTTAAAGTCTTTGGTATGACGTGACTTGGGATTGAACCCAGGTCTCTCGGACCATTGGCGAACACTCTACCCACTAGACTAATAAGCCGGTAAACGGTTTATAACTAACTTAAATATTGGGACCATACATAGAAATCGACGGTAGAGTTTATCATATATCATCATCATATCATGGTGTTACAAAGGAATTCCCTGACTCTCTCTTGCCATTCGTCTCTATCATCCATCGCTTCCGGCAGATCCTCTAGACTACATCCTCTGTCCGTACGAAGTTGTTGTAGATAGGTTCTCGTTCGTCGCCTGTATGAAGAGGTCCATTGGAGAGTGTCGCTTATGAGTTCATACCTTGTCCGTCTTATTTCTATGGTTTAATGATGGGAGGTAGGTGGCCGTAACGCTGTTGCTTTGTAGAATGTTGCTTCTAGAATTCATTCAATATGACTCATAGCATTCTTGTGCAATTCCTGTCAAGCTTTTTCTCTATGTGCTTGGCCAGTATCCATGCAGTGCCTCCATGCAGTAGAATCGACACAACAGCTGCTTGGAGAAATTGCGTTTTATTTCATCTGATAAGTATGACTTGCATGTGATCGATAGCTTATCAATAGCAGTACATTTTTTCGCTAGACGCATTTTGATATCATTTTTGGTTGATGAGTATCATGACTCTCACACAAACCATTATATATATATATATATATGATGTGTGTGTGTGTCATTGGTTTGTTTTACGGCATGTTAACCCCGGTTGGATTATTTAATATCGAAGTTTGTCTTTATTAGAACCAATAATATGATTTCAAACTGGGCCATTAGTCTAATGTGTAGAGTGTTCGCCAATGTCCGGGAGACCGGAGTTCAATCCCTGGTTGAGTCATACCAAAGACTCAAAAATGATACTTAATGCCGCTTTGCTTAGCACTCAGCAGTAGAAGGTAAGGATCAAAGATAAAGTTGAGCAATCCTAGGAATGGTGTAGCGCCCTCTCCTACACCTCGGTGTCGTAACTATTGAAAAGGGAGCCTTTGGATCACCCTCGACAAAGATCGTCAACTTTACTTACTTTTGTATGATTTCAAATATCTAAATCTGATAATAGTGAGTGAATTATTATAACTTCATTCAAACTTGTATTTGTTTCAAGTTTCTAATAGTAATAACACTTTTCTAAAAACTTACAACTTAAAATTACTATTTTGAATTCAAATGATTTATACACAGTTATCTAAGAATTCCTATTTAGTATTAATAATTTTCAAATAGATCTATTTTACCTATAAATACAACCCAAACAGTTAAAACTACTTCGAGTCACAGTGGACCTGGGAGTAGTTGTTACAATGAGGTGATACGACACGTCCCAGATAGGAGCCTCATAAATGGATACAGTTAAATGTCATATCTGAGTTTGCAGGGATTCTTTTTTTCCACTTCAGATGAGATATTCTATGCCTCACTGACACTGGTAAGGCTGAGGTGTGCCTGGTGTAATGGTTTTCATCGAGAAAAAAAGAAACTCTGCTGACCCAATCTATATTCTAAAGGAGTCTGTATTTCTGTTCCTGCTAATACTGTGAAGAAAGACAATAAATTCAGCTCAACCAGTCTAGGAGAAAGACAACTCTGAATTCAAAACAAAGAGACCTTCTCTATGAGCAGCTGACGGTCATTCATACATGTATACAAATGTGTGTATGTTTCTTCAATTATAACATGTCACTGTCCCTATTCCAGTTCTTGACAAATGGTATTACAACTTATTGTAGTTACTATGACCTGGATGATAGTGGTCAAGTCATATTCTTTATTATCCGCTTTGATTTTTCTTTCAAGATAGCTTTCAACTGTACAAGGCACACTTAAAAGTTAATTCATGTCTTTCCCTAATATATATATATATATATATATATATATACTGGCCCAGTCAGCTGGGGTTGCAGAATACACTGATTTAATCTCTCCAGAGGGGTTAGACTCCCCCAACGAATGTCCTGTTTATGACACTAGATTATCGGATGGTGGGGCTTCAGTAATGAGGAGTACCCCTTCATTGCCATCGATCCGATGTCTACTATGACCCGGAGTGGTAGCATCTGATAGTGTCCTATCTAGCAGTCAGAAATAACTAAACTGTGTACTTATGCTAAACTGTATTGTTTGAAATTAACTTTTGACATTTAACAGTGTGTAAACAAAAAACGATTCTTATACTAAACTGAATTGCTTGAAATTTTCATCAAAATGACTTAATTTGTCATTAATGATTCGAAAAGTGTTGATATAGCGTAAAACAAAACTACCAACAAACCAACATCTATATAGTTGACCAAAGTCGAGGGTGACCTGAAGGCTCTCTTTTCGATAGCGACTATACCAAGGTGTACCCAAATATATATATATATATATATATATATATATGAATAAGTTTTATATATGTACAAATAAAGACTGCTTAATGTTGGTGATAGAGCCTATATATCTAAGTAGGTTAGTGCAGACAGAGAATCAACGTGATGATAGTATAGACGAGAAACTGATAGTTGCGATGGTTGTTCAAAAAGTTTCCAGACTTTTTTCTTATGGGCACTTTTATGGATAGTGCACACATGAAACACTAGTCTCTTTTGAAGTAATCTCCTCCAGCTGCAATGCCCTTCTTGTACCGTTCCAACAATTTTTGGAAGGCCCCATGGAAGTCCTCTTGTGTTAGCGTGTCAATGACCTTCATTACAGCCTCTTTCATCTCCTCAATTTTCTCATAACGACAGCCTCTAAGGTTTTCCTTGAGCTTAGGGAATAACCAAAAGTCACAGGGAGCAAGGTCTGGACAATAGGGAGGGGAAGGAACTGTCTTGATGCCCATCTTAGTTAAATAGTCTGTGACAAGGATGGAGTTGTGGACTGGTGCATTGTACTGGTGGAAATGCTACTGACCCGATTTGAAGATTGCTAGCCTCTTCCGGCGGAATCTCTGCCTGAACTCACTTAAAACCTCAATATAGTATTCCTTGTTGACTGTTTGTCCAGTGGGAACCCAGTGCATGTAGATCATGCCAGTGCTGCCAAAAAAAGGTGATCATCAGAAGTTTGTGGGTAGATTTACTCTGTTTGGCCTTCTTGGGTCTGGGAGAGCCAGCATTCTTCCGCTGGGAATTCTGTCTCTTGGTCTCTGGGTCATAGCAGTAGGTCCAGCTTTCATCAAAGGTCACTAGAGCTTCAAGAACAGCGAGATCTGAATTGATCAGCTCGACCATCTCCCTGCTGTCATGACAACGTCTTTCTTTCTGATTCTCACAAAGTACCCTTGGGACAAACTTATTGTCCCTATAGACACACGATTGTCCTTATTCATGAAATTCTTTATTTGGCCAATCAACTCTGGTGTTCTGACTTCCTTACTCCTCCCATGCCTCTCATCATCCCTCACAGACTCCCTGCCTTCCTTGAATCTCTTATGCCACTCAAAAACTGATGCTCGATTTATGCAAGATGCTCCAAAAGCAGTCTGAATCATTCTATACGTTTCTGTGGCATTTTTCCAAGTTTAAAAACAGAATTTTATTGCATATCGTTCTTCTAAGTGTCCTCATTACATTTTTGAAATTCACCAGCTGTGACAATCTGGCTTTAGTAGGGTGTATTCTAATTGCTGCTGTAGCTGTTCAATTTAAGCTGAAATAATTAAAATTGGCCAATCGTCTCATAAGATGTATAGCAATAACATACTGAATTCTCAAGAGTCTACGACAAGTTTAAAGGCCTGTACAAAAAAGTCTGGAAACTTATTGAAGGTACCACGTAAAAAGTTTATTTCTGTAAACAAACAAACAAACAATCTTTATACATGCAAACAACCCTTGGTGATGGTCTATAAAAGTTCCCAAAGCACTCGGGACAATTTGGGTAAATTCATCTACTAACTACAACCTAAAAACAAAACATTGTCTGGAAACTTAAAGATAATTTTAAATGCCTGTACAAAAAAGTCTGGAAACTTGAAGGCACCACGTAACACGCACCGTTCACTCTGTGCCTACACTATCCAAACTTATATATATATATACATATATACATATATATAGATAGATATATAAGTGTGTGTGTGTGTGTGTGTTGTTTAATTGTTTGTTACTTCTAAAATTAAATATTGCTCAATATTACTGATAGACCATATATAGACCTAAATTAGAATAGGTTAGACGCAGAGTCGACAATGAAAAAACGAAGAGTCACTTAACGCCGTTGATTGTGTGTATAGTAATTTACGAAGCTTTTTGCTTCGATGTGGCACAAGGCCGAATGAATGGGGTACCCAATGAGACTCGAACTCACTCGTGTAGGTTTGCTAGTCTAGCTTGCTAACCGTTACACCACCAAAGGTGCCCCCGTTGATTGTGTGTATGCACGTCGCTATCTATCTGTATTTCATTCTTTCTCTCTCTCTCTCTCTATATATATATATATAGAGAGAGAGAGAGAGAGACAAAGTGAGAAAGAGAGAGATAAGTGCTGAAAAGTTCAAATTCCAAAGATGAAGGGAATTACTCATCTCTTTTTTAATATTCATTGAATTGTTAAGGGAAGAGATAAAAAAAAATGATCTGTGCGATGAAGAAAGGAAAAATCTATGTTTCATGGCTTTCAATAATTCACCTTTGGTCAGGCCGAGAACTTTTTCAATATGCTTTCACAATAAATCAAAAAACTTGAGATGACCGTTTGATTTTAAATGCATCTAAAAATTGATTTGAATAAGCGTTTTTGTCCACAGCCAATATTCGACCTAATATATATATATATATATATATATATATATATATGTGTGTGTGTGTGTACCTACGCACAAGCAATATGTGATACAATTTTTATTTTTAAGCAAAGTTTAACAGGTTTGAAGGCAGTGTTTTCCTTCTGCAATACTGATTGCCTTACAAAGGTTAAAGAACCCATTCTGTCCTACTATTTACCAATGATTATAGGGAGAATAGTAAGATTCATACCTTTCCAAAGTTTAATTGCACGGTGTGAAATGTAAACAACCTCATCCAGGATTTGAACTCGGGTCTCTGTCTCCATATCCTTTAACGGCAACCATTACACCACAAACGCCTCCATAATATATGTTTATGTATATGCGTTCGCGCACGCATGCAAGCACGTGATTGGTGCGAAGAATCAGTTGCAGAAGGTTTTCTTCTGACTGCCATCGAGGGTGTCGGAAGAAAGGCACTGGGGTGAGCGGCTGATTTATTTGCGTCAACGCAAATGAAAGACTGACGAACATGTTTTATCTTATTACACACTTTGCAGGCGATCGTTTTAATCATTATCGTCCTGTTCGACCAATGATTTCATTGTTGGTTTGTCAGGGGTGCTTAGTGGATCCCCGGTGACGCCTGGACGAAAAGAGCTGCCTGACCAGGCGTTAATTCGTCCAACTCGAGAAAGTGAAATGACCAGAGGCCTCCTACTCATTACCGGTCAAAAATAACGGCGATCACCACTGTCCGTAAAATGCTGCCTCAAACGGCAAAAGTATTTTCTTTGGTGGATCGAATTTGTCAGGAAGTTGTAAAGACAAAAAAGTGACATTATCATATGGAGAGCATTTCACACACACAAAAAAGGCATGTCGTATAACGATTATCGTTTTATGAAATGAATACTCCTTAGTTTAGATATGACGTGAGCCATAGTTAAATATGCCAATGATTCTACCAAGACTATTACATATGATTAGTCTGTAAGTAACTTTAGCCTTTTAGGCAGTTCTCTGGTGTTTAGCTTCTACGCCCAGTCATGTATACTCTTGTATACCTTTTCTAAGAGTGTACAGCATTCACACCATGATTCCTGCTGTTTCAGCGGTTAGTTTTTTTTTCTTTCATTTTTAACGGCATATCAACACCTTTATGGGTTATTCAATGCCGAAGTTTGATACTTTTGCCTCAAAGGGAAGAAAAGGTACATTGCCTAAAGTAAGAGATACCCAATCCCCACCATACTAAAGCCAGAACCTATTGTTTGTGTGCGTCACACAGGGGAAAGAGAGAATGGCGGAAAAGCAATGACTTTTACATCTTTCCGTTTCCCCTCTCTTCCGCTCGCCTATCTTATCGTCTCTTTTAAACATTCTATCTCTTCCTTCAGCTTCTTTTCTCCTCGTTGGGATATTCAAATGGTCCCTCTCTCTCTCTCTCTCCCCCTCTCTCTCTCTAAACTCTTTTAAACTTTATTAAAGCTGTTTATTTTAACAAAAATAACTAGAAGGGTTTGGTTTGGTTTGGTTTGGATGGGTTTTACGGCATATCAACCATTGTAAGTTATTTAATGCCAAACCCTGTTTATACATATACAGTAAATATATATATATATAATTTGCGAACACATTTTGGAGATAACATTCGAATATGAGGTCTTTTTTGTTCACTGTTAAATAGTTTCGAGTATTGCTATATGACTGTTACAATCTAACATCAGTAATTTGTGTCCACACAGTTTGTTTTATTTGACCCATTGATAAGACCCTATCAGATACTACCACTCCAGGTCAGCATGGACCTGGAAGTAATGGAAATGACGGGATACTTCACATTCCCCAGATCTCTAAGGCTGAAGCCACGCTATCAGATACTTTAATGTCATATCAGGACACTCGTTAAAGTTGGGGGATGACTTACCTCTCTGTAGAGGTGCAGATGGAGTACTCTACAGCCTCAGCCGATTGGGTTACAATGAGGGCGACACATACGAATATAATCAGAAACAAGCGTATTAATATATAGATTGTTGTTATTAACGATGTTAATATTTCTTTTCTTGTCGACGTTATTTTTGCTGATGATATAATTGTTATTTTATAGTAATCATTGATTTCTTTTCTGCTATTTTATACGATTTTTTTTCGATTGATGTTCCTTGTAGTCATGGTACTATTTTCATATTGCTTATTGCGTTTTTATAGGTTATTCTTTTCTGTATTCTTCATCAGTTTTCGTCTGTTGTTCATTATATGCTGCTATTGATTGCTTTTGTCTATTGTTGATACTTATAGGATGCTAAAATGCAAAAAAATTAGATTAGCTAATATCATAGAAATGCAATAAATCATTTTCTTGGATGCCGGCCAAGGTGGGTGACGAGAAGTTAGAGAATCAAATCACTGTAAAAAAAAGTTTTATCTCAGCCGAAACAAAAGCAGCACCACAGACAGTGAAATAGTTACCAAGTCTGACAACCAACTAACATATCATTGCTATCGTAGTTGGTGGTGTATTATGTATCAGGTAGAAATAGTAATTCTGAGTGACTGATTTTAACGGTATGTCAACCCATCTAGAGTTATTTTATGCCGAGAAGTTTGGGAGTCGTATTCAGTGTAAGTTCCGATTTACTTTTTTATGCAGTTGTTTTCAAGGTTTGTTTTGTTTTGGTTGCTTTGTTTAATGGCATATCAACCTTCGTAGCTTATCTAACGCCAAAGATCATTCTTGTAGAACAGTAGCAGTACTATTTAAACCTAATCTGTTGGGGAGGGAACATGAGGGTTCGTACTTCTTCCTAAGGAATTAGTCCGACTTGAGTTGGAACTCACTAAGATGTCGTAGTTCAGCATGTTAGCCACTACGCTATGGAGAGCACCCTTTGATTTTTTAGTGGTTTTTATTTTTGCACAGGTACCAATATAATAGTAATAGTTTTTAAACATATGTCTGTGATACATTGTTGTGGCTGGCAATAAGATCTTAAAACTTGAGTCCCACTGTCAGATGTGATTTAAAGTCAAACCCAGGAGACGTCTTATCTCTCTTTTGGGAATACCATCAGCTTATTCTGAGCCTGTCCGACATTATGTGGAATATCTGAGGTGGTAACCATTGTTACTCAACGTGGTTCGTAAGTTTTGGTTCTCTGGTGGTATCAAGATTTCAGCAATGATTTCTACAAATTCTTGCATGCTTCAATAGCCACATTAGAACTCACTTACAAAAAAAAAACCTGTAGATATTTAACAATCCACAAAAAATACACCTCGATGCAAAACTATATCGTAAAAATATTTTCACCTCAAACTTGATTTTTTTTTTTTTTGGCTGCAGTGTTCCAATGCTAATGATTTTATAAAAAGTTAATTTTTCTCCAAAACCAAATATACCGGGAATATTATTTCTAGTCGGTGTTGCGTTCTGGTTAGTGAACGCTTGTAAAATTAAATAAAGGACAAACCACAATATGAGAGGAAATAGAGATATATTCTCAGGAAAAAGTATATACAACAGAGAGACTATTAGTAGACGAGAACATAGGATTAGTGAATACAGAATAAATATATAGTCCAACGATAGTATTGGCTTCCGGTAGCAAGTAAGGTGATCTAGTGAAGCTGCAGTATTTGTTCCACGCCCCACCGAACGTGAAAGTGTAGCACAAGGCCTTTTTTGGAGGGTCCGGGCGCAGGGCCGTAGCCCACACGCGCCCGGCATTTCCCAAAAATGCCTATGGCCCCGTCGGCATTCCCCTTATTAGGCGCGCCTCAGGCGCCGGGCGATCAACCCCCCCCGAAGGGGATAATAGCCTGGGGGAAGGCCCCCTGAAGCCATAGGAAAAATCCAGCTACCGAGACGCACCCGGCCAGATCCGCGCCGCAGCCAGCACGGCCGACCGAAATGCGACCCGACAACTGAATCAGCAAAAAGCTGCTCCTATAAGAAGCTGCTCTTCACCTTCTAGTCTGCCCTGCTATATATGGCAGATGGACCAGTTCATTGTGTGGAAGAAGGTGGGTGATACCCAACAGTCGAATAAAATACGGATATTGTTAGGTATCATTTATTGCTAAACTCAACAAAATTAAAACTTAGTAACCAAAATATGAATATGTACGTGTCAAAAGATAAGTATATACCTTATATATATATCTATAATTTTTTTTTTGTTCTTTGTTCCGGAGGTGTTGCTGTTTTGTTTTTTGGTGTTCCCCTTGCTTAATAATGTTATCATAAAATCAGAAAGAAATTGTCTGGTTTCAAATTGAATATTGAAATGCCTCCTATTGAATAAATTTAATGCATTCAAATATACCTTCTGGTATATTTCTAGAACGTACACACACAAACACACACACATACTCACACACATGCTCGAAGTGTACTTATCTTTGGACTGATATAGATTCATTTGATTTCAGAGTTTCAATGGTATAGAGTTTGGTAATAAATAATACTTGATTATATCCGTCTTGACTGAATAATATTCGACTAAAGATGATAAAAGTCACTGTATATTTCGTTTAGAAGAAAACTGAGTTTTTACTTTTATTAAAAATTGGGCCTGTAGTAATGTATTTTCACAAATATATGGGTTAGGTCAGGTTATTTAGTTTAATGGTATATCAACTTTTAATGCGTTATCAACTTTTAATGGTATATCAACTTTTAATGCGTTATCAACTTTTAATGCGTTATCAACTTTTAATGCGTTATCAACTTTTAACGGTATATCAACTTTTAATGCGTTATCAACTTTTAATGGTATATCAACTTTTAATGCGTTATCAACTTTTCATGGTATATCAACTTTTGATGGTTATTTAATGCTAAACCTTGTTTATATATTTATGATGTGTGATTTCGGAATAGTTTCAGTGTAACATTTTTAAATGAGCCAGACTTCATTTGTTTGCACACACCTTAATGATTTCAAGCTTTACTACTAAACATTTGTATTTCTATTTATTTAATATTACTGTCTAATTTAATACTAATTATTGATTTGTAATATTAATTATTTGATTGTTGTGCTATATATTTGTTAGTTAAATGGTTTCATGCATTGCTATTCAACACTAAAAATATTATTTAATATGATTGTTTGTTGGGTTGTTTTATTTTACGGCGTATCAACCATTTTCGGGTCGTTTAACGCCGATTAAAAATTTTTAACTGTTCAGTTTAGCATAAGTATAGTTTTTGTTAACAAATAGTTAAACAGTGCTATTTCAAACAAATCAGTTTAGCATAAGTGCACAGTTTCAAAGTCAAAAACATTTCTATTTCAAAGAAATCAGTTTAGCATAAGTACACAGTTTAAATGTCAAAATAGTCCAATTTCAAGCAATCCAGTTGAGCAAAAGTTCATAGTTTATTTCAATTTGACATATCAGGTCCTACCACTCAGGGCCAGAGAGGACCTGGGAGCGATGGCAGTGAAGGGGTAATCCGCATTCCACAAAGCTCCAGCATTCCTGGAACCTCATCATCAGATTTTTTGGTGTCATACAAAGGATAATCGTTAGTGGGGTGTCTTACCCCTCTACAAAGAAGAAGTCGGTGTATTCGACAGCCCCAGCCAACTGGGCAATATTTAATATGAATAATCCCTATTAAAAGACTAGACAGTTCTATTCGACTCATACATAGAATTCTCCGGGTCAGAGTTGACCAGAGAGTAATGGTAATGAAGGGGTTCTCCATAATCTCAAACTCAAAAAATAGAGCTTCACCATTCGATGCTCTTTTATGTCACACCAAATATATATATATATATATATATATATATTAGTAATATCCAGTCAGCGTCCGACGACAGTGGGTGTGGATTATTCGAGTATAGATTATATGAGGAAGATCATATAAATCTATGTGAGTGCTCGATGTATGGTTATTGTTACATTTTTTTTTTCTTTCTAGGTTTATATAACAAAACTCACATACAGAGCGTATATAGTGCAATTAGAAGGAAACTTAAACCTGGTTAAATTGTCATTATAAATTTATTTCGTCGGAGAATATTATTATACTCTCCGTCTCATCATAAGACTTTCCATGTGAGACTTGAGGTTACAGAACAGCAAATGTGGATTACAGTCTATAAGTGTATGAAAAAAAAAAGCGGAAGACCTATATAAATTTTAAATTCTCAGGCGAGGGCAAAGGGGTCAAAATAATAAGGTCTAAGAAACATCAAGAAACAAGAACATGGTATTCCTGTAAATCAACCCATCCCAATTTGAACACATGCCAGGTCTTCCATAGCAGGTGGAAATACACACACACACACACACACACACACACACACACACATATATATATATATATATATATATATTTTCTTTAAAGAAAAAAACCAAAGACCGGTTATTTTAGGATTATAAATTTATTTCCATCCTGTTTTGCGTTTCTGATGTAAACCAAAAACACGAAAAAAATATAACAGAACTTCTTCAGATCTAATGGATAAAATAAAACAGAATAGACATGGCGGGGGGGGATAGAGGTGAAGAGTTACCTCCTCGTTTTATTAAACTTCCGTTTTTTTATTTACTTATTTATTTTATTAATTTTCCTAATTTTACCGTCGGTTGGAATTATGGTAATTTAACTTTTTTATTTATTTTATTTATCTTCTTTTTTGTTAAGTTCGATAATTAAGTTCGATAATTTAAAGAAAGTATTGCTCTGTAATATTAATTACATTGAGCTCTCAACTAGGAAAATGTAAATGTTCAGCTCTTGAATGATTTTCTTGTCCTGAAGGAATTACTCCCAACTCTGGTTTAACTGGACAGAATAATACCTATATATATATATATATATATATATATATATATATATATATATATATATATATATATATATATATAAATGTCATATTAAATTTTATGAAGATTTTATTCAATGATCAACAAATTTCTTTAGGAAATATACGGCATGTTTACATACATGCATATCGTTAAAAATTAATTTTACTTACCATAACTGTGTTTGTTCTAGTAGACGATGAATAAAATCATCTATGATTTTTACTTGAAACGCTTCAATTGAAAATTTACTCAGATATCGTCTTCCACATTCTAAATGTGTATTTCCAAAGGAAAGTAAGGTCCTATATGTAGTCTGAGCTTTGGAGCCTAAGAAAACAAAGTTTTGTATATTCTAGAATACCTCACTTGTCAGTAAACAATTTTCTAGGTGTTTGATTATCCGCAAGTGCCTCATGCCTCTGTCCTTGTGCCAATCTAAGCTAAGTATGGTGTCTGTAAATATATTGTTGTCATTTCTTGACACCATAATCAGAGTCGTCATTCAGTTTCTAGGATTGTAATAGACAAACTTGAATACATTTATTTACAACGAAACAAACCAGTAAGGAGGGTGTCCTCATGGTTTAATGGCTAAATCGTTGGTCTGCTGAATCGTATAAAGCGAGTTCGAATTCCACTCTCGCTATTACGTTCCCTTTCGGATAAATACACTTGGTAAAGGTATGAACCCCCTTATCCCTGACAGAGGTGTCAAATTACCGGCTCACAACAAATTTTTATGTAACAGCAGAACAATTTTCGTGAGTATTATTTCTTTAGAAGTTAGTTATTTGTCATCCACTCCTGACTATATTTCTCTTTAGAGAAGGTTAGAATGTATTTTGTTATTTTAGTCTCTGTCTTTTCAAGATCAGAAGCTGAAAAGTAGAAATAATCCAATTTTATATACATTAAAAAACATTCCTAAACACGTCAATGAAATCTACATCGTATTGTTTGAAAGACATATTTTGGTATTTGGATTACAGAGATTATAGGAAATTAACTCATACAGTAGATCATGGGAATATTTTTTTTGTTTCATAAGGATAATAGGGGAAGATTTGATAATCCATATTAGCGTGGAGAGTTTATTTGAGATGACAAACAACTATCATCGCATAACAGAACATAAAGAAATTAGTTTTGTTTCAGAAGAAACAGATTTATCAGCAAATATTGGCATGGTGAAGGTGTACTAGAAATGGTAAAAAGTATACAGGAATGAAAAATGATAGATTTAGGCTGTTTGGTTTAATTGCATATCAACCTTTGATTGTTTGTCAATGCCAAATATTGTTTATACGTACGATTTTAAGACGAATAGTTTGCAGGTAACTGTTAATTTAAAATGAGTCAGAGCTCATTCGTTTCCACACAGTTAAATGGTTTCGAGTATTGTTATTGTTTGCACACAGTTAAATGGTTCACGTATTGTTGTTTTACTAAGACAGACCTTATTCGTTTTCACACAGTTAAATGGTTTCACGTATTGTTGTCTAACACTAATAGTTCTAATAAACTGAGCCAGATCTCATTCGTCTCCACACAGTTAAATGGTTTCATGTATTGTTGTCTAATACTAATCTATTAATGGATTTCAGCCATTGCTATACAATCTTAATAATTCTGTGTAGTATTTGACATTTGTTTGCTTAGAGTTAAATGGTTTCAATTATAGTTAATGATTAAATACATCTATTTGACTCATAGATGTGACCTTAACAGAGACTAACTCACAGAGTCAGAGATGACCTGGGAGTAATGGCAATGAAGGGCTCTCCCACATTCTCCAAACTTCCAGGAGTATCTCAACGCTGCTATTACTCCCTAGTTCACTCTGACTCGGTGTGGTAGTACCTGTCAGGGCCTCATCTATTGGTAAAATATAACTATTTAATGATTTACTGAACTGAAACCATTCGACTACAAGTAAATAGATCTATTAGTGTTAGATAGCAATACTTGAAACCATTTAACTGTGCACAAACAAATTATTTATCTTCGATTGAATTATTAGTGTTTGATAGCAATACTTGAAACCATTTGCCAGTGCAAATAATTAATACCAATACTAGGAACTA
The DNA here is from genome assembly GCA_963585895.1 of Sepioteuthis lessoniana. Classification (NCBI taxonomy): domain Eukaryota; kingdom Metazoa; phylum Mollusca; class Cephalopoda; order Myopsida; family Loliginidae; genus Sepioteuthis; species Sepioteuthis lessoniana. The sequence goes on along the minus strand of OY757907.1, from coordinate 40,890,353 downwards.
CTTATTTGTATAAAAATAAATGAGTTCTAATTCGTTTAAAAAAAAAGTTACAGACAAACTATTTACTTGAAAATTATATATATATATATATATATATATATATACATATATATATATATATATATATATTATATATATATATATATATATATATATATATAATGTCATCCACAGACTGTTTTGTTAAATCACAACTCTTCAATTTGGCTAGACTTGCGAGACGCTTCAAGCCGATATCGGCCTGTCGTAAAGTAAGTCTCGATCCTGGCTTGAAGTGTCTCGCGTGTCTAGCCATACTAAAGTGTTATGATGCAACAAACCATCTGTTTTTGGATGAAAATATATATTAAGGGTCTGATTTTTAATATATATATATATATATATATATATATTGTAAGCGTGAAAGCGCGCGCGCGCGTGTGTGTGTAAATAGGATTTTGCATTTAATAACCATCAAGGGTTAAGATGAGATCAAACATAATAATCAAACGTAACCAAAATCAAGCAATTTACTATAATATCCGTGTTCCTTTTAATGAAGGAAAAATCGCAATTAGTTGACAGTATTGCATATTAGCATTATTAACAAGTGAAAATAAGCCACTATCTTCTTTTGGTCCGCTGTGCCTCTCTCCAGGACCATTCTCAGTCCCTGAGTTTGTGGCACCTGATCTATGGTATTTCAAGATAGCATAAGAATAACAAATATGATTTATTAAAATTATCCACAAAAAAGCACAAAATTGGTTTAAACTGCAGCATTATAAAAATAGCAAAGAAAAATTACTTGGGGTACGTGCACATGTACCAGAATGTAGTTTTGCTTTTTTTTCTGCCTTTTTTTTTTTTTGGAGGGGTGCAAGAACTTACATACATCTGTGCTGTATTCAAATTTCTCAAAAGCTGAACGCTAGGAAATAAAGAGAATCCGTTTTCCTTTGCCTCTATTTATAAACTTCATCTCATTACAGCACATGCATTTCCGACCGTGACATTATTCCCCGATGAGGTCTTTCATGTTCAAATAGTTTTCCCTAACACGCATGCGCGTAGCTTCTTTGCCCTGGAAAAAGCGGCCAGAAAGATCTGATTGGTCGATACGTGTTCGGTGTCTCCTTTCGCATTGATAGTGGAGAAGCCATTTTTTTTTTCGTCTTTCCGCTTCCCATTGCCACAGGACGACTTGATCGATACCCAATCAAGGGAAGAACAAACTGACTAGGTTTACAAGAGAGACAGGCTGCGAGAAAAACCAGTGATTCGACGCGTTCGTCAGTGTCGTCGAGTTCTATGCTTTTACGACGACGAAGAAGCAATGTAACATTTACTTAGCTCAGTCCGGCGTGATTACAATTTCTAACGCCCCCGAGGTTTTCAGTGCAACATACACGGAGAGAAAAAAATCATGTTAGGGAAAACGAGATAGATAGATAGATAGATAGATAGATAGATAGATAGATAGATAGATAGATAGATAGATTGTAATACCCAACAAAATAAAAAGAAATAAGACTTGAAAAGTTGGTGTCAAAATTATTTTATTTCTTTATTTAACATTTCGTTCCTTATGAAAAGAGTATTTTCAAACACAGCTAGAATAGTTTTGAGAAACTGAAAAAGATACTGATACTGTTATCTTATGTATCATATGTAAACGTATAATAACTTTATATAAGTTAGCAAAAACATGCGCCTTCTTGTGCGTGTAAGTAGTCAAGTTTTCATGTAAGAAAATATATTAAATTAGAAAGAGTAATAAAGTTAAATAAGAATTTATATACAAAGATTACACTTCTAGTTATTCTTATTTTAAGTGAATTCTATATAAGATCATAAATAGAATTGCTATTAATACATGCATTGCCCAGTCAGCTAAGACTGTTGAATACACTGACTGCACCTCTGCAGAGGGGTAAGACCCCCCCCTAACGAGTGTCCTGGATATGACACTAAACAATCTGATGGTGAGGTTCTAGCAGTGCTGGATCTTTGGGGAATGCGGAGTACCCCTTCATTGCCATCATTCCCAGGTCCACACTGGCCCGGAGTGGTAGCACCTGATAGGGCCCTATCTAAAAGTTAAATAGAACTAACAGCATACTTATACTAAAATGAATTGTTTGAGTAAACTGAATAGCTTGAAATAGAAATGTTTTTGACAATTAAACCGTACTTACATTTAAACTGCGTGCTTATGCTTAACTGAATTATTTGAAATAGAAATGTTTTTCGACATTAAAACTGTATTTACACTTAACTGAATTGTTAGATATAACTGCTTGAATAGTTTGAAATGGAAATGTTTTTGACAATTAAACTATGTACTTATGCTAAACTGAATTGATTGAAATAGAACAGATTATTTACATAAAAATGGATTTGGCGTTAAATAACCTACAAAGGTTGATATGCCATAAAACCCAACAAACCAAACCAATACATGCAATAAAAAATAATTATGTCAGAAATCAATAACATCAAGTAATTATTTATTAAATCCGTTTTTCTGTAACCAATATATAAATTAGCCCCAGAATATACTACGTAAAACTTTATATCTAGGCTTTAAATGCCTTAAAAATATTTAAATGCCTTAAAAATATTTAAATGCCTTAAAAATATTTACTGTTTTGCGAATAGACTGTTTATAACTAATCGTGACATTTGGTTGAGAGGTCATTTTGATTATAGACATAATGTATTTTACAATAAAGATATGTGACATTAACTGTTTTAAAGACATTTGGTGAGGTTCCAGTAAACTGGAGCTTTGGGGAATGCGGAATACCCCTTCATTGGCATCTCTCCCAGGTCCACTCAGACACTAAGAGAGTTCTCTCTATGGGTCAAATAGAACCAAACCGTGTACTTATGCTAAACTGAATTACTTGAAATAGAAGGGTTTTGCCATTTTAATAGCGAACTTCATTTCAACAGCGTACTTATGCTAAACTGAATTGTTCAAAATAGAACTGTTTTGATATCTAAATTGCGAACTTATGCTAAACTGAATTGTTTGAAAAAGAACTGTTATATTAGCATAAATACACAGTTTAATTGTAATTGAAAAAGAACTGTTATATTAGCATAAATACACAGTTTAATTGTAAAACAAATGTATTTCAAGCTATTCAGTTTCGTCAAACTGAATAGCTTGAAATACATTTGTTTTACAATTAAACTGTGTATTTATGCTAATATGACTTGTTTGAAATAGAACTGTTATTTATTTATATTTATTTGTCATTAAATAACCTTCAAATGTTGATATGCCATAAAAAACACAAACAAACAAACCAACAAACAAACAAAGATGCCACATACAGAAACGGTGAAAAGAACATATGTATATATGTATAGATAGAGGAAAACTGACGTAACTATTTAGACATACAGAAAGGGTTGAAAGTTAGCTGATTAAACGAACTATATATATATATATATATATATATATATATATATATATATATATTTCTAAAAGCATATTTCATTAAAGGTTACAATCAAGGTTTTGGTGTTGGGTTTTGGTTCTTTTTTTGTTTGATTTTTTTATTGGCCTTTCTGTTTTGGGGACGAAATGCCACACCTATAGATGTACGAAATTTAAAAATTGTCAAAAATATCTGGTGTTATAACCCATCGTTGGTCATTGTCGATGATATGGGTTCGACGATGTCAGGCAGTAAAGGATGCTTTCTTGATCAAAGAATTTCTTGAATAGTGAAATCTCACTCGCCAATTGATAAATGTCAATGAAAGATTCAACACAAAATCCATCTCCGTCACTTTCAATAAAATACGTCTACAAGAAAATATGCTACCTAACTACACCCACCACACATATATATATATAGACAGAGAGAGAGAGAGAGAGATAGAGAGATTTACCAACCTCTCCGCACGAACAGGATGCTACACAAGGTAAATTTTTATGTGGAGTTTGATATGGGAGAATTAAGAGTTTTCCTTCTCTTTTACCAAGTTAAAAGATTCCAGTTTGCCCTTCTATTCAACCGTAGTTATGGGAAAATAATTGGGTTCGTTACTTTCCCTAGGGTTTTAATGATATGCAAAAGGGATTTGAACTCGAATTACCGTGTCCATTTCCAATGATGAGGACCTTTACACCACGAACGCCCCATCCCCATGTATGAATAAACAAAAAATAATTAAAATCTCACTTTCTTAATATCGTTTCATCACTATAAATTTCATGTATCATCTGTTGAGTAGAAAACATTGCCATTTAAAATCCTGCTCTCTCGATTGGGGTTGTAAAATTCACCAACTTCTCCTCTGCAGAGGACTATGACCCTCTTTCCAACGAGGCTACCAATTTGCACTGAGTGGCAACCCTAAATGCTTGAAGAAAGTTTACTGATGACAGAGCAGTCCGTGATCCGACTACTGAAGTGGTGATATGACTTTCAACACTCCACTTAGCTGCTTACTGGGTTTGAAAGATGGTCAGAGAGACCAGATCAAATGAATTAGTTGCTCATATAAAGCTCTTCCACCTATAGGATTCTCGCAATCGGAATCTTCAAATCGCTTTTATGTCAAATAAGTACAAGCCTATTTTATCTTAAATGTGCTAAAAGGCGGTGACTGAGAGTTGTGCTGAGATAGGAATACTTGAAATCATTTGTGAGTAAATATTAAATAGAATTATTAGCGTTTGATAGCAATACTTGACACAATTTAAATATGTTCAAACATATGATTATTGTTAAATTGTACTATTAGTATTACATGGCAATGCATGAAAGCATTTACGAGTCTGCCAACAAAGAAAAACAATACTTGAAACCCTTTAACATTTTGGAAACATTAAATAGCAATAAGTGAAACCATTTAACTGTGAGCAAACAAATGAGTCCTGGCTTCATTAAAAATGTTACCTACAAATTATCGTAATTTATCTCCTTGACCTGGGCTGACAGTTACTTCTGGTCGTAGATAAAATCAACAAAGTGATTGCCAGAAAACAAGCAATGCGTGGGTGTAAACCATGGCCAATGAAAAACAAGCATTGTGTGTGTGTAAGCCGTGACCAATGAAAAGCAAGCAATACATGACAGTAAGCCGTGACCAATGAAAAATAAGCATTGCGTGTAGGTCGTGTGGGAGTTTTAAGACTACATAAAGTCTAGAACTTTGGTTGAAGTCAGTTCCTGCTGGCTCTTCCGACTTTTGACAGCTCCTTCATGTGCACGAACTCTCGCCGATTGCACTCCTGCTCCACACAAGCTTCAACGTCGAAGAAAAAAAACGTAAGATTATATTTATATATGTACGAGTTCCTTGTTGTTTGTCAAGACCCAGCAGCAGTATACAACACTATTCGCTTACAAATCATATATATATATATATATATATATATATATATATATACAAGATTTGGCATTAAATATCCTTTGGGTACCATAAACTACAACTATACCAAACCAAATCGTTTATAGGATATTTTTATTAGAAATCAAGGGAAAAACAATGTTTTCAAATACATGGTTTAACTATCGAAATGTACAGATGGAAGATAATTCCGTCATAATTAAAGGTTTTTAGTTATTGGAGATGTGGAGAGATACAATAGAGTTATAACAACCCTATTTGAATTATAGAGGAGTCTAAGCGAAACATTTTGATGGAGGCTCATAGCAAAGGTGTTTTATGGATAAAATAGCTAACCCCTGTTACTGCTCATCTTCTTTTTGTGGTACCAAAGGTATCATATATAGACTTAGATCCTACTACTTTTAGGGGAATTTAGTGGTGCAATCTAGGGGCATCCTCGCTGAAGATCAATGAGCTCAGCTTTCTCTTTGTTTTGGGGTTTGTTTGTTTGTTTTTTGTTTGTTTTTTTAAATAGCATATCGACATTGGAGGATTATTTAATCCTGGGCCCATCCTTGCAGGAATAGCCCAGTCTATAGAATTCGCTGACTTCACATTCACCAAGAGTTAATTTATTTGTTTGTTTGGATTCTATGGCATATCAACCTTTGAAAGTTATTTAATACCAAATCCATTTTATACAAATAAAGGGTTCTATTTCAAACAATTCAGTTTAGCATGAGTACACAATTTAATTGTCAAAAATATTACTATTTAAAACTATTCAGTTTAGTCAAACAGTTCTAATTAAAACAATTCAGTTGAGTATAAGTATGGTTTTTGTTTACGCACAGTTAAATGTCAAAATAGTTTTATCTCAAACAATTCAGTTTTGCGTAAGTAGAGTTTCAATGTCAAAAAAGTTCTATCTTAAACGATTCTATTTAGTATAAGAATTCAATTTAGATGTCAAAACAGTTCTATTTCGAGTATTCAGTTTAGCATAAGTACGTAGTTTAGTTCTATTTGACTCATAGATAGAACCCTATCAAGTGCTAGCACTCCGAGGCAGAGTGGACAAGGAAGCGATAATATTGAATGGGTGATCCGCATTCCCCAACGCTCCAGCATTACTGGAACCCCACCATCAGATTTTTAGAGTCATAACAGGACACTCGTTTGGAGGGGAGTATTACTTCTGCAGAGGTGCAGTCGGTGTATTCTACAGCCCCAGCCGACTGGACAATGCAGACAGGAAAGACAACCCCACCACTAACAAATATCCTAAATGTGACACTAAACTATTGCTCTCATGTTCACTGTGACCCTGATTTGTAGTACCTGCATGGGTCACATCTATGGGTCAAATAGAAATATTCCTTGATTTATTATACTTGAAAGCATTTAAATGTGTGAAGACAAATGAACACAGGCTTGTTTAAAAATACTACCAATAAACTATTCATTTACAAATTACACACACACACACACACACACACACACACACACACATATATATATAGATACTAATATGATATCTACCAGCATTCACGGTACCAGAAAAAAAACCGCCAGGAAGAAATAAATGTATCTCGACTCACCGCCCGGGGGAAAAAGAAAAATTATAGGTCAAAAAGAAAGAAAAGGCCAACCTCGTCCGCCCCTTGAAAAAAATCAAGGGATACGCAGTCAGTGGTCAAAAGAAAACTAAAAACCTTCCGCAAATCCTGCAATGCTACAATTACTAAAGTGCTCAACACAAGTGGAGCCAATTATAAAATTAACTTAAATCGCGAGTCGAAAATTTTCTACTAAAGTTTCACCTTATCGGATCATCAGGACGCCTAACTTCAACTCTATTTATGGTACCCAAAGGATATTTAATGCCAAGTCAAAGTTAGGCTTCCTGATGATCCGATAAGGTGAAACTTTAGTAGAAGATTTTCGACTCGCGATTTAAGTTAATTTTTTATATATATATATATATATATATATATATATATATATGTATATATATATATATATATTTCGTAGTATCACAATAATATATATATATATATAACTTGTGATACAAGGAAACAGTCTGTCTGTGGATGACAATATATATGCTCCCCATAACTGGAGGTTGTACTTGCCCACAAGGAATTACCGGTTGCCACTGGCGTAATGCACAGCTCTTCTAATGAATTGAGCACTCCGGTAGCCGTTAAGTGTATATGTAAATCAAAGGGAAATAATACATATACGTTTATTTTCTTCACTTACTCTGAGGCTACCGATAGATAGCGGTAAGATATCCGACTGGCGAAAATTCAGCCAGGTTTCGATCCCAGATTAAAGCATCTCGTATGTCTAACCACACTAAAGTGATACAATTTAACCAGAGGAGATAAGAGTTTTTGTCCGAAATAGCGCAAATCCGTTTACTTCGTGGTTTTTACTCTATGGGAACTCTCCATGAAGTTCAACCAGTATTTGTTTGTGAAGATGAGGATATTTACCAATAGCAACTCTGGTACCAAATGTAGGCCCAAAGCACAACAGAATAGGAAAGGGACCTCACTTAAGTCACTGCGTCTTTCCTTACTCCTTATGACAAAGGCAAATTCCGGGGATAAAATTGAACTGATATGCATAGTGACCTAACCATCGGTTTTAATTAACCCGAACAGAAATATTTTCGGTTTCTTTAATTAACGGCATATAAATCTTCATGGGTTATTTAATGCCAAAGTCATCCTTGAACAAGATTAGTTATAATCCTCATCAATATCGTCATCGTAAAATCGCATTGACTGCACAGAGTACCCAGACTCTTTTTAGCTCCCCAACCCCTACCATCCATCGGTCCTGGCAGGTCTTTTATGCTGTATCCAGTTTTTTGACAGAGCTGACGTAGATAAGTTTTTGCTGGTCGGCCAACACCCGTTATGCCATGCTCAGGAGTCCATCAGAAAATGTCGCTAATGAATTCGTCTTTACCTCTCTCCCCGTGCTTCACATATATTGTTCGTCACACTTGAATAGTTTAGGAGATGGGAGGCAGATGGCAATACGGCCGCAGTTTTGTGAGGGGTCGCACGCAGCATTTTAGTGCAGTTACCATCTAGCTTTTCACTATACATTTTGTTTGTTTCTATTTGTTCGTCACGTTTAGTTTTGGAAATGGAAGGTAGATTGCAATACAGCCTCGATTTTGTGAGGGGTTGCACGCAGCATTCTAGCGCAGTTCCCATCTAGCTTTTCTCTATACATTTTGTCTGTTTCCCTTTGGTGCATCCATATAGTATAATGGACACTGCTACAGCTAAGAAGAAAACCCGTTTGATGTAATAAGAAAAACTAAAAAAAAAAATGTGATCGTTATCTTGTCAATTGCATTCAATGCCTTATCAGCACAGATACTATTTAAACCAAATGCTGGAGGATAAGTGCGTTCATATATTTCCCAATGGTCTTCCTCTAAAAATGAACGTAATAGCGTGACTGGATTCCCCCAAAATAAAATTGCTAGAACAACTGCTACTACCTGTAGACATTTTGTAAAATACATGATTATTTTTGTCATAATTCCAAACGTAACGGCAAGAGTCATCGTATCGTAGTGGCTAAAGAGATGGACTGCGACATCCTATGAAACGAGTCGGAATTCCAGTAGCATTATTACTTTTAATTTCGCTCTAATTTCTCTTGAAAAGTCTTGAACCCACTTATACCCGCAGTAATTGGTTAAATATGATCACTCCTGCTTTCCTACTGAGATGGCTTTGGTATCAAATAGAGAAATGTTTTTTAAAACTTTTCTTTTTAGCCTGATTAATCCAATTTGTGAAAAAAAATTCAATAAATCTGAATTTTTATGATTATCTCTACTATCCAAGCAGATTTTATCAATAAATACTCAGCCCAATATTAGTGAATAAGAAATGAAACAACAAAGAATCAATGGTTTGCTTAACACTGAAACCAAGCCAAAATGTCTTTTCAACCGTATACGAAGCAAAGAATTTTTCAACAGAAAAAGAGCTTTCACGTAACGCTTAAAGAAAAAGCTGGATAAGAACTACACTTCACAGAATAACAGGTATGTGGTCACTTGCATCCGATCTCACTCACCATTCTAGTCAAAAGAACAACGCATGCTACGCTGTGCTAGAAATGTAAGGACGAACTCATAAGTGACGTTCTCCCGTAGCCTTCTATACATGAACACACAAGCGCTGACAGTCCAACAAAAACATGCATTCATCTTCTTTGTGTGGATACTTGATGCCGTAAAGAGGATTTGATGAGAACGATGGTCTACTGGCACACATGGCGTGAGAGAATCTAGGGAATCCATGAAACCAGCTCAACTTGATCATGAATTTTGGCTGCAACATGCTCGCTTCCAGTCAAAGACTGTAGATGCATCGCTGTCAGGCTACTTCATATAACGTTGGCATAAATCAACTTAGATATACATATATCCATATCTACCAACTCCTCCGCAAGGTCAATTTTTAAGCGGAGTTTAACAGGTCTGAATTCAAAGTTTTCCTTCTCTAAGACTAGTTGCTTCATCAAGGCTGAAGAACCCAGTCTGCCCTTCTATTTACCCTTAGTTAGAGGGAGAATAACTGGATTCATACCTTTTCCAAGGGTATTAGTGCTATGTGAAATGCAATCAGTCTCGTCCAGGATTTGAACTCGTGTCTCCGTGTCCATTTCCTACGACGATTACCATTACACTTAGATATACATATATGAACAGAGTTATACGGGATATATACATATATATATATATATATATATATATATATATATATATATATGATTGATTGATTGGTTTTTACGGCATGTAAACTCATTTGGGATTATTTTATGCCTGGAGGTTAATGAATCATGTACATTGTATGTTTATATTTCTATTTTTGCCAAATTGTTTCTTAAGAGCATTTTTTTACAAAAAGTTTTATGATATTAGATATTTATCAACAAGGCAAATAATTTGCACACAGTTGCCTGGTTTCAAGTATTTCAATCAAATATTAATAATCTATGCAAAGATTAAGTAGTTTTAAGCAACAATGTCTCCATAATAATAATCACTTCTCTGCACAGTTATACGGTATCAAATATTCATATCCAAAACAAATAATTTGCGCATAGTTGTATGGTTTTAAGTATGTCCATGGAATATGATTTTTTTAGATAGATCTATTGATTGAATCCTCACAGGTATAACCATGCCGGGTCAAAGAGGGGCTGGTATTGATGACAATAAAGTGATATTCTAAACTCCACAAATCTCCAGAATTCGAGCATCACTAGCAGATGTAGTTTCGAGTAATACCAAGGACATTTCTTTTCTTGAAGGGAAAGAATCGGCCAATGTATTTTAAGACCCATCGACAGGGCTAAGATAAATAAAGAACCAAAGAAGGTTTGATAGATAGATAGATAGATAGATAGATATATAGATAAGAAGACTGAGCGCTAGTTAGATAGATAAATAGACAGATCGATATAGAACATCAATGTTCTTCGGATAATCAAGATAGAAAAACCACGATTTCCGGATTTGTATGAAATCGACCCAACCGCCAATATCAAAAACGAATGCGATAGTGAAATGAATAAAGAAGAGGAAAATACAGAAAGAAATAAGAAAGATGGAGACTCGAAACGCCTCGTCATCACAAAAGAAGCCTGTACTGCGTCCATTAATAAAAAAAAATAAATAATAAATAATAAATAAATAAAAAGTAAAAAAAAAAACGGAGTTGGACTTTGCTGTCCAAGGTGTTGACCAGCGGGTAGGTTTTGATTTCCCCGGCGGTAGGTATGGTGGACAATTGATTGGTGCGTGTCTTCCTCTGGCTGGTTGCTGACCTCAAGCGAAGCGGATGGACCGTCTTGTGGACACACGAGCGCTTGAAGAAGAAGAAGAAGAAGAAGAAGAAGAAGAAGAAGAAGAAGAAGAAGTGTAAGGATGAAGTTTGAGAGGCATAATGCTCGCTGTGTACTTGTCTAAGTGTAAAGGAAGTAGAAAGAAAAGAAACAGGGTTAAAGTAAAATAAATTGAAAGGGAGAAAGATTTGCCTATTTCCAATGCAAATACGTAGAATATCTAATTCTTTGCAGATCGTGTGCACAAGACGTTAGTATATACTCTTGCAAAAATAGATCATTTATATATCTACTACAAAACGCCTCTATCATATCTCAAACAACACTATATATATATATATATATATATATATATATATATATATACACACACACACACACACATATATATATATATATATATATATATATATATATATATATATCAACTACCGGATGAGTCCATTATATATATAGAATGGACTCTTCCGTCGGTTTCGAGGTATTAGGACCAAACAGAAGTCAATTCTTATGCCTGTGTCTCATGATATAAAATAACACAGTCTCTGTCTATGTCTCCCTCTCTTTATCAATCAGTCAATCTCCTCACACACACAAACACTCTCATAGAGAAAAAGATATATATATATATATATATATATATATATATATATATATATATTGACGTAGTTTTAAGTAGCTCACCTGATGTCTTTAAATATTTCATTATTGTGATAGCAATTCTATATTTTCTTTTATTTAAACTTCGTATGTTGAGCATACAAATAATTTTACTGCTTTTACAAGGGTTTAAGATTTTACCTAACGTTATGTGTATCAACATATATATATATATATATATATATATATATATATGGCTAATCATATTTACTAATCTAATATGGCTAATCATATATATATATATATATATATATATATGATTAACCCAATTGAGGACAAACAATCGTTAAAAAAGAGGTTAATAGAACACAAGTGCTCAAATGCTGACCTGCATAGCAGTATAAAAACTAAAACTAATTAAAATCTCCTTTTTACGATTGTTTCATTACTAAAGTTGCATGTATCGTCTATATAAATCTTTATATATAAATAAAATATATGGCAATAAAATGATAGCGGTAAGATGAGATTTATATCACTTATTATCTATCTATCTATCTATCTATCACGTAAATGAGGACTGTGAATATCCAAAGAATAAGCGATCAATGCATTGTTTTTAATACAAAATGTACCAGCAGAACAATTGTTTTGTGAAAAAAAAAAAACCCAGAAAATTTGGAATTGTATTCCAAAATAAATTTATTTCTCTTATTCGAGCTCATTAGATGGATTAAAAAAACTCCATCTGATGAGCAAGAATAAGTGAAATAAATTTTCTTGTTTTTTTACCTATATATATATATATATATACGAGGCGCATACGATAAGTTTCATGACATTTTTCGTAGGGGCATTTTTATTGATAGTACACACATAAAACTCTAGTCCCCTTCGAAGTAATCTCCTCCGGCTGCAATGCACTTGTTGTACCGTTTCAACAACTTTTTGAAGGCCCCATGGAAGTTCTATTGTGTGAGCGTGTCACTGACCTTCGTCACAGACTCTTTCATCTCAGTTGTCTCATAAAGACAGCCTCTAAGGTAAGGGATTAACCAAAAGTCACAGGGAGCAAGGTCTGGAAAATAGGAAGCGTGAGCAACTGTCTTGATGCACATATTGGTCAAATAGTCTGTGACAAGGATGGAGTTGTGGACTAGTGCATTGCCCTGTTGGAAATGCCACTGACCCGATTTGAAGAGTGCTGGCCTCTTCCAACGGAATCTCTTCCTGAACTCCCTTAAAACCTCAACATACTAACCCTAGCCCTTTGGCCAATCGAATCTAATGTATTGACTTCCTTACTCCTCTCACACCTCTCATTATCCCTCACAGACTTCCTGCCTTCCTTGTATCTCTTATGCCACTCAAAAACCGATGCTCGATTCATGCAAGATGCTCAATGACCTTCACCACAACATCTTTCATCTCCTCAATTGTCTCATAACGATAGCCTCTGAGCTGAGGGAATAACCAAAAGTCACAGGGAGCAAGGTCTTGACTATAGGGAGGATGAGGAACTGTCTTGATACCCATCTTGGTCAAATATTCTGTGACAAGGATGGCGTTGTGGGCTGGTGCATTGTCCTAGTGGAAATGTGACTGACCCGATTTGAAGAGTGCTGGCTTACAATCAGGCTTTAGTAAGGTGTATTCGAATTCCGGCTGTAGCAGTTCATTTGAAGCTGAAATCATAAAAATTAGTCTGTCATCTCATACGTTGAATTGCAATAACATCCTGAATTTTTAAGAGTCTACGTCAATTTTAAATGCCCGTACGAAAAAAGTCTGGAAACTTATCGTATGCACCTCGTATATATATATACCCACACACACATGCATATTCAGGGTGCCCACTTGTGTATTATCGTACCGATGTTTAAAATATACAAATATCTTGTGGTACGTACAAAACTGGAATAAAGCTTTCAATGCTGTGATTATATTTAAAATGAATAGAATATTTTAAAAGCGATTAAAATATTTGAAAAATTCGTTATTCAAACTTTGCACGTACCAAAAGATATCTATACGCTTTAGGCGTCGGTACGATAATATGAACCTTGAATAACATCATAAAAATGTGTTTGAAAATTCCCACAGATATATATGTATACTAAAGTCACCGTAATTCTTATTACTAATCGGGAGACAAATTTTCTATAAAATAGAAAGCACCATTGCCAGATAAATCTTTAATGAAGATACGAGTTTTAAATCATTTTTAGTTCATACATACATAGACACACACACACACACACACACATATATATATATATATATATATACATATATATATGAACATTTGTTGGCCATTTAATACCGAATCCTCTTTATACATATAGGTCAAATAGAACTAAATTGCGTACTTATGCTACACTGAATTGCTTGAAATAGAACCGTTTTTACATTTAACTGTGTGTAAACAAAGACTATACTCATACTAGAGTGAATTGTTTGAATTAGAACTGTTTGACTAAACAGAATAGCTTGAAATAGAAATGTTTTTTTACAATTAAATCATGTGCTTATGCTGAACTGAATTGTTTGAAAGTGAACTGTTTATTTGTATAAAATGGATTTGGCATTAATTAACCTACAAAGGTTGATATGCGATAAAACCCAAAACAACAAACAATAAGTTTAGTGTAGGTAAATGGTTTAAATGTCAAACAATTCTATTTGACCTATATATAGGGCCCTATCAGGTACTGCCGCTCCGTGCTAGAGTGGACCTGGGAGCAATGGCATTGAAGGGGTACTCCGCATTTCCCAAATCTCCAGCATTACTGAAGCATCACCATCAGATTGTTTAGTGTCATATCTAGAACACTCGTTGGGGGAGTCTAACCTCTCTGCAGAGATGCAGTTGGTGTATTCTACAGCCCCAGCCGACTGGCCCACAGAGCTTTTGTTTGATTTCTTTGTTTAATGGTTTATTATACGTTATTCAATGTTAGAGAAGAACTATACAAGTTCTATGGTACGAGTTACCATATGGATGGCGAGGGATAAGGTATTTCACATCTTTCTGCTCGGTATTAATCCAACAGTAGATATTATAGCGCGATATCTGTTTGAACGGGCTAACTACCATTCCCAGTCAAGCACATTAACCACTATGCTACGGATACTGACTCATTATTCATGGGTTGAATAGATCAGTGTGAGATAATGAAATCGCTGTTTAAAATGATTGTGAAGGCATATTACTGTATCGTATATAAATGGAAACCATAATTGTTTATCTGACTTATACATAAAATAACACAAGACGGGTCGACACGCTATAAACCAACAAACTAACCAACTAACACATTGTTATATTAAACTGATATCAGAACCGTCCAGATTTATGCTGCTCACAAATATACGAATTCCGATCACATTTGTCTGTCATTCTACATTGCCAAATAAGAATTAGAGAAAAGATTAAGTACATTTTTTTGTATTTAGTCATTAAAGCTTTTTAGGAATATAATTTTTTAAAAAATTGCTTTAGTGGCGTCATTTATGTTCCTACGTTAAATAGATTTTAAAATGGCTCCTCACCAAACGTAAGTTATTTTGTCTATTTTCTGTTGCTTTGCATTAATAAATATAGAATCAAGAATCAAATAAATTATTTTATACAATTAGATTTCAGAGAAGTTTTCATTTTCTATAAGTCGTTGAAAAAGTATACTAGATCTTAAGTCATCTATTATATATATATATATATATATATATATATATATATATATATATATATATATATATATCATGTCGTGCTGCTAGCACAGATTTCGCTGACACTCTCACACCATGCGTCTCTATCATCCGTCGCATTCGGTAGGTCCTCTAGACTATACCCTGTGTCCATACAGACCTGTTGTAGATAGTCTTCCAACATATGTTCGTCTGTTTGAAGGAGTCCACAGGTTAATGTCACTCATGAGTTCGTACTTTCACTGCCAGCAGTGTCCCGCATGTCTTATTCGTCTGATTTGGATGGTTTTAAAGATGGGAGGTCGGTGGCCGTACAACTGCTGTTTTGTGGGATGTTGTTTCCATGATTTGTTCAATATAGTTAGTAGCATTCTAGAGCAATTGCCAAGCTTTTTCTCCATACGCTTTGTCAGCATCCATATAGTGCATCCATATAGTAGTATTGACACGACCACTGCTTGAAAAAAATTGCGTTTTATTTTATCGGACACGTCTGACTTCCACATGACCGATAGGCTATCGATAGCTGACAATGCCTTCACTGGTCAGATATATATATATATATATATACGCACACACACACACACACACATATATATATATATATATATATATATATATATATATTCAAACCCTACGCACGAAGAGGATGCGACATAAGTAAATTTTCAACTGGAATTAGACAAATTTAAAATCAAAGTTTTTCTTCCCCTTGACTGGCGGCCATATCAAGTTTAAAGAGCTTAGTGAGCCCTACTATTTTCCCATTACTCGACAGAGAATAATTGGATTCATACATTCCTCAAGAATATCAGGAAAATAAAAGAGCCTGGTCCGGAATAGTGGTCCAGAGTGCCACAGATTCTTCCTCAGGTTTTGAATTAAGTGTTTTTTCTTCTTTTAGACTATTTGCCTTACCAAAGCTCGTGAGATCAGTCTGCTTAACTAATTTATCCCTCTGTCGTCTGAAATCATAATAGTGATTAAAAAAATATTGAATTCGGCAATTAAATAATCCAACAATATTTGATATACCATAAAATAAACTAAGCGGACTTTACACCGAAATAGGCATGTTTTTCCTATGTTTGTCGAAATCCTTGTCGCCATAGTAGGAGTTCCGTTTTTCTGTTTTTCACAGAATCCATTGTTGGTAAACCTAGTCAGTAGATTTCCTCTGGTTTTAAAATTCATAAGATACGTCTACTTGACAGAAAGTTCGACTTGTAATTCCATTTGAAGACAGTTGTGAACGATATCAAATACTTTCAGTTCTCGTCTCTGATGGTCCAACTTTTACCGGAAGTGCCTGTTGTCTTTTATCATTAAGAGTTTTCGGGCTATTGTCTTCATCTTTACTGTTATTTCCCCAATGGTCCGCCATACCCAACTTTTCAATCTCACCTCAAGTGAAAAGTCGGGTACGGCGGACCATATATGGAAGGAAAAAGGAAACCATCTGCCCTTATGGGATGAAGTTGAAATAATCGATAGGGCTGAAAATTGGAGGATTAGACGCCTTAAGAAATCAGCACATATGTTGGACTACAATGACCTGCTGAGTAGACCAATTATAGAGTTGAATACAATATGGGAACTGATAATTAAAAAGGCTTGATGAAAAAAAATGTGAATACGAGCACAGGTAAAAAAATCACTTGATTCGGATTACAACTATTATGTATAATTTTTTTACCTGTGCTCGTATTCACATTTTTTTCCCAAAGTTTATAAGTCCCAAAAATTCAATCTGAACTCTCCAGCAGGACACATAGCATAGCGTTTATAGGCGTTGGTTCCCTAGGAAGACAATCATCTGGACGTTGCAGGTTCAATCCTGACTGCAGGCGAGTAACAATACTGGAATACTTATCACTTGTACACGGTTATGGCTAACGGAATCAGAACAGGCGACCCCCGTGGATTCAATAAAGGACGTAATTCGAAGTTCCGTGAAGGTTCCCGAGTTCGACGAACACCTGAAGAAGACCGGAGGACATATCGGGCGAAACATTATGGAAATAACAATAGTCCGAAAAGCCTTAATGATAAAAGTCATCAAGCTTCGTCTCAGAAATTTAAACAACTAATTGTACTTGTTGTTTTAGGAAAAATTCATAAATAGAAATGACGATTTTGCGTACGTCTTATATAGTAGAGAATCCAACCATGTTAAGATATTACGCTAGCCTCATTCGAGAATCCATCTGTATAGTGTCAGTAATGTTCTCTGGTGAGAATGACTGCAGGCTCTTTGAAGGCACTGTTGATGAATATCATTGGTTAGCCAAAATGCTTTGACTGGCTGCCAGCAGACTTTACAGTCTCAAATATAACTAGAATCGATGTATTGATCGTTGTGATGCATTCGTTCCTTTGTTTTTTATTCAAGCACTGTAAATACGCCACAAGTTATACCTCATCTGATAATGTCCCTGCTAAGTCTTTTTGGTCTAAACATTTTTGGCTTTTTCAAAGATACAAAAATGTTTCTTCTTGTCTATAACTGATGCATTCAAAACATCAAAATAAAGAATTTGAGGCCGGTTAGCCAGCTTATTAGACCTCTTGGTCTGACATAAGCATTTTTACGATACTTTTATCCATAAAATGTCTAGTAAGTTGAAGATTGCTTTCCGCATGAAAGTCTCGTGATCATACTATAGTAAGAGACTGCTTATATCTTTCTTATATATATATATATATATATATATATAGAGAGAGAGAGAGAGAGAAGGATGAACAAAAGTGATGTGACAATTAGGAAATTTTCTTTGTAGTTATTAAACTTTTAATAGTTCACATCTTATTTCGGTGTTAAGTTATCGTCAAGAGAAGGATTGTTTTTTTCTAAAGAAGAGTTTTTAATAACTTTTTTACTTAATCAATAAAAGAGTTGATAAGTCACAAAAGAGGCAATGAAATATTAAAGTGTTAACGTCGTATCCATTCGTTGAAAAAAGATGGTTGGTTGGTTGGTTGGTTTTGTGACTTCTCAATTTTATATAATACCAAATTTAATCAACCTTTTTTAATGCCAATTCCTCTTTATACACATATGATTTGAAAACATACAATGCACAGATAAAATTCTGAATGAGTCAGAACTCATTTTTTTGGATACAGTTAAATGGATAAACATACAATTTGTAAATCAATTCTTTGTAGGTAAACTTATATTTAGATGAGTTAAAGCCAGTTTATTTTCACACAAGTATTACTATAGGCATGGGTCATTTTTTTGTTCAGAGTCTAAATAGTCAAGCTCTTCTATTTGACCCATAGATTGGACCCTATCATGTGCTACCACTCCAGGTGTGAGTGTACCTGGGAACAATGGCAATGTAGATGTACTCCGCATTCCCTAAATTTCAAAGGCTGGAGCCTCAGAATCAGATTGTTTAGTATCATATCCAGGACACTCGTTGCAGAGCTGTAGTCGGTGTATTTTACATCCCCAGAAGAAGAAAAAGAAGACGTTCAAAACTAGTTCTTTCAGTAAAAGAAAACTGTTCGAAAGTCATTTAGAACAACATTATAACAACTAAAGAAAGGATTACTTACAATGCAATCCCTCCGACATTGAAGTATCATGCTGCAGTACTTTTTTTTCTGTTCTTGATCTCACCATTCTTCTCCATATTGATCTGAATGCCTTGAAAGTTTAATTTTACTGTCTTCCGATTTGTCGTTTCCAATCTTTCGGATACCAATTGAGAACTGTACATTTCCACCTGTTGTTCGTTAATCTTACAACGTATTCGGTCAAGGAGAATTAACTTTCGGTTCTCGATAATCCCGTCTTTTATTCTGCTCCTCTTCTGAAATACCACATTTTAAAAGTTCTCAGCATGGATCTTTCCAAAGCCATCTGAATCATAACCCGTCGCTGTTCTTTCTTCTTCATATTTGCCCTTATTTTGCTTACCTATAACATCTCAAACTAGTTCATTAGTAGGTAGAGTGTTCGCCAATGGTCCGGGAGACCTGGGTTGAATCCCAGGTCGCGTCATACCAAAGACTTTTAAAATGGTACTTGATACCTCTTTGCTTAACACTCAGCAATATAAGGAAATCCAGGGAAAAGAGTAGCGCCCTCCACTACACCTCAATATATTAGCTATTGAAAAGGGAGCCTTCTGGTCGCCCTCGACTACGGTTGCCAATAACAACAAAAACAACATAACATCGCAAGCAAAACGGTGCTATTGCTAAGATTGACACGTGGAGTCTTGTTCAGCTTTGCCTAGTGTGCATCTTTTATGGTAATAAATGCCTTCCATTTTGACCTTATTTGAGAGATTTTCGCCTCCAGGTCTCGGCACATATTCACTGATCATCCATTGTAAATGTACTCTTTCACCTCCTCGATTTCATCACTTCAAACAACTATTCGATAGTGGAACGTAATGAATATTTTTCTTGATTGTAGCTAAATTTTCAGAAATAACCAAAAATAGCAAGTTTCATTGAATTTTAGTTTCCTTGATTTGTCAGTTTTTCCCAATAATATATATATATATATATATATATATATATATATATATATATATATATATATATATATATATATATAATCTGCCACGCAGCGCATGTATCATCATACAAGCATACATACTAACAATTACATATACAACCACACACAAAAATACGCAAATAAAATCGACACAGACACAGACACATACAATAAGAGTTATACCTAATTCTAACGAAAATATTCCTTTGACTGTATTTTTTCGATTTTTTTCGATTCCTCAAAAATCTTTCTTTCTTTGCCTGATGATTGTCGTATAAAGATGGCATGAAACCAGAGGTCGCAGATTAGTATCAGTGCTATTTAATATATATATATAAAAAATATATATTCATCTATTTTTAAATTATATAAATCAAGGTGCATACGATAATTTTCCAGCCTTTTTTCGTATAGCCACTTAAAATTGATGTAAACTCTGACATTTTAGAAGAACGATATGCAATAAAATTCTATTTTAAACTTGGAAAAAATGTCACAGAAACGTATGGAATGCTTCAGACTGCTTTTCGAGCATCTTCCATGAATCGAGCATTAGTTTTTGAGTGGCATAAGAGATTCAAGAAACGCAGGGAGTCTGTGAGGGATGATGAGAGGTGTGGGGGGAGTAAGGAAGTAAATACACAAGAGTTGATTGGCCAAAGGGTTAGGGTTTGTATGTTGACGTTTTAAGGGAGTACAAGAAGAGATTCCTAGGGGTAGGCCAGCACACTTCAAATCGGGTCAGTCACATTTCCACTAGGACAATGCACCAGTCCACAACGCCATCCTTGTCACAGAATATTTGACCAAGATGGGTATCAAGACAGTTCCTCATCCTCCCTATAGTCAAGACCTTGCTCCCTGTGACTTTTGGTTATTCCCTCAGCTCAGAGGCTATCGTTATGAGACAATTGAGGAGATGAAAGATGTTGTGGTGAAGGTCATTGACACGCTCACACAAGAGGACTTCTATAGTACCTTCTAGAAGTTGTTGGAACAGTACAACAAGTGTATTGCAGCCGGAGGAGATTACTTCGAAGGGGACTTGAGTTTCATGTGTGTACTATCAATAAAAGTGCCCATACGAAAAAAAAGTCTGGAAAATTATCGTATGCCCCTCGTGGCTCTATCACAGATATTGAGCACTCGCCAAATTATACTACTTTTTATCTGCCACAAACCCTCTAAGTTACATAGTGACAACCATACACTGTTGGAATGTTATATACATACGTATATATATATATGTAAACTATCTTATGATTGTGAGTTCCAAAAGAAATTTCAAGTAATGGAATTCAAGTAGCCATATATATATATATGTATATATAATGGTCATTCAAAGTCTTAAGCCTCACATAAAAAGAAGAACCATGGTTGATCATGTTTTTTATGGTAATATGCTACCACGTCTAGAAAAATTAATTCAGATTTCAGTCTGTATTCCTACGCAAATGAGTCCCAAACAGTGGTGAGAGATGGGCCTTGGTTGTAAAACCTGAAGTAGGCTTAGAACTTTTTAAAAGATCAGTGTGCACATATATATATATATATATATGTGTGTGTGTGTGTGTGTGTGTGTGTGTGTGTGTGTGTGTGTGTGTGTGTGTGTGTGTATTTCAAATGCCAAATCCCACAAAATAGGTGCAAAAAGAGCAGAAAGGATAAACTAAAAAATCTTGAAATAAATTCAGAGAATTGGAAGTCACATTCAGAAGATTGAAATGTCTGGAAGAATGCTCTTCATAAACGATGTGGCGTTTTTGAGAAAAGATTAATTCAGTTCAGCGAATTGAAAAGTGCCTGTTGCAAGGAAGCAATTGCTGAGTCCATCGGTATGATTTGAAGTGTGGTGTCCGTGACTGCACTTTTCTCTCAAAGCTGAAGAAGTCAAATTATGTCACAGGATAACCGACAATTGAAAGCTGCAGATAATGATACCAAAAAGTGCCTGTAGTATATGAGTTGGCTCGGTATGCAGAACAATCCCAGGATAGAAAAGGTTCTTAAACTCACAAGACTGCAATTTTGCGAGCACAAACAAGTATATAAAAGGGTTATCCAAAATGTCCTGAGCCTCATGAGAACAGTTGAACCTAGCTGAAAATTATTTTTTAGACAATACAAATTAAAAAACTTGAAAAAAACAACTAATTAGGTTTTTCTAATTTTATAAAAGCTGCTAATGTGTTGCCACTACAAAAATGTTCACTCATGCCACTTTCTTTCTTCGTGAGGCTTTGAATCTTTTGGAATGAACCTTATACACATATATATATATATATATACATATATATATATATATATATATATATATATATATATATATATATAAAGTAACATGCTTAAACGCATACATCGTTCGCTACTTCAAGTTTCAGGCATCATTGTGATCATTCGTTATCAATAATTAAATTTGGTCTAACAACTGAATTTTAACTATAACTCGTAGTTTTTTCTTCTTCAGTATTTATTAAGTCTTTACATTTTTTGACTGATAGTAATATATATATATATATATATATATATATATA
This sequence comes from Sepioteuthis lessoniana, assembly GCA_963585895.1. Taxonomy (NCBI): domain Eukaryota; kingdom Metazoa; phylum Mollusca; class Cephalopoda; order Myopsida; family Loliginidae; genus Sepioteuthis; species Sepioteuthis lessoniana. The sequence goes on along the minus strand of OY757907.1, from coordinate 40,867,766 downwards.
TATATATATATATATATATATATATATATATATATATATATATATTATTGAAAAACAAGAAAATCAATAAATATATACTAATTGATTCTCTAGTTTCTCAATGATATTTTACTCTGCATAAGTTTATTTATATATGTTTACATATATTAGAAATTTTACATTGAGCACTCAAATTGGATAATTAGGTTTAGGTATATCTATAGACTCGATACATATATATATATATATATATATATATATATATATATATATATATATATATATATATATACTCCTTAAACTTTTCATGCATAATGAGCCAAATTCGTGATGAACACATTTATTTAAAGATTCTGAAGATCGCTTGATAGTCTAGTGTTTTCAGCATTTCAAAACAGCGCTATGATACTTACGTTTTCGATAATGGTCGAAAGTACTCAAAATACAATTTTAAGAATAGCTTGCGGGTGTTTTTACATTGCTTCAAACTAGTTTTGTAAAATCTTTACAAGGCGGGAAGAAAAATTCAATAAAAAAACTGAATAGACAATATCTATGCCAAGTTCAATGAATCTGGTTTTTCAAGAGAATTTTTCACCTAAACTCTCTCTCTCTCTCTCTCTCTCACACACACACACACACACACACACACACACACACACACACACACACGTATATATGTAGAGAGAGAGAAAGAAAGAAACAGAGAGATAGAGAGAGAGAGAACGTAGACAGTCTAGGTTTATGTATGAAATACTTACTTAAAATAAAAACTGTTCAAATAACTGAATAAGCAATCTTTGTCGTAATTATTGAAACATGCCACAAAAAGTATTTGCTACATGAATATACATTATATATATATATATATATATATATATATATATATATATGTGTGTGTGTGTGTGTGTGTGTGTGCGTGTGTGTGTGTGTGTGTGTAAAGAGAGAAAAAGAATGTGGGACCGTCATAAACAGTTTTAAATTCAATAATGCTTTTTTTCTATGTAGGTTTTTCAAAAGATAGGATTTAGGAAATTCAATTTAATTTGAATTACCTACAAGAAATTTTTTAAAAAATAGAATATATTGATTAAAAGCCAAACTTGTTTAAATATTTTCATAACTTTCGCAAGATATACATCAACATCAATTTACATTGCATATATATGTTAGGTAAAGATAGTCGTGGCAAATTAAGCAGACCCAGATAGATAGATAAATAGATAGATAGATAGAAATTATTTGTTTATATATATATATATATATATATATATATATATATATATATATATATATATATCTTCTCATCTTTCGCTTTCATTATATTTATTTACATTATATTATTTATTGCATTCTTTTCATCCTTGGCTTGCTGTTCTTTTGTGAAGCAGACACATTTCATATTTGTCAAAAGAAAAAGAAACAATTTCCTTGTTTAGAAAAATAAAAATAGATCACAAAAATAATTTGACAAATCCGAAACAAAACACCAAAACACAACACAATGCCCCCCTCCCCACACACACACACCTCAAGAAAAAAAAGAAAACTCCAAAAAACGTCGCCATGAAAAATGAAAACAAATCTTATCAGCCAAAGTTGTTCGCCAAGGTTAATGCGTGAGGAATTGAGTTCAGAACCTCAATGCTCAGGAAGATGGAGAACGTTTCGTGTTTAGTGGGGACCCCAAAGATTAAACGGAAAATATTTCCCAAAGGCACCGATGCTCGGGACGAGAGGGTAGGAAGGGATGAGTTAAATTGTAACAATGTAACCAAGTATATATCGTTGTTTCTGTTTTGGTTTTTGTAATCTTTTTTTTTAAACGAAACAGATAAGAATTATTAAGAAATTGAATAAAAATAATAATGAAGATCCAAAACGCTGTGATGATGAAAACAATTGAAAGGCAACGGAGACATTGCTGAACTTGTCGATAATCTTTGTCCTGTAATTCCGAGGAAGTTTAATGCTAGGTTGAATGTAAAAATGAACTAGAATCGTTGGATGAACGGAATGAGGACACATAATGAAATGTGGAAAAGAGGGAATTGAATTCGAGGAAATGAAAGAGAAAGTTTTCATTGGAAAGAATTTTAAGAGGGAAAAAAATTCCGGTCAGAAAATTTGAAAGACAAAAAAAGAATGAATTAATGGAAGAAAGAAAGAAAGAAAGAAAGAAAGAAAGAAAGAAAGAAAGAAAGAATTGGTAAATTCCAAGTGAGAAAATCTAAAAGCCAAAGAAAGAAAAAAATTGGTTGGAAGACATTTCAAGAGAGAAAATTAAAAAGCCAAAGAAAAAAAAAAGAACGAATTAATGGATGAATGAAAGAAAGAAAGAAAGAAAGAAAGAAAGAAAGAAAGAAAGAAAGAAGAAAGCATTGATAAATTCCAAGTGAGAAAATCTAAAAGCCAAAGGAAGAAAGAAAGAATTGGTAGGGAGACATTTCAAGTGAGAAAATCAAAAAGCAAAGAAAGAAAGAAAAAAAGAAAGAAAGAAAGAAAGAAGGAAAGAAAGAAAGAAAGAAAGCATTTGGTTTGGAGAAATTTCTAGAGTGAAAATTATTTTGTAAAAGAAGAAAAGGAAAAAAAAGGAAACAAAAGAGAAAAAAATATGAATCGTTATGAATATAAATTTATTTCGTTAATTTCCAACCCAACGGATAAAAGGAGAATTTAAGAAGAGAGACAGAACGGAATGGAGATTATAAAAAAAAAAAAGGAAGGAAAAACAAGAAAATGACGATTTCATTAACGGAAAAGAGAAGAACGTTGGTGGGAAGAGGTCAGAAAGACGGGAACAAGATGGAAGGAAGAACAATTGGAGAAAGGGAAAGAGGAGGAGGCAGGTGTATGATTTTTGAGAAAGATTTTTCAAAATAAAAAATGTGAAGATTAATTTGGTATAAAAGAAGAAAAGAAATGAGCAAATTAGAGTATTTTAATAGAAGAAGAAGAAGAAGAAGAAGAAGAAGAAGAAGAAGAAGAAGAAGAAGAAGAAGAAGAAGATGTGGTTATTAAGACAAACAAAAAGGCACAAATAGATTGTCTATCGATCGTATGTCACAAATAGACTTGAAATTAGGAAAAGTCTTTCTTTTGGGTAGCTTACCAGTAAAAAGAATACAGAGAACGTGTTGAAGAAGAAGAAGAAGAAGAAGAAGAAGAAGAAGAAGAAGAAGAAGAAGAAGAAGAAGAAGAAGAAGAAGAAGAAAGTGGTTGGAAAGAAGAAACTGAGAAATAAGCTGAAATTTGAAAGAATATTTGGATGAAATTTATGGTGGTAATAACTTAAAAGTTGAAGAGTCGACTAGGAAGAGTAGTAAAACGGAAAAAAAGGAAGCCGGAAAGAAGAAGGTAGCCAAGATGGACAGTCAAAATAAGGAGGATGAAAAGAAGATGAATGACAAGAAGAAACAAAGAGGTAGAAGAACAAAAACGGTCATAAAGAGAAGAAAACGGGAAAAGAATCAATAAATAGTGACGGAGAAGGCAGAGAAGGAAAAATAGAAAGAAGAAGAAGAAGAAGAAGAAGAAGAAGAAGAAGAAGAAGAAGAAGAAGAAGAAGAAGACTATTGAGTATGGGAACTGAAATAAGAAGAAAGTTGGAAAAACATACCAGAAGAAGAAGAAGAAGTAAGTTCCAAGAGGTTTTAATAAAAGGCAGAAATAAAAAAAAATGATTATGGTGAAGATTTCTAAAGAAGGAGGAGAAGAAAGAATTTGCGGAAAGACATTTGACAGATAAAGGCGGGAAAAAAAACGAAAACAAAAAATCTCGATGATTGTCTTCTATTTAAATCTCGCCCTGAGGAAAAAAATTAAAATCTGTACCCTGACACTCCGCTTATAACCCTACTGACCGACGAGGCACGTTATCCCCGTGCACCCCAACTTCCAGGAGGGTTCATCTACAAGGTGGTGTGACGCTGCGGGCTGTGCGAAGCGGACACCTATTTTATCTCTAATATTGTAATTGAATGAAAAAAAAATCAAAAATAAAAGAGGGTTGGGTTTGGAAACGGCTGAGGGTCCTTTTCGTCGGGCTCCGGAAGTAGGAGGGAAAAAAAGGGTGAAGAAAATTATTTTACAAACAAACGTCTAAAAGAAAAAAAAGTAAATTTGATTATATATTCAAGCCCCCCTAATAGGAAAATAAGAATAAAGTGCACAGTGCTGAAGGTAAAGAATTAAAAAGGATAACAGGGAGAAGAAGGGGGAGGGAGAAGATAGAAATGAAGAGGAGGAGAAGTAAAAAAAGAACATAAAAAGAGATGACTAGAAGAAGAAGAAGAAGAAGAAGAAGAAGAAGAAGAAGACTATTGGGTATGGGAATTGAAATAAGAAGAAAGTTGGAATAAAAGACTTTAAGAAGAAGAAGAAGAAGAAGAAGAAGAAGAAGAAGAAGAAGGAGGAGGAGGAGGAGAATGAGCAGCAGCAGCAGCTGGAGATAGAAGAGAAGTTGATAAAAATGAAGCCGGAAGGAGGAACCTTTTATCTATTTATGCATATCCGTCTATCTGTTTGTCTGTCTTTCTCCCTCTGTCTCCCTCTCCCTCTTTCTCTCCCCCTCATATATATATATATATATATATATATATATATATATATCCTTTTCATATTTTCATATAAATATTTTAACGATATTTCTCTTTATTTTTATTTTTCTTAAATCAATTTTTTTACCTTATTTGTTACTAATGATAAAATAGAAAAAAGAAACAAAATGAAATCGAAAACAAAAAAAAAAAAAATCAAAACTTCTGTTAGCATTTAATTTGTTATTTGCCACAAGGTGAATCCTTTTCGCTGCCTTCCAGAATGATTGTATTGTCAAAGTGGCTGTTATTATTAAGGTGAATTCAGAAAGTGAACTTTCCTTCTTTTTTTTTCTTTTTTTCTTATTACAAATCAACATTAAAAAATGGTTTACCATTTCCACTTCTAAAACGACGATATCTTAACAATATTCATGTAATTATGATTTATTTATGTTTTTTGCATTTTTTGTTGGCTTTTTTTATGGCAGCCCATTTGAGGGTCCATTGTCGCAACAACGAAAAAACAGCGCAGGTCGATAGGGCTTCATGTGTTATGGTTTGTGAATGTGGCTATCAGAGCTTTGTTAGTGAGTTCGATTCTCTCTAGGAACATCACACTTCTAGGCTTGTGTTAAGCATAGAAAAAAAGATACCCGTGCAGGCTGGAAACAATAATAAATTATCATCTCTCTTAGTGAGATTCAAGTTCCAATGATATTTTGCCTTAGGGAAACCTGATCATGTACAATCAATTTAATCAACTTTATTTATATATATATAAATCATTACTCACTTTTTTCTTCTATCTTCAATACTGACTTTCTGAGACATTGCAGTGTAATAAGGCATTTGGATGGATTTTAGTTTTTGAAAATTTAAAAAAAAAAACAACGTATATATATATATATATATATATATATATATATATATATATATAAATATATATATATATATATATATATATATATATATATATATTTTAAATATTCAATATTTGATGATAACATTCTATTTCTGTTGATAGCGGTCTGTTTTTTTTAAATTCGTCAGCATCTCAGTTTTATCCAACTCTGTGTTTACATAATTTTGTAATGTTATAAAAAATCTAAAAAAAATCTTTAAAACATCTCTTTAAAAAACACTCTTTATATATGCAAGTAACCCCTGATAAAGGTCTATCAAAGATCCGAAAGCGCTCGGAAAAATTTTGGTAAATTCATCCACCAATTCCAACCTGAAACCAGGACACTTATTCGGAAACATGAAAGGATCTTGTTAAATCATATATACTAAATGTGTCTTTATTATTTAATCAAATATGCTTAAATGAAAGACTGCACCCCCCCACACACACATATATATATATATATATATATATATATATATATATGTATATATATACATAAGTATTATTTGGCCCAGTTAACCGGAGTTGGGAGTATTTCCATCAGGACAAGAAATTATTCATGAGGTTCTAAATAGTTTTGAAATTTTAAAATAATTTGAAATAAATCAAATCTTTGTTTAGTTTAATATACTGTAATTACTGTATAATTACGTAAAGTTATTGATTAACTTTAAATATAATTTAATATAAAATCTGTAACTTAGGTCAAAATCTAAGTAGAAAATAATTCTTTTAAAAATAAATTTACTACATTTCTAACCGAAATTAAAATTAAAAACGGAAATGGGCTAAATGAGGAAATAACTCTTCACCCCTCTTCTATCCCCACCCAACATTTTTCTGTGTCTATTCTAGTTTTTTTTATCTAAAAGATCTGAAGAAGTCCTGTTAATTTTTTTTCGTTTTTTTTTAAATTTCAAAAATGCGTAACACAGGATGGAAATAAGTTTATTATATGACCGGTTTTGTTGTTTTTCTTAAAGTATATATATATATATATATATATATATATATATATATATATATATATATATATATATATATATATAGCAATTATATGCAAACTCAAACCTGGTTAGATTGTCATTATAAATTCATTTCGCCGGAAAATATCATTATACTCTCCGTCTCATCAGATGTGTAACTTGAAGATAAAGCACTCCTATAGATTTATATGAAATCCTCATATATTCTATATGCGAATAATTCACACCCACTGTCTTCTGACGCTGACAGGATATTACACACACACACACACAAACACACACACACACACACATATATATATATATATATATATATATATATATATATATTGGAATTGTTTGCATAAAAAGACATTTTTTCATGAGTAATTTTTCCTCGTGAATTCAGGTGAGTTCGAGTACCATTCAAATGGAATCCTTTCATTATTTTACCCTACCCCATAAACGGTTAAACAAAACGACCCCGCGACCATTAGTATGGCTACCCTCCAAAAATTTATAATTAAACAGGAATTGACAATGTACTCTCTGTTTCTCAAATTCTGTGGACTTGTCTGGAAGATTCGACAGAATCTAGACTCCTGGCGAGAGATAGAAAAGCCGGTCCCATCACAGAAGTGAGTAACCTGGATATGACACTAAACGAACTGACGGTGAGGTTCCAGAAATGCCGTCATTCATTACCATCGCTCCCAGGTCCACTCTGGCCCGGGGTGGCAACACCTGATAGGGTCCTATATATGGGTCAAATAGAACAAAAGTGCGTACTTTTGCGAAACTGAATTGTTTGCAATAGAACTGCTTTTGACATTGAAACTGTTCTTATGCTAAACTGAATTGTTTGTATTAGAACTTTTTGACTAAACTGAATAGCTTGAAATAAAAATGTTTTGACAAACTGTACTCATGCTAAACTAAATTGTTTGAAATAGAACTGGTTATTTTTATAAAAAAATAGAATAGGCGTTAAATAACCTACAAAAGTTGATATGCCATAACCCCAAACATCCAACCAGCCAACAGAAGAGGAACAGAGGAACTTTCGGCCAGCAGAATAAAGCAATTCGTCGTCCAAGAGTCGAAATCGGGATTTTTTTACCGCTTGATTCGAAAAGAGACAACTGTTAGCGAGGAATGAATTAAAAACACATTTCCTCGGTACCCCGGCATTTTTCTCGCAATCATCTCGATAGTAGTAACGTCACACTAAATTCTTATATTCATTCTAAGTCTGTGACTTTCGGCTTTCATTGGTATGTTTGGCACTATGCTTAAAATCTTCAAACGTTCTGTCGACTGAGGTTTTCGGCAAAAAAGGCCACCATCCCAAAAATTTGAGCCCAGAGTATGACATTCACCAGCATCTGATCATGAAGTACCAGTTCTGTAAATATGAAAGTGTGGAGTTCCCTTCATTGCAATTACTTTCTGGTCCATTCTGACCGGGAGCGGAAAAGCCTGCTAGTGTGCCATCTATGGTTTAAACTGAACTGTTTTGAATTTTTTTGTATTAGATAGAACACAAATAATTTACATAAGGAAGAGTTGCTTGATGTTATAATTGTTTACTGAGGATTATTGTTATCAATAAATTGAAACCATGACACTATAGGCGAATTATTTGTGTTAATCATCAAATAATGCTTGTGTTATATAGTCATATGCATATACACATGCATATACATGCAGAATGAATCACAAACGACACAATGATAAAAGACGAGACAAGACTTCTTTAACAAAATATATGTACCTCTCACTTTATTGTAAGGGTTCGAAAAGGGTTACTCAAGGTTTGCGTGTGAGAGGAAGTTGGAGACCGAACATAACTGCAATATATTGACCCCCACTCTTATGGCCGTCAGCGTTGTGTCTTTCTCGTTCTCCAGGGCTGTTCAAATGGAGGCCCAGGGGCCCAGCTCTCTGCTGGATGATGGCTTTCTTTACTGCATCTTATCAGCAACTTCTCTGGACCTCAACTCAATCGGGGGCCCCGAGAGCCTCTTCGGCCTGGTGTGGCTTTCCCTATCACATCTCGTCTCTAATAACTCCAACTGTCGGACTTTTTGTCTTGACCGAGTTATATAATAGTTCAACGCCCAATCAATCGCCCACTCGATCTTTGGAATGGCATGTTTGATCATCATCAAGCGGAAATAACTGTCATGCAGTTCAGAGGTCACTCTCTTCCGGTGTATCAGTCTATGAGTGTACCATGGGAATTTTACCTTAACCCATTTTGTTAACCAAGTCCACCTACGCGATTTCTCCTCATAAGTGCCATCGGAATGTGTCACTTCCTTCCGATGCATCACTTTGAATGGCAAGTCTGGTCGGGTCGAAGGTCAAAATACAACACTTGTTCTTGGAGGCTATATTCTTTTCATTTTAGAACGAAAAAGTAATTTCTCACCATCTAAAAAGGACTGATTTAAAAACTTCATAAAACAATCTTCTAATTATCGAATGTATATAAACATTTTCGGTATTTAATAAAAAGACTAAGTTTATTTCAAAATAATTTTTCGCGCTAGATGTTGAAATCAGTCGTATTACTCTTTTTTTTTTTCATTTATTCATACCAATTAGCGAATTTTTTTATTTATGATATGCGAAATGATGAATTAAAAAAAAAGGTTCTTGCTTCTTAACAGGAGACTTTCTTCTGGAACATGAAAAACAGAAAAGTTTAAGAAATTTAGGGTTCTTTTTACAGCATTTTTATGCATGTATTTTTAAAAATATTTTCACAGGGAATGAAGATATATTATCATAGCAGCAAAATTCTGTCTGCTTACATTTCTTTGTATACTTCTTCGAATTATTTTTCTTTGCAAATAAATAATTTTCTATTTCAAATCTAGTTCAGAAGATAAACTATTTAGAATGTATAACCTTCAAACATAAGACTCAAAATGTAAGAAATATTATTACTTTTCCGATCATCATATTCGAAAAAGGTTCAAGCGGCATGAATTGTTTTAGCCAATGTTTTCATCTCATCAAGAATATTGACAATGTTAAGTAAAACTAAGTAAAGTTGGCGACCGAAGTCGAGGGTGACCCGAAGGCTCCCTTTTCGATAGCTACTACATCAAGGTGTAGGGGAGAGAGTGCTACTTCTTTCCTTGGATTGATCCACTTTACCATTGATCCCTACCTTATAATGCTAAGTTTTAAGCAAGGAAGCATCAAGTATCATTTTAAAGTCTTTGGTATGACTCGACCTGAGAATGAACCCAGATCTCCTAGGCCATTGGCGAACACTTCATCCATTATGCCAATGTCCGCTATTAATGTTAAGTCATTATATTCAATTGAGACATTTAATCTATCTATCTATCTATCTATCTATCTATCAGATCTAATCTAATTTATCTCCCTATCTATCTATATATCTAACGTATATATCTAATCTAATCTTTTCTCTCTAATCTAATCTATGAATCTAATCAAATCTATCTATCGATCTAATCTATCTAATAAAAAAGCAACATCAAATTTTGAGTACCCCGTTGAGCACAGGGAAGCCTGGCCTAAGGTTTTATAAAATTTATTTCCGTATAAAATTAATGTTTTGGTCTCAGTGATTCATTTCTACTTAATTTATTTGATTTCTAATAAATTTTACCCTTCGAAATTCGGAAAGACCTCATCAACGCTGTGGTATCTCATGCAGATATCTGATTTATTTGCTTCCTGGACCAATTAGAATTCGTGTTCAAGCTGTGAGGTTTCAGCCATCTTTTTACAAGCGTAATGATATTATCCATCCTTTAAGAAAAAAATTTAGAACGCAGCCTTCGTTTAAGGAAAAGGGCGCTCTTGTGGGTGCCTATTTTCTTTGCTCTCTGAAGAATTGATATTCACTACTAAATACATTTGAAAAGAAAGGATGTTACGTTGAAAATGAAATTTTTATTGTGCAAATAAATGACATTATTCATCGTTGGACTATGGATTTAATATATATATATTAATGATTATTATAACATTACCTTTTCTTATGAAGAAAACAGACCTGAAAATTTTGCTATTTTTCAAAAAACTTTTTATTCAAGTTAAAAAAATGAAATTTATTAAATTAGCTGAACTGTGTTTTATTTAATCATTTTCACAACCATTCACCCACACCCACATCCTTCTCTCTCTCTCTCTATATATATATATATATATATATATATATATGACATAAATATATAGGAAATAAGCATATATATATTTGTGTGTTTGTGTGTGTGTGCGCGCGCTTGTGTGTGGGGGACTTGTATGTGTGTGTCTGTTTGTGTTTGCGTTTGTGTTTTTGTGTGTGTGTGTGTGTGTGTGTGTGTGTGTGTGTGTGTGTGTGTGCTTTTGTGTTTGTGTATGGGAGTGTTTTTGTGTGTGTGCTTGTAAACGTATTTTTTTGTTTGAATGCGTGTGTATTTGTGTTTGGTCATGTTTTAGTATGTGTGTGTGTGTGTGACCCATGTCATCAGAGGTGGGGGGGTTACTTAAACAAATAGATAAACACAAAATAAAACTTCAACATCTGAAATATTTATTTCAACTTACTAAAATTACTGTATTTTAATCCAAATACAACGGTATTCTATAATTTTTAGCGGAACAATGTACAGTTAAAACGGATATAATTAGGCATTATTCATTTTAAAACTCTTCAGTATCGAAACTCTCTCATCGAAAATAACATTTCTCCTAACGAAAGAAATCGATGGTTTTATATGCATGCATGTTGAAAAAAAAAGTGGTAGAACTGTCTTCGCAACTTTTTTTCTTCCTTGCTATGGCAACGATTAATATTGCCTCCAAGAGATCTTCGGGAAAATCTATCCCGTAGGCATGCACATATAATGTTAACGCCACGATTCTACGCCACGAATGATACCTTAGTTGAAACAAGTCAATTTCCTCGATGTTACACAAGACATAAACAAGCATAAAAGATGCGTCATATATACCTCCCACATTTTAAACGTTCATCCGTATAGTGCAAGTAAACTTAAGCAAGTTGTAATAATAGCTCCATCTTGCAAATCTAAGTATTTTTTTCAGATAAGAACAGTCATGACCATGGTTCGGACCGGTGCACACTGTGCATTTGGAGTTAAAAGATATTGGTAAAATTTGTTATTGCTACGCAGAGACCTTTTCGCGCTCAGTTAATATCATGTCGGAATAATGCTGTTCAGGATTAAAAAAATCGATACTGCCATGGATTAAAAATTGATTATCTATACATCAACTCAACACTAAGATTTTAAATGGGCAATCCAGAATGAACAGAATGCAACAGCAGAGATTTTTAAAAAATGCCTCTTGAATGGCTTCAATGATTTATTAGCAACATTCAATGAAGAGAACAGAAATGGAAAAAGCATTTATATATGCGTAACCGAAATGAAATTGAAAAGTCGTTCCTATAAACATAAAACTAACCTCTCTAACTGTTTGTCGATTTTTTTTTCGAAAGGAAAGGTGAATCTCTCATTACAAAGTGACAAATCGTGAAAAGAAACTTATAATGGAAGCGGTAATTCATGCAAATTATACCGGTAAGAAAAATTAGCCATCCTTGAATATCAATATAGAAAATACTTGCTGGACAAAAAATAACTAGTTTTGAAATGTACACACAAGAAATCCTTTATAGCTTCGCCTTAGATCATTTTTTTAAAAACGCTAATCAGATTATGAAACGCAACGTATGTCATCATCGTCATCATCATGTCGCACTGCTTGCACGGATCTCTTTGACCCTCTCTCGCCACCCGTCTTTATTATCTATCGCTCCCAGGAGGTCTTCCAGGCTACATCCTGTATCGGCACAGAATTGTTGGATAAAGGTTCTACCAGGTCGTCCTGCATTTGCTCGTCCATATGAAGGGGTCCACTGGAGTATATCACTTATGAGTTCGTCCTTATTTCTCCAGCGGTGTCCCGCATGTCTGGTTTAACTAACTAGGCTAGTTTTTGCGATGGGTGGTAGGTAGCTGTACAGTTGCTTATTTTTAGGGTGTTGCCTCCAGTATTGCTCGCAGCATTGTTATGTAAATGCAGTCAAGCTCTTTCTTCATACGTTTAGTAAGTGTCCATGTAGTGCATCCATATATTAGTATTTACACGACTGCTGTTTGGAAAAAGTGCATTTTATTTTATTGGTCAGGTCTAACTTCCATATGACCGATAGTTTACGTGATGGTTGGTAGGTGGCCGTACAGTTGCTGTTTTGTGGGGTGTTGCCTCCAGGATTTGTTAAATATTGCTCTCAGGCATAAAACATAATATCATCCGTTTCGATTATACACGGTTCCTCTAAAATAAAGAAATCTACGTATCTTTTGTTTAGAACAAAATTACTTTTATTAAGTTGTTGTTAGGGGTGTACTATTTTTAAAAGATGATAATTTTATTAGGCTGTTCGAAAAATACTGTCCGATTTTAGTAACTATTTTAAATCTTTTCTTATATATTATTTTGATAGCAGGTGGACAATAATTTGTATCCCTAATGATTAAAGTGTCTTCTTTGTTTATTGTCTATCACTTCTTTCAGATTTTCATGTTGAATATTATATGAAGGTTATATAAGGAAAAAAGAAGTGATGTGGTCACTCATTTTGCATGATTTTGTGTCATGACGATAGTCGGCCACGTGTTGCCAGGATGATAGTGTGGAATAAGACGCTTTACCACAGGCACCATATTCGTCTAATTTCTTACAGACTGACAGTCAATTTTTCAAGCATCTGGATACACCCCTGAATATTCTGTTTCAAACGAGAAGTAAAAATCATTTAAAGATTTCTTGGCATGGATTTTTTTATCGTACAGGCATAAATAAACTTGTTGATCGATGGCAGAAATGGTTGTATGTTCAAGGATCATATTTAAACTGATTAATACACTCTGGGCCAAAGTGGACCTGGAAGCCATAGCATTCCCCATTGCTACAGCATTACTGAAGCTTCATCATCAGATTGTTGAGTGTCATAATCAGAACACTCATGGGGAAGTCTTACCCTTCAGCAGAAGTGCAGTTAGTGCATTCTGCATCCTACGCTGACTAGGCCAGTATACAGCAGGGCTGATTAACATGTTTAGTCTTGGTTAAGTAACCAGTCAACGAGAAAGAGTTCACACCAGCTCTATTTGGCTTTAAAATGATATCATGTCACATTCTGTCCGTGGGGAAGTGGTTGAATAAATACATATTCATTGATTATTTCATCGGATTTCCTTATGATTATATGAATGGTTGATTGAGGTTTACGGCATGTCAACTCGTTATGCCCAGGGATTAAGGAATCACTTTCAATGTACGTTCATAATCACATTTCGCGTCGTTATTTTTAAAGATTTTTTTCCATACGGTAACATAATGTCTAATATTCTTATCTAATACAAATAATTTACTTACAGTTGAGTAGTTTCTAACATTCCCAACTAATATTAACAATCTATACATAATTTTATGGTTTTCAGTAATCATTTCCATTTAATGAAAAGTATTTGATTTAGTTTGATTTGGGTTAGTTTCTTTGTTTCATGGTATATCAGCCTCGGTCATAATTTTTTGTTGACGTCCACCTATATAATTTCAAGTAACTGTTAGGATGAGTCAACTGTTTGGATTTGGTTTGATTTTTTTCTTTAATGGCTTATTATCCCTGATCATAACTCTTTGTTGACTTCAAACTATATAATTTCAATTTAAAATTAGGATGAATTATCGGTTTTGCTATATTTTCGTACGTTCTAGTTTGTTGCGGGCATATTATGTGACCCAAACCGTTCGAACTGTGGAAGATACTTGATGTACTGGGAAGTATTGTGGTCATTGCTCCACTGACACATTGTAAATTGCTTCATACTGCGTGTGGTATTTGAATGCTACACAGATGAACTTGCAATTTCATCTAATTCGGCAACTTATGCTTTATGAGTTCAAACGGGACGAAAATGCAGTGGAAGCAACCAAAAACGTTTACTGAGCGAAAGGTAAAAGCGCTGTTGCCCATAGTAACAAAATTTCAAGAAAATTTTCTCTGGCTACCTCGAAGATCATTAAAAGTTAAGAAGACCTAAAATCATGGATTCCAAAGCCGTGCTTGAAGTCATATGGGCAAATTAGAGAGTATCAGGCTAGCTAAGCATCCATCAGTACTGTAGGGTTCGTCATCTTCAGAAACTTTAGCAAAAGTATTCATAGCTTTTGAATTGTGTCTCACCTTACCAGAATATTGCAAAACTTTTGATTCGCCCAAGTAATAATAATTATTCTTAGTAAACAATTAAAAATGTTTTCGTAACTATTATTAATACGATAATTTACAGTAGTATTGAATCAAGTATTTCTATATTAATGTATTTATGCCTGTATATTCAAGTATTCCAACATAATTCTGATACTTTTTAAAAAGATATATTCAGCCCATACATACGACCCTAATAGGTACTGTCATTCCGAGTCTGAGTGGACCTATGAGCAATGTCAATGAAGAGGTACACCACACTCGTGGAGCCTATTTTTGGAAGGTGGGGATCTTACCTCTCTGTATGCGGTACAGTCAGTACATTCAAAGTCCAACGGATAGGGGGAATCATATTATAGTTTATTCCGTATTGTATATCGCACTGTGGATTTAAAAAGAATTGTCATGAAAAGATCTTTAAAATAAGATTAATGCAAGTTTATCTGCTTATTGTAATAAATCAAAGCGCATTTAGTTTTTTTTTTTTTCCTTCGTCCTTTCATATCATTCGCAGAGTTCAAAGACTTCACTCTCAAGTAGCATTTCTTTTTTATTTTGCCACTTATATACCAACAATCATTTCTTTAAATGTATGTAATAATGAAAAATTTAGTCGCAATGTTTCCAAATACATATCATAAGGGTCTAGCTATCTCTTGGCTTGTGATTGCAATTATATATTTAAACAAATATGACTGAAGACTACAAATTTTCAAATAAATTCTATTTCTATTATTCTTAATTTGGCTGTTATTCAGCTCACAATCAGTCGGAAGTAAAACATGTAACGGGCATTAGGTGTAAATGATTGCATAAAAACACCGATCTACAAATTAATAAATTTATTTCTTTAAACTGAAGGAAAATTTTGTTGAAAAACAGAAGTTACAAAGATTTTTATTGTAAGGAAAGATAATATTAATCAGAGGGTAAATATTAGCGAATATTTACGTCATGAAAAAAGATTAGGATACTTTCGATGTAGTAGTTTATGTGGTCTAAATCTGAGTTGATGAATTTTGTGTATGTAATAGATTTTGTGCGAGAGTGTCACTACATATAAAGAAAAATAGATTTATGCATTAAAAGTATCCTGCAGTTACTGCTATTGCTTCCGCTGAATTTTATATCCGCAGAGGACAGATAGAATAGTATTACCAATATTTAAAAAAAAAAAAGAATAGAAATATAAACAAACATATTCGTTCAGTTTTTAGATGATTAAATGAAGTTTAAATTAAGAGCATTCGTGAAAGAAAGGAATGTTAAATTTTCACTCAAAAGAAATAGACGGAAAAGTTGACTAAATACAGAATAAATCCATACCTACAAAATATATTCATTTGTTCGCTTATTTATAAGATGAGGCAGGTTCAAAATCAGATTTTAAAATGTTAACGATACATCTATGATTCTAATTGGCTAAAAAAAATGTATTTTGACAAACTATAAGCGAACAGATTTCTTGAATTATTTATTATTTTGATTTTTCAAATTTTTCGTTGCCTGGGGCTGTAGAATATACCGGCTGCTTCTCCACAGAAGGGTAAACCCCACAACGAGTGTTTGATATGACACAAAACAATCTGATGGTGAGGTTACAGTAATGCTGGAGCTTTTAGGAATGTGGAGTACCTCTACATTGCCATCACTCCCAGTTCCATTCTGGTCTGAAGTAGTAGCACCTGATAGGCTCCTATCTATGAGTCAAATAGAACTAAAGTATGTACTTATACTAATCTGAATTGCTTGTAATAGGACTGTTTTGACATTTAAACTAAGTTCTTACTCTAAACTAAATTGTTTTAGATAGAACTGCTTTGAAATTTAACTGTGTGGAAACAAAAACTATACTTATACTAAACTGAATTGTTTGAATTAGAACTGTTTGACTAAACTGAATTGCTTAAAATGGAAATGTTTTTGACAATTAAACTCTGTTCTTATGCTAAACTGAATTATTTGAAATAAAACTGCTTATTTGTATGAAAATGGATTTGGCATCAATACGCCATAAAACACAAAAAAACATCATTTTTTTTCGTGGTAAGTTAAAGATTATCATCTGCGAAGTATCACAAGAAATTTGACGTCTAGCACGTAACGGCACCTTCTTATAGAAGCTGCATTCATTTGTCGGGTCGCATTTCGGCCGGCCGTGCTAGGTGCGGTACAGATCTGGCTGAGTGTGTCTCGGTAGCTGGATTTTTCCTACGGCCTCACGGGGCCTTCCTCCCAGGCTATTACCCCCTTCGGGGGGGTGATCGCCCGGCGCCTGAGGCGCCCCTAATACGGGGAGTACCGACGGGGTCGTAGGCATTTTTGGGAAATGTCGGGCGCGAGTGGGCTACGGCCCTTTTCCCGGACCCACCAAAAAAGTCCTTGTTCCACACTTTCACGTTCGGTGGGGCGTGGAACAAATACAGCACGTAACCGCTGATTGGTCGATAAATGCAAAAATACAGATACCAAATTTTTTCTCACAAAAATTAACGCTTATTTTTAGAATGGAAATCAATTGATTTCCCTTATAAATAATAATGACTCATATTATGATATAATATAATAATTACTCCATTAAGTTCTTAACACAAGACGAACGAAGAATGCTACTCACTGCATCAGTGGTAGCTGTCCTGCAGGGACTTGCATCAGCTCAGTTCAGACATCGATTTCAATCTAGATACCTGCCAGGATCGATAAACAATCAGGACGAACAGAGAGAGAGAGAGAAAGAATGAGAAACAGAGAGAGAGAGAGAGAGAGAGAGAGAAAGAGAGAGACTGAGAGAGTCAATAGACACAATTTGAGAATTATTGGTATTTGGTAGAATACTTGATACCATATAACTTTAAATTATTTGTACCAATGATTTGTTGAGGCTATAATTGTTTACTAAGGATTATTATTATTATTTATTTGAAACTCTACTCATCATCGTCATCATGTTGTGCCATTAGCACTGATTTCCTTGCCACTCGCCCCTATCATCCATCTCTTCCGGTGGGTCTTCTAGACGACGTCATGTGTCTGTACAGATCTGGTCGTCCAATACCAGCACGTCCTTGTAAAGTGGTCCATGGGAGAACGTCGCTTATGAGTTCGTCCTTACTTCTCCAGCAGTGTCCCACATGTCTCGTTCGTCATATTTGTATGTTTTAGAGATGGGGGTTGGTGGCCGTACAGCTACTGGTTTGTGGGATGTTGCTTCTAGGATTTGTTTAAAATGGTTTTCGGAGAAACCGATCCCCAACGTCGAATTTTAGAAGGAGTACGTGCAAAAAAAGCCCCGAGGCAACACTCTTATTTGTAGATTTCTCCAAGGCACTCGAATCACGCACAGAAACTCTACTACTGTATGCAAATCCCCTGTACTAGGAGTAGCTGATATTGCGTAACCGTGTCCAAAAAGAATAGAAAAATTTTAAAAGACAAGTACAGAAAATATACTTCAATTCCTTAACTTTACGGCATAAATAACCCTTTACGGATTGACTTGCTGTTAAAATTATTCAATTAATCAGATATCTATTCAAAGGGAGAGAGTGGTCCTAATATTTTAATTAACGTATGTTTTATAAAATAAATTCCTTCTTAAGATTAGTTAACATTTTGCGAATCTTTTAGAAAGTCATGTTTTATTATAAGGGAGATTATGTATCTGTCTATCTGTTAAAATAAAAACAAAACTGCGTCAACGTCGACTTAAGAATTTCCTTTGATATTTACGCCTTACTGTCAATGATCATGAAACAAACATTATCTAAACTTAATTAGTATTCTAATTATTCGTGACAGTTTCTATGAAAGTCTACTTGAGTGAGATTCATCTCAAAACCCCTGCTGTTATACTAATGCTTTTAAAATGCTGAAATCTGTATTAGATATCACAAAGAAAAAAAAAGTTTACATAGTTTATGTTTATTTGTTTGTTTGGGTTTTATGGCATATCAATCTTTGAATGTTATTTAATGCCGAATCCATTTTTATACAAATAAACAGTTCTATTTCGAACAATTTAGTGTAGCATAAGTAGACAGTTTACTTGTCAAAAACATTTCTATGTCAAACGATTCAGTTCAGTCAAACAGTTCTATTTCAAACAATTCAATTTAGCATAATTGGTTGGTTGTTTGTTTGGGTTTTATGGCATATCAACCTTTATAGGTTATTTAATGCCGAATCCATTTTTATACAAATAAACATTTCTATTTTAAACAATTCAGTTTTGCGTAAGTAGACAGTTTAATTGTCAAAAACATTTCTAATTCAAGCAATTCAGTTTAGTCAAACAGTTATATTTCATACAATTCAGTTTTGTATGAATATAAAGTAAATTTGGCTACTTTAGTCGTGAATGACCCGAAGGCTCCCTTTTCAGTAACTACTACACCAAAGTGTGGGAGAAGGCGCTACACCATTCACTTGATTGCTCCACTTTACCCCTGATCTGTACCTTATAATGTTAATCAAGGCCACGCCAAGTAAAATTTTTTGAGTCTTTGATATTACTCGACCTGGGATGGAACCCTGGTCTCCCGAACCATTGGCGAACACTCTTCTCATTTGGCCAGTTTTGTTTATACACAGGTAAATGTTAAAACACTTTTATTTCAAACAATTCAGTTTAGTGTAAGTACAGTTTCAATGTCAAAAACAGTTCTCTTTCAAACAATTCAGTTTAGGATACAAAAACACTTCCATTTTCAACAATTCTGTTTAGCGTAAGTACGCTGTTTAAATGTCAAATCAATTCTATTTCAAGCAATTCAGTTTAGCTCATAGTTTATGGAGTAGATAATTAGCATACTTAAACCAGCTTTAATAAGATCAATGTTATTGATTTCTAGTATTGTTTTGTGCTTTTGTTCTCAAACTTACGAAAAGCAATCCAACGTATAACTTTACATAAAAATCAATTTAAGTAGAATAAGAATAATTGTTATCTTGGTATATAAGTTCTTTCTAGTTTTTTTTCATTAATTTCGTTGGTTAAATTTTATGGCATATCAACCGTTGTAGGTTATTTAATGCCAAACCCTGCTTATACATATTCTAAATACATATAACTTGTAAACAAATTATTTGTAGGTAACATTTTAAATGATTCAGGGCTCATTTGTTTGCACATGGTTAAAGTCTTCCACGTGTTGCCATTTAACACTAAATTTTAATTTAAAATCAGTCTTTTGTTTGCACAGTGAATACATATATGATTTGTAAGTAAATAGTTAGTAGGTATTTCTTCTTTTTTTTTTTTTTAATTTACCGCAAATTTTTTCCTAAGCATTTAAACATTACTATCTAACTCAAATAATTATATCTAAAATTCTTCATTTGTTTGCACACAGTAAAGTGGTTTCAACCATAGCTATGCAATACCAATAATTAAATTTCGGCACTCTATTAAAGGGTTTCGAGTTTCAATGATTATATTCCAGATTACTCATTCCTTTGTATGTATTTAAATGGTTCTAAGTATTGATATGTTGCACAAACAATTCAATATAACATCACTCATTTGTTTGCACACAGTTAAATGACCAAACCGTTTTATTTGACCCATAGATGGGACCCTAGCAGGTAATACCACATTGGGCCTGCGTAGACCTGGGAGCAATGGCAATGAAGGAGTACTCCACATTCTCCAATGCTCCAGGAGAGGAGCCTCAACATCAGATGCAGTTTAGAGTCGTATCCAGGACGCTCGTTGAGGAGGGAGTATCTTTTTTCTCTGCAGAGATACAGACAGTGAATTCTACTGCTCCAGCTAACGGGATTTATTTAGTTACCTTAGTTTTCCTAATTTGATATAATATTTTCTTACACTGATACTTAGATACTAGCGCATATTTTTGCTGGTATACATACATTTTTTTAAGTCTTATAACAGCAAAGAAATATACGAATCAACAAATACAGCAGACATATAAATATATTTGCCCAGTCAGCTGGAGCTGTTGAATAGGCAGACTGCTCCTCTGCAGAGGAGTAAGACACCCACCAACGAGTGTTCTTGATATGACACTAAACAGTCGGATGGTGAGGTTCCAGTGATTCTGAAGCTTTGGGCTGCACGCCTTCATTGCCATCGCTCTCAGGTTCATTCTGGCCCGGAGTTGTAGCATCTCATAGGGCCCTATCTATGGGATAAATAGAACTAAACTGCTTAATTATACTAAACTAAATTACTTGAAATAGAACTATTTTGATATTTAAAGAGCGTACTTATGCTAAATTGAATTGCTTGCAATAGAACTATTTTTGTTGCATTGTCATCAGCTGATTCATGCAGAAATACACATATATATACTGGATACATACCGACGCAATGATAATAGACGCAAGAATAAAGATGCAGTAATAAACGACGCAAGAAGGACTTCTTTAACAACATATTTACCTCTCACTTTATTGCAAGGGTTCGAAAGGGTTGTTGAATGTTTGCATGTGAGAGGGTGCTGGAGACCGAACATAAACTTCATATTTTGACCCCACTGTTATGACCGTCACGTTGTGTCTTTCTTGTTCTCCTGATGTTGGGGTCTACTCCATAGGGGCTTTCTGAGGGCCCTCTCAGTCGGGTGTGGCTTTCCCTACCACATCTGGTCTCTGCTGTCTGGAATTCTGCTGGCAACTGCTTTGGCACCCAACTCAACTCAATTATATAATAATTCAACGCCCACACGATCGCCCACTGGATCTTTGAAATCGAATGTTTAATCGTCATCAAGCGGAAATAACTGTCATGCAGTTCAGAGGTTACTCTCTTCCGGTGCATCACTGTAGTGGCACAATGGGACCTTCACATTGTCCCATATCATAAGCCTTAATCCGCCCACGCGATCTCTTTCGATTACTGGCCATTGGAATGTGTCCCTTCCTTCCGGTGTATCACCTTGGAATAGCATTTTTGGGCCGGTGCGAGGATCAAAATATAACATTTTGACATTTAAACTGTACTATGCTAAATTGAATCATTCGAAAGAAAAATGTTTTGACATTAAACTGTCAGTAAACAAAAACTATACTTATACTAAACTAAACTAAACTAAATTGTTTGAATTAGAACTGTTTGACTATACTGAATAACATGAAACAGAAATGTTTTCGACAATTAAACTGTATACTTATGTTAAACTAAATTGTTTGAAATATGACTGTTTATTTGTATAAAAATTGATTTGGCATAAAATAATCTACAAGGGTTGATATGCCATCAAACCCAAATTCAAACAAACAAATAAGTATTTGTCTTTCAATATTATTAACGAATTTTAAACATGTTTTTTTTCTTTGTTTGAATGGCATATCAACTTTTGTGTGTTATGCAATTCCAAAGCCATAATTCTAGAAGAACAGTAGTGCCATTATTAAAACCATAGCTGGGAGAATAAGGGGGTTCATACTTTTGCCAAGGGTATTAATCCAATAGTGAATATAATAGTGCGACTGGTGTTCAAAGTCGTTTACTGTGATGTCACAGTATATGTGCCGCGTTAGTCATGACGTCTCATGAACTTTTAGCCACACAGACTTTTAACGTTTCAGAACTTTATATATTATGAGTTTAAGTATACTCCCTTGCACAGTTTCTTTATCCTATCCTTCATCTTCCGTACATTTTCTACCTCTACACACTTCTCTATACCTACCTTCTTTTTCACAGCACCCCCCCTTACTCTTTGTTTCGTCCTCACTCCTCTCTACCTTTCCTTTTTACGGGATACTGAAGAGGTATCCGTTTTTCTCCTTCTTTACCCTCATAAAATCAGTAAAAGCGTCTAGTTGCATAAATGCAGCCGAAACTAGCAATGTGACACGCATGAACGAAATGCGTACATAGTTATAAATAACGTATTATATATATATATATATATATATATATATATATATATATATATAATAAAGAAACCCGCTGTAAGTGTTTGATTTATCCACTTTTCCACTAATTTTTAAAATCTTGTCTGATTCACCAAAATCTACCGTTTCTCCACACACACACACACACACACATATATGTGTGTGTGTGTGTTTATGAACATATAAACTATTTTTTGTCATCAAGTCGCACTAACAGTACGGATGCCCCTGACTCTCTTTCTCTCTCTCTCTCTCTCAATCTCTCTCTCTCTCTCTCTCTCCATCTGTCCCTATCGTCCACTGCTCCCGGCACATCTTCCAAACTTCACCCTCGGTTCGTAAAGAACTGATGAAAAAATGTTCTTGCTAGTCGGCCGACACTGGCACGTCCATGTGTATGGGTCCATAGAAGAACGTCAATTATTATTTCGTCCTTACTTCTCTAACAGTGTCCAGTATGTCCCGTTCGTCTTACTTAGATGCATTCTGAGATGGGAGGTAAGTAGCTGTTGAGCTGTTTTTTCGTGGGGTGCTGCTTCATGAATTTGTTTGAAATAGCTCGAAACATTCTCGTGTAGTTCTCAAACTTTTTACACAGACATATGACTTATTCATATCTAATAATGATCAAGAATATCTATAAGACTCCATGAGAGTTCTTGTTCTGTTGTGGTTTAACCTGTTGGACACAGTAACATCGTAAAAAGCGAGTACGAACTCCAGTCGCACGCACTGTTATGTTTACTTTCGTATTTATACCCATCCGAAAGGTAACAAACCCCCTTTAACAATAATAACTTCACTACCTCCACTTACAAAAAACCCTCTAGTAATAACTCCTGTACCCTCAACTTTAAAAGTGAATGCCCCTTCAAATATAAAAAAGCAATTATTCATAATCTAATATCCCGTGCCAAACTAATCTCCTCCTCCAAAACAATATTTTATAAAGAGTTAGAAAACATAGCACAGGCTCTCATCAACAATGGGTTTCCTAACTATATTGTTGATGAACAAATTAAACGTATGATCAAAAATGTTAACCAACAAAATAAACAGTGTACTACTCCATCCAGCCAACAAACATATATCAAACTTTTTTATCGTAACCAAATGCACTACAATTACAAATCCGATGAAAAAATCTTGAAAACATTGATTCACAAAAACATACTCCCCACTGATCCTAAAAAAAAAAATAAAACTCGTTATATATTATAATAAGTTTAAAACCTCGAATCTAGTCATTAGAAATAATTCCTCTCCCTCGATTGGAGTTTTGCAAAAAACCAACGTTATATATAAATTTAAATGTCCTTTAGGAGATTGTATCTCTGATAATAATAATATATATGTTGGTGTAACCTTAACTACCCTGTCGAGGAGACTTACAATGCACCTTTCAGACACAAGTTCAATAGCTCAGCATTTAAAAAAACATCCATGCCCAACAACACAACAACGGAAAATTCTCACCGACAACACAACAATATTAGAACATCAAAATAATAAACAAAAACTTCAGATTCTCGAAGCATTACATATCAGAAACCTGCAGCCGACACTTAATAGAATTAATTTTCAAACCAGTGCTAATGTACTTAAATGTCTTTAGCTACTGGCACTAAATATAGAATCACATTCAAAAACAAACGCCAAAACCTTCAACGGCAAAGACGCCCTTACACAGTTGTAATATGCTTAAACAAAAGTTACATCACTTTTGTAGTAGATCCTCCCCTGATGTTGGCCCAAAGTCGGGCAGAAAGTACTAGGGATGCATGCAACTATGGACAATTCATAAATCAATTCCCCCAGAATACAATAAAAGCAATACGGGAATTCGAACGGATCCAAAAGAAAATATGTAGACATAAAATGTCTATTATGTTTAATGAAATTTGCATATATATATATATATATATATATATATATATATATATATATATATATGTGTGTGTGTGTGTGTGTGCATAGATCTATATTTCTTTTAAATACCCTATCCGGTGGCAAAAGCTGCTCGGTAGCGCCAGGAGTGGCAGTACCGCCTTGAGCTACCGAAACTGTGTTATCACCCTGGTTGGCGGCTTATGAGGCTAGGGTATCGCACGTGCTTTCACACGTTGTATGATAAAAAAAAAAAAATATATATATATAGTGCGGAAGTAAAATATGGAATAATTTTTTAAAATATTTTTCTAATTTGATTTGTCCAGTTTTTGCAAAAAACGCGATAAATCTAAATTTTCATGATTAGCTCAATAATTCATGCACTTTTTTTATTTTTTTTTATTAAAATTCAGCTAATGTGAGAGAACAAAAGAAGAAACGACAACGAATCAAGGATTTTGCCTAACACCGAAACCAAGTAATATTTCGAAATAATTGGAGTTATTTTATGGCCTCCATCACCCCCAGACCTTAACCACTTTGATTACGCTATATTTAGAAAATAAAAAAATACAACTTCCCATCCAAATGTTGGTTCACTTAAGAGTGTATTGAGGAGGAATGGAAAGGAATCGTTTCAAAAGCGTGTTAATACAATGACTGAAAAAAATCGCGACCATATAGTGTAAATTTACTATTTTGTGTCTATCTTCTTATTTTGTTGTTTATTTCTTAAAATCAAAATCAATCTTACTTTTTGATAGACTCGTTTATAATATAATATTAGAATATTCCTAATTTTGCTTCCACATCCTGTATATATGTTTTGAAATTTTGTTTCAGCTGGATTTATGACTTAAAAAGATGTGCAGAAATGTTCATATGTTGACGTCATATTTGTGGCTGAATTTTTCGACCAATGAAATCTCAGCTCAGCCAGACTGATTGAAAAATGTAGCGATCGCATGGGTAACTATATTAAAAACAACCCTCATTTGATCACATTCCAACAGATTAGCTTAGTCAGCCTATGAATTTTTCAGCCGACCCTCGTATTATTATAGTTCTTGAATGGTTTCATTAACATAAATAATCAAATAATTCGAAAAGAAAATATCAACATTCAATGGCATATTTTTTCCCGAATTTGGTACATTTTATTTTGAAAGATACGCTGAGACGTAAATTGTAAATGGGAAAATACGAAAAAAGAATTCGGGGATAATATGATGCATTTTATGTAATATTTAATGACTGTCCATTATCTCGATGTCAACGCACCATCAATAGAAGTTACGGTTAATTGCAATTAATACATTCAGAGAACCTGAAGGTGACAATGTTAGTTTTAAGTAGAGCATACATTTTGAATTTTTAAAAAGGGCTCTTTTTTTTTGGTCATGTCTCGTCAGAGAAACTCCATGAGAGCAATCGGTAGCGAGGAATAAACCCTTTGTTACTAACTTGATTTATTCCTCGCTACTGCTTGCTGTCGCGGAATTTCTCTGACGAGACTTATCCCAAAAAAAAGAGCCCTTTTATTGATTTCACAATCTATGATTTTTATCAATGAGGGTTTTCGGACTATCGTCTTCATCTTTATTGTTATTTCCACAACGTTTCGGTCGATATGTCCTCCGGCCTTCTTCAGATGTTTGTCGAACTCGGGAACCTTCACAGAAGTTTGAACTACGTCCTTAATTGTATCCACGGGGGTCGCCTGTTCTGATTCCGTTAGCCATAACCGGTTTCAAGTGATAAGTCTTCCTGTATTGTTACTCGCCTGCAACCTCCAGATGATTGTCTCCTTAGGAGCTTTGGGAACCAACACCTATAACCGTTACGCTATGTGTCCTGATGGACAATTCAGGGTGAATTTTTGGGACTTATAAACTTAATGTTCTTACTTGACAAGGATTACAACTATTATCCATGATTTTTTTTTACCAGTGCTCATATTCATATATTTTTTTGATAAAAAAAATATCTGATTTGGATTAATAGAGACGAGGAGAAATCCTCAACAATTAACATCAATTAGTTATTTCACGAAAGAAATTAAATGCTCGATTTGAGTAAGCACGTGTTGCCCACACTATCAGTGTAATCATTTTAAATTTTATGAGTTTTTCACACCAACGTGAGCTGGTAGTTTTCCACTGAAATCTGAGTTACAGCAAGTCTCCTTGTGTTTCCAGTGGCGGACTAAAGTGTAAATGATGGGAAAAAACACCGTTAAATTGTTAAATTTTCATTTCTTTAAACTGAGTGAAAAGTTTGTTGAAAAACAAAAGTTACAATGTCTTTTCTCGTAAAAAAAGATAATATTAGCTAGAGTGTAAATATTTTAAGGGAGAAAGTGAATTCTTTTTCATGAAATATGCCAGTTATTTTTAATCTTAATCTAAATGGACATATTTTGTGTTTGTAATACACACACTCACACACACACACACATATATATATATATATATATAAGTTTGAATTCGCTTACAACGATTCCGCAGTCCATCGCTTTAACCATTACACCATGAGGACACCCCCCTGCTAATAATATCTGTTTTGATTATATAATGTTCGAAAAACATAAAATCATAGTATCATAGGTTAAGAAGAAAATTTGCTCCGGGTGTATTTATTCATGGGCGATAATGAACTATATATATCAGTAATATATATATCAGTAATATGTATATCAGTAATATATTTTAATCTTAATCTAAATGGACATATTTTGTGTTTGTAATTCACACACACACACACACACACACACACATATATATATATATATATATATATATATATATATATAAGTGTGTAACTATGCGGTGGGAGAACAACGTTATGTTGCTAAAGTCAGTTTGTAAGCAAAATGAAACTTTCAGTAAACGTGGTATTTTCTTTTAATTGTTGTAGTGATGTTGAGTTATTTAAACAATAACGAATTCGTTCATTTAAAGGTAATTAAGTGATGTTGAAATTAAACCCATTCTTAAAGGAAAAGAATATAGATTTTCCCTCAAAAGAAACAAATTGAAAGTTGTTGAGTGAGTACAGAAATATTCCGTATTAAAGAAATATTTGTTTATTCGTTTATTTATAAAATTAGGTAGGCTCTAAATTAGATTAAAAAGTTGATGATTTATCTATGTGTCTAATTGGTTAAAAATGGAACAGATTTCTTCAATTATTTTGTGTTTTAATCCTTCAAGTTTTTCAAAGCAAGTTAAATATTGTCGCCTGCGAAATATCTCAAATATTTTACAACTAGCAAGGTAGCGCTGATTGGTTGATAAATGCTAAAAGAAAGATACAAAAATGACAGCTTCACAAGGCTATTTTTACAAAAAAATTAATACTTAAAATTTTCAATGAAAATCACTAATTTTCTCAATACTCTTCTAAGTATTCAGGGTAATCTAAAAAGAGCTGGGATCTGAACAGTCTGAATTTCTTAATCAGATCTCCTGTTACCTCACTTTCTTTTTCTGTTTCCTCGGGGCTGTTCCATTGGATGCAGCTATGATTGGTAACATTGTCGCCTTTATGCTCCCTATCTTTTCAACTTTTTGGCAAGGTTTCGGTATTTATCCAATTGTTTTATTTTAGTTTACTTTCTCTCCGCGTTCTGGTTGAACGGCAATTCCCACTTGTGGACAAGTTTTTCTTTCTTCTTGTTAAATAAGTCTTGTCTTCTCCCCAGGATTGGATAATACACTTATATCTTAGAATACTAGAAAAATTGATACGTCTCATTTTCTAGTTTGTGCATCTCCCATTTTTCCGTTTAGTCAAACTTAAGTCTCTTTCTCAATTTCCAGTGAAACGCTTATTCTAACCAATCATAACCTTTCTTGTAATCCTTTTGAGGCAATTTGCT
Organism: Sepioteuthis lessoniana; assembly: GCA_963585895.1. Taxonomy (NCBI): domain Eukaryota; kingdom Metazoa; phylum Mollusca; class Cephalopoda; order Myopsida; family Loliginidae; genus Sepioteuthis; species Sepioteuthis lessoniana. The sequence goes on along the minus strand of OY757907.1, from coordinate 40,839,466 downwards.
ACATTCACTTATTATGGGATTATTACTTCGTTCCTTGTCAGATTTTCACACCAACGTTAGCTGGGGGTTATTCACTGAGGTTTGAGTAAAAGAAAGTTTTCTCAAGTCGCCAAATGACGTCTGAGAATTCAAGCTGATCTTTAAAATGTTATGATCAGTATGGTCTCGATTCTTACTCTAATTTCCAATTCCTCTAGTGTCTTTTCCAAGCCTTTCGGAACTTTTTCTAGTGCACCATTTACAATTGGTTTCACTATCATCATCTCGTTCCACAGGATATTTTTACTCTCTAGCAAGATCCAAGATTTTTTTTTCGATCTTTTCACTTTCTGTCATTTTTCACTACATGGTCCACAGGATAAGCAAAATCCACCACTATTATTATTATTATTATTATTATTATTATTATTATTTTATCCTTTTGAGATCTTTTCACAGCAGTTTCAGCCGATGGTCTTCCACTCGAGCCTAAGTGAAAGCAAGTCTCTTTAAGTCTCCAGGACTCTGCTCAGTATTCTGGCCGATCTTAACATTGCTGTAGTTTGGATGGTCTCCACTCATCCTCTTATTTTCAATTCCTTCAGACATTTTATCAATCCTTATGTGACTTTACCAAGCACACCGATTACAACTGGTATCGCCGTCACTTTCGTATTTCTTAGTTTTCCACTTCCCTTACAAGGTCCCGGTATTTATCTTTCTTTTCGCTTTTTTTTTTTTCAATTTTCCTCTGTGGTAAGCCGAAATGGCAGAGTACACAGTTCGGCAGGTTATTTCTTTTTTCTGACTATCCCTAGGTCTAGTCGTCTGGCCAGATTGGATGATCCGTTTGTATCTCAAAATCCTAGAGAAGTTTGTGCGTCTTATTCTGCATGACAGATTCTGAGTTGTGCATATTATTATTGTTATTATTATTATGATATTGATGATGGTATTGGTGTTGAAAGAAGGTGGGAAAGGAAAGATGAGAAAACAGAACAATCGTGAAATCAACTTTGGAATATCGATAATGGACAGAAAAAAGTTAATGGCGTTTGGAAACATGGAAAAAATGCCGGAAAATAAAGAAGAAAAGAAAAGATAGAAAGAACGAAAAAGTAGCGGTTTGAAAGGTAACCACGCAGAGTTTTTGGCGGGTGGTAGAGTGCTTAGATGGCTAACCGGATATGCAGTGTTCGAGCTGAATGTAAAAAAAAAAAAATCTCCGCCATACAAAAAAAAAAAAAAAAAGAAAGAAAAAAAGAAAGAAATCAACTCCAAAAGCAACGAATGAAAGATGTAAGGATTGGTGACTGTGTAAGTAGGTAAAGTTAGGTGAGTTGATGGGTGTATTAATGGCTTGTGAGATATAGATGGACGTGCAGAGACAGAAAAGTGGACCCCTTGTCCCTGCTTTTTCGGAGCCTTTTCTGTTGCCTTACCCCCACTGCCGCTACCGTCATCTCCACGAGAGTGAGTGAGTGAGTAAGTGAGAGAGAGAAAGAGAGAGAGAGAGAAATTGTGAGACGAGTTCTGAATGTGCCTTTCGCCTCAAGCAAAATGGCCGACTACGCTCCGTTGCACATTTCGCTCTTTCTCGGCTCCATTTTGCCGACGGCACTGGCCATTACCTTATTTTTAAACTATTTCTTTTGCCCACATCTTCAACATTTCTTTCTGCTAATGTGCTATTTATATTTATTTTATATTATTCTTATCTGTATTTTCTTTTGGACTTTTTCTTGAATGATTCTACAGTCTTTACGCCGCACACACACACACACACACACACACACACACACACATATATATATATATATATATATATATATACGTTACGCTTTTGTTAATAGATTTCTGTTTTTACTGTTTGCATTGTTTTTTGTGGTTTTTACATTTCGCAAGTGTTCTATTGCACTTGTATTTTTTTTATTTCGAGGAAAAATTATTTTTTCTTTTACTTCTTCATTTTGACATTTTTCCGAATTGTTTTGCATTTTGCTTTACTTTGCCAATTTTCTAAGTGATCGTTTTTTTTACCCTCTCTTTTGTTTATACTCACTTTCAAAGTACATAGCGCAAGTAATATATATATATATATATATATATATATATATATATATATATATATATATATATATATGTATATGTCCGTATGTTTATATATATATATATATATATATATATATATATATATATATATCTATTTACTTATAAGTATATATGTATGTATATGTAGTCACAGGTAACTTGGTAGAAGTATATTTAGTGAGGAACCGAGATAGATGAAGAAACAGATATATATTTTAGTCTTACGTTTATTAAAACACTTTCAAGGAATATCGGTGAAGTTCGATATACATATCAATATATGTTTGTGTTGGAATGTGTCGGATTGAGTGTTTATAAATATATATATATATATGTGTGTGTGTGTGTGCGTGTGTGTGTGTGCGTGTGTGTGTGTGTGTGTGTGTGTAAATGTTGGCATATATATATATTAGCAGTATTGATCACTTATTATGGGATACTGCTACCCTAGGATTTCCTCCTTGGATCATATAAGAATATATATTTATATATATATATATATACATATATAGATAGATAGATTGACATACATCAGCAGAGGGATGAAAAGTGGTGAACAGACTGAGATCGGGAGATAAACAGAAACATCTTTACTCAGACTTGTTTATACTCTCTCTCTCAAAGTACATCGGGCATGTAAGACACACGCACACACACACACACACACATAAGGAAAGAAGAAAAAGAGAATAATGCAAATTAGATGAATTTATTTTGATGTAAAGCCAACGTTAAACGTTTCGGTTATAGTAACCTACATCAAACCTTTGATATCATGAGAATTGTTTACACAGCGATGGATGCGTGTCAAGATTACAGGAGCAAATAAAGTGTATATAACGAAAAAGGTAGAAGCGTGCATTTAGCGTTCTTAATTTTAAAGTATTAAGAACGTGTTAGATACGTAAAATGATGTTTGAAAATGATGGATTTTTAAGAGATCAGAAAAGTCTACCTGTTTTAGAGAAATATGCTGAGATAGGTAAGTTTTTATATTTACTCATCGTGTAAGGATGTGTTTGGTATTTGTTTTTTCCAAAAGGACAGAATGGAATTAAATAGGGATTTGATTCCGACAGTATGAAGAATGTAGAAAAACATAATAATTCAAATTAGATGAATTTATTTTGATGTAAAGCCAACGTAAAATGTTTCGGTTTTAATAACCTTCCTCAGGACTTTATTATCATGAGAATTGTTCACACAGCGATGGATGCTTATCGATATAACAGGAGCAACCATCATTCCACGTGCCAAACACATACTTAATACTTTCAAATTAAGAACGCTAAATGCACGTTTTATTTCTTTTTCGTTATTTACATTTTATTTGCTTCTGTTATCTCGTTAAGCATCAATCGTTGTGTGAACAATTCCCATGAAATCAAAGTCCTAACGAAGGTAATTAAAACCGAAACGTTTAACGTTAGCTTTAAATCAAAATAAATTCATCTAATTTGGATTATTCTTTATTTTTTACTTTCTTCATACTGTCTGATTCAAATCCATTTTTACTTCCATATATATATATATATATATATGTACTTCCTTTAAGAAAAAAAAAATCCGGTCACATTAGGATTATGAATTTATTTCCATCCTATTGTGGGTATTGATATGAATCAATAACACCAAAAATTACAAGACTTCTTCAGATCCAATACCCATAACAGGTTTGAAATAAATTTATAATCCTAATGTGGCCGGTTTTTGTTTTTCTTAAAGGAATTATTGCTCTGTGATGTCAGCTACATTGAGCTCTTTACCAGGAAAATGTTAATATTCATAGTTGAATTATTTTATCATCCTGACGGAATTATTCCCGACTTTTGTTTAACTGGACTGAATAATATATATATATATATATATATATAAGTTTACGCGGGTCGTTCAAAAGGTTTTGAGCCTCACACAGATTCTAGAATTGTTGCACAACTCTGATCTTTGTGTGTAGTTCACCTGCACCGAAATTAAGAATGAAATATTGTTTTTACTTTTGTAAGAGACGATAGAGTGTTGAGACAAAATAAATTAGGTATGGCTCTTCTTTGAGGATGAGTTTAGAACTTTGGTTAACCCTCATATCAATCTATATCTATAGCTATATATATACATTTGCGGAAACAAAATAGGAATATTATAGTATAGCAATAAGCGACACTATTTTAAAACAAGATTAATTTTTAAATTAAAAAAAAAAGAAGATAGACAAATAACAGTAAATATACATAATATGGCCGGCATTTTTTTTTTTTTTTTCAGTTATTGTATCAACATGCCTTTGAAACGAATTGCTTACCTTCAAATCAAAAAAAATTAGAAAATAGAAACAAGGCAGTAAATTTACTCCATATGGCCGCTATTTTTTTCAGTTATTGTATAAACATGCCTTTGAAACGATTTTCTTGCCTTCAGAATAAATTCTTCAAATGAACCAATATTTTGATGGAGAGTTGCATTTGTTTTGTTTTCTAAAACGCTCGATATAGCTTAATCAAGTGAGTTAAGGTCTGGACATGATATAGGCCATAAAGAAACTACAATTGTTTATGAATTGTTTTTTTTGGTGGGGGTCGACGTTTAGTAAATCCGTGATTCTTTATCGTTTCTTTTCTTGCTCACCCATATTGGGCTAAATTCTGATGAAAGAGTGCTTGAATAATAGGGCTAATCATGAAAATTTACATTTATCAAGATTTTTTTTCAAAAATTGGACTAATCAGACTAATTCAAAAAAAATTATTTCATATTTTGCTGCCGCATCCTGTGTATATATTTCTGTCAAATGACATCGAAACACACTATATGACTAAGCTCTTTTTAGTTTTCTCTTTTATAACATCAGCTGTTCCAGTAGATTTTGGACACTCCTTAAGCTTTTGACTTTCATTTTTCCCCTAATTTTCTTTATATCCCGTCTTAAAATGTTATGTTTTGTTTTGGAAGGAGATTCCTGCAAAATGAATTATGAGTATCAGAATGTCTTCTTACAAGTTTCAAGTATTCATAACTGGTATAAATTCACTGAGTCTCCCTACAGTGTTGTATAATACAGCTGAAAAATTACATTAAACTTAATCAATACGTATATTAAATTTTATATAGAATAATTTTTATTGGATTAGCAGTGCGTACCTTTCTTTTTGGGAATACACATCATCGTTTTATATATAAATCTCAGTTTTTAGAATTCTATTCAGTTTGTTTGTTTGTTCGGTTGTTTGTTTGGGTTTTATGGCATATCAAACTTTGTAGGTTATTTAATGCCGAATCCTTTTTTAAAAAATGGACAGTTATTCAGTTTAGCCAAACAGTTATATTTGAAACATTTCCGTTTAGCATAAGTACACAGTTTAGTTCTATTTAACCCATAGATAAGGCCCAATCAGGTGCAACCACTCCGGACCAAAGTGGATCTGGGAGCGATGGCAATGAAGGAGTAAGTGGTAAAGTTGGTGACTGTAGTCGAGGGCGACTAGAAGTCTCCCTTTCCAATAGCTTCTGCAGCGAGGTGTACGGGAGGGCGCTACTCCTTTCCCTGGATTGCTCCACTTTACGCTTGCTACGTACCTTATATTGCAGAGTGTTAAGCAAGGAGGTATCAAGTACCATTTTTAAAGTCTTCGGGATGACGCGACATGGGATTGAACTCCGGTCTCGCGGACCAATGACGAACACTCTACCCACTAAATCAATGAGCTGCTATTCTGTGGTTTTAATCAATATATATATATATATATATATATATATATATATATGTGTGTGTGTGTGTGTGTGTGTGTGTGTGTGTGTGTGTGTGTGTGTGTGTGTGTCATTGGTTCGAAATTCCTCTAAGATTGCTGACTAGAACAGGCACTTAAAAAATGAACATGGTTTAATGGTTTAATGGTTGAAATGTTATGATTATAATAAAAAATGAACCATTTCAATCAATAACAAAAATACTTATACTTTTTGGAAAATGGTGGAATACTTTACATGAAGTAATTGACTAAGCTTTTTGCTTAGATGAGGCACAAGGCCGAGTCAAGGTGACACCCAAAGGAGACACGAACTCACTCGCGTAGTTTTGCTCGTCTAACTTGCTAACCATTACATCACCAGAGACGCCCCAAATCCTTTGTATGTATGTATTTGTGTATTTACTAACCCCTCTGCATGAGTAGGATGTGACACTAGGACCTTAACAAGTATAAATGTAGAGTTTTCCCTTTCCTAGACTGGTTGCGATACCAAGGTTAAAGTACCTAGCTTACCCATAACTGGCGGGAGAATAGTTAGATTCATACATTTCCAAACTGTATAAGTGATATGTGAAATTCAGATGCCTCGTCCAGTATTTAAACTCATGTCACCGTGTCCATTTCTAAAGACAGTAAGCATTGTATCACGGACACACCCTAAACCTTTGCATATCGCCCAAAAAGTTTTGTTAAAGCCCATGGAATTTGTTCCCTCACTTTCTTGCAAGTCTCTTTGTATCAGGCCCAGTTGCTAGACATTTTAACCAAAATTCTACTCTCAAGTACTTTCGATCATATCAATTAATCATCTTCAAGAGGAATTTTTATAGGTGAAATATTTTTTTTTGTTTTACTTTTGTTTAGTTTGGGTGGAAAATTTATCTTATTTGAAGGGTTTATTTTAAGCGTCGGTTAGTGTGTTAGTTGTTGAAGATGATTAGTTTTTTTTAGAGGAGCTATTAAACCCTATTTAATTTTTGTTTGATTGTTTCTTTTTAATACTAATTGCTTGAAGGATTTGTTTACGTTTTCCTTATTACTTTTATGCATGATTTTGTTGACATTGTTGAGAATTTTTCGTATTACAGCAGATATGAATTTATCTATTATTACGTTGTGATGTAGTCATGGTATATTTATATATATATATATATATATATATATATATATATATATATATATATATATATATATATATATATATTTAATTGCACAATACACACACACACACACACACACGCATATATATATATATATATATATATATATATATATATATATAGTGCAATTAGAAGGAAACTCAAACCTGGTTAAATGGTGATTATAAATTTATTTCGCCGGAGAATAAAAAAAAATATATAACAATAGCCATACATTGAGCACTCCCATAGATTTATATGAAATTCTGCATATATTCTCTACTCGAATAATCCCCACTCACAGTCTTTGGACGCTGACAGGATATTACTGATATATGTATAAATACATAAATATAAATATAAATGTATATATATATATACATATATATATATATATATACATATATATATATATATATATATTACTGATTACATATTACTAATATATATATTGATGATATATATAATTCATTAACGCCCATGAATAAATACACCTCGAGCAAATTTTCTTCTTAACCTATGATACTATGATTTTATGTTTTTTGAACATTATATAATCAAAACAGATATTATTAGCAGGGGGGTGTCCTCATGGTGTAATGGTTAAAGCGATGGACTGCGGAATCGTTGTAAGCGAATTCAAACTCCAGTCGCCCTCTTATGATCAGTTTCGGACAAATGCTCTTGGGAAAGGTATGAACCCCTTATTCTTACAGCTATGGGTTAAAAAGTACCACTACTGTTCGTCTAAAAGGATGGCTTTGGTATTGAATAACCTACAAAGGTTGATATGCAATGAAACAACCAAACTAAACCTATTAGGAATTATTTATGAACATATTCTTCAGCTGTGGGGTTCTTTAACTCAAAAGAATTGTAAAAATGTTAGAAATATACTTGTTTTTTTAGACAAGTACGTATTCAGATTTTTGGTAACAAAGTCTCCATGCAGAAGTGTTTGATGATAGATATAACCTAATAATATCCGTTCTGGTTGTTTTATATTCGACTTGAATAACTAAAATTCCGGTATATTTAATTTAGAAGAAAATGTTTTATAAAAAAAACTGGTGGGTGGGAACTTAATTATAGGCGATCCTATATCTTCAAATCCTAATCTGATATATGGTCCCATATTTATGGATAAGGTCAAATTTAGCAAATCATTTTGACCAATGTAAACATTGGCGTCAGATTACCTCGAATGTTTTACTTTAGCGCTGTGTAGGAGGTGCAGCTATAGGGTTGGAATTCCAAGGATCAAACTTGTCAAATTTTTATTTTGTCATGTCTTTTCTGGAAGTAAGTACACAACCAAGAGAGATAAACCGGTACTACGTATGATAAACTACACCATTTGCTTACGACTCATCCCATCCCAAAATCTACCAATCTCCCTTGAGTGATGAAAAAAGTTAAGCTAGCGCTCATCCTTATTTTCTCAAAAAAAAAATTCTGAGTCATCAAGCTGAAAATTATCATTGATATAAAAGCTTAAATTAACATCAAAATTGTCAAATCTAGTCGGATAGATATATGACTATAATTTGGACTGATTTAGTTTCTTTGTTTAATGACATATCAACCCTCATGTGTTATTCAATGCTATAGCCATCCTTGTAGTAGAACAGTTGAAGTGCTACTTTAACCCATCGCAGAGAATTCATACCTTTCTCGAATGAATGTAATAACGCGGCTGAGGTTCGAACTCGTTTACAACAATGTCGTAGTTCACACTGTTAACCTCTACGCCATGGGAAATGCAAGATATAAGACAGAAAGGGACATATTGCATTTCTTTTATTTCACATTTCTTCATCGTCTTTCTATGTTTCTTTTTCACCCAAGTTCAATTCTTAAGAATACCGCTCTTTTGGCTGGGATTAGAATGGGCTTAGAATCACAAGCCCCCGTCCCACCAAAAAAAAGTGACACTAAACTGCATCTGATCGCGAGGTTTCATTTTTAGAGATCTGCTGAGTGTGGACTATACCTTCATTGTCATTACTCCTGATTCCATTCTGAACTGGAGTGATGGTACCTGTCCCATGTATCGGTCAAATAGATGTTTCAAAATCATGTGTATTCAGCAGGAATACTTAATGCCATGTTACCGTAAATTATTCGGTTTGGCTTGGTTTGTTGGGTTTTATGGCATATCAACCACTGTAGGTAATTTAATGCGAAATTCTGTTTATACACACACACACACACACACACACACACACACACACACACACACACACACACACACGCACACACACACACACACATATATATATATATATATATATATATATATATATATATATATGTTTTTATAACATTTTTAAACGAGGCTGAGCTCTTTTTGCATTCAGTTAAATGGGTTCAGTTATTGTTATCCAATGCAATTAATTCTCTTTACTATCAAACATTTGCACACTGATAAATGGTTCCTATATTACTATGTATGAACCGGCATTAAATGACCTGTTGTGATTGATATGCCGTAAAACAAAGCAAAAACAAAAAATATATTAATATGTATCACTTACAATCCAATTAAACAACGGCCCTTTGTTTAAATGGTTAAATGATAAAACAGTTCTACTTCTAACAATTCAATTTAGAATAACACATTTGTTTGCACACATTTTAAACGTCAAACTGTTCTATCTGACCCATAGATAGGTCCTTATACGTCCTCAACGCCGATTCAGAGCGGAATTGGTAGCGATTGCATGGAAGGCGTACTATACATTTCCAAAAGCTCATAGACTGGGGCCTTGCCATCAGAAGGTTTAATGCCATATCCAGGACACTCGTTGAGGGGTTTTACCTCTCTGCAGAGAAGCAGTCGGTGTATTTTACTGCCTCAGCCGGCTGGGCTACGTAAATTATTTGTATTATGTATAGTTACTTGATGCTATAATTGTTTGCTTAAGATCATTATTTGTTACTGGAAACAATATTGCTGTGTACGAAAAAAATTTTTTTTATTAGATAAAAATAATTTCTTGAAACTATAGAATTATAAGTATCAACTTATTTTTATTAGATTAAAAATACTATTTAGAAACAACTTCGCGGAAATGTAAATATAAATGAAAGTGATTCTCTAATCTCGAGGCATAAAATAACACTAGACGGATTGACATTACATTAAAAATCTATCAATCAATCATTTAAAGAAAAATTTAAAAATTCGTGGGGCGGGGGGGGATTATTTCACACTCAGTTATACGATATCAATTATTCCTATATAATACCAATAATTTGAATGTTTTCAAGTTATTCTGCACAATATGATAATGATAATTTATTGTTGGTTTCTTTGTTTAATGGCATATTAACTCTTTTTAGGTTATTTAATGCCAAAGCCATTCTCCTAGAAGAACAGTAATGGTACTATTTAACCCATAGCTGGGAGGATAAGGGGGTTCATACCTTTCCCAAGGGTATTTGTTCGAAAGTGAACATAATAGCGCAACTGGAGTACGAACTCGCGTACTACGATTCCGCAGTCCACCGCTTTAACCATTACACCACGAGGACACCCCCTAATTAATTGTTGTATAGCCACATACATATACAAACGGAAACATAATCAAATATAATTTACGAACTTCAATAAACAAATGAACACACTTCTTTATAAAAATATATCTCTCACACTTTATTCTCGAAAGGGTTGATGTTTCTGCGGTGTTTGAGACATGGGTGGAGATACATATACCAAGAGAGAAGACTTCTTCTTTCCATATCTTCTTCCAGGAGCCAGGAGTTGCCAACCCTTGCACCTCCTTGCAAGCTCGTCAGAGACGCCTTTGATCGGCTGGGTGCCACTGGCTCGACTGTGATTCTCTGCACTCTGTCTAAATCTGACCGCGTGGTTCTCACCACGTGATCCCCTTGCAGTTACACACCGGTTCGACCTGAGTGCCCTGACGCGCCGCCATCTTCCTGTTTACTAATCAAAATGTGACAGCTTACCAAAACACACGGGGTCACTAGGAATGAACCGAAAATCCATGGTATGTGTTATATAACATAATGTTTATTTCCATCTAATAATAGTCATTTATTTGCTGAAAATTATATGGTTTCAAATAGTTGATAATAATACTTCATCATCATCATCATCAGGTCACGCCACCAGCACGGCTCATTGGGTTCCCCTTTCATATGGCCTTGTGCCACATCTAAGCAAAAAGCTTAGTAAATTACCACCAGCACGGATCTCCCTGACTCTCTCCCGCCACACTTCTCTGTCGTCCATAGCTGTTGTATGAAGGTTCTAGCTGGTTTCCTGCTTTTGCCTGTCCATGTGTGGGGGTCCACAGGAGTACGTCACTTATGAGTTCGTCCCTACTTCTCCAGCAGTGTCCCCCATGTCCGATTCGTCTAACTTGGATAGTTTTCGTGATGGGTGGTAAGTGTCCGTACAGTTGCTGATTTGTGGAGTACTGCCTCCAGGACTTGAGCAATATTACACGCAGCATTCTTGTGTAGTTGCCGTCAAGCTTTTTCTCCATACGTTTAGTTAGCGTCCATTCAGTGCATCCATATAGCGTCCGTTCAGTGCATCCATGACCGCCGCTTGAAAAAACTGCATTTCATTTTATCGATCAGGTCTAACTTCCATATGACCGATAGCCGATCGATAGCTCTCCATGCCTATGCTAGTAACGAGTGGATGTTAGTCTCGGTTGATGAGACTGCTTCCTATGTAGGTGAACTTGTCTACTAGTTTCAGAGAGCAACCGTTTTGTGTGAAGATCACGCCTCTTTGATTAAAGTACATGTATTCCGTCTTGTGTGCATTGATATGGAAGCCTAAGCTTGCTGCTGCTCGTTCCAGACTATGTCGCAGGGTTTCGGGTTGGGCGGGTGTATTTGCTATGTCATCGGCGTAGTCCGCGTCCGTATAACTATTCCTAATACAAATGATTGACAGCAATGTTGTATCAAGTATTTCAATCAAATACAAATAATTTTTAAACAGATGTAAGTATTTGACCCATCGATGCTACTCTGGGTCAAAGTGGACTTTTGAGAAATGGCAATGAAATGTTATTCCACATTCCTCAGGGCAACAGAACTGAAACCTTACTATCAGATGTGTCATAACAAGGGCCCTCTCTTTGGGGGCGTTCTTTCTACATTGCGGTGAATACAGCTTATTCCATGCCTTGCCAACTAAACTGGAAGCTTTAGTTGTGCTAGCCACCGACTGATTCCAATAAAAAATTTGAATTCATACGATGAACAATGTACAGATAATTTCCGACCGTAGGTTATTTATGGACACAAGTCAGAAGAATATTTTCCTACAATGCACATCTAATTGTGATCTCTACCCTCTTAATCTTCTTGGAAATAACCAACGTCGTCTCACCGGATCGATGAGACTCGAGAAATGCTTTAGGTTTGGTTTGGTTTCTTTGTTTAATGGCATATCAACATTTGTAGGTTATTTAACACTAAAGTCATTCTCCTAGAAGAACAGTAGTGGTACTATTTAACCCATAGCTTGGAGGATAAGTGGGTTCATGTCTTTCCCAAGAGTATTTGCCCGAAAGTGAACGTAATAGCGTGACTGGAGTACGAACCCGCTCACTATGATTCCGTCGCTTTAACCATAACACCACGAAGACACCCCCTACTTGCTTTAGGAACTCAATGTCCATATATTATATGTATCCAGTCAAACATTCCACCAGAAGCAGGATGCGACAGAAGGTCTATTCTTTAAAACTTCTACAATTGGTTTGAATTTAGATTTTTCTTGATTGGATGCCGTACGAAGGCTACAGATCTCAGTCTATTCAACAATTTACCCATCCCTGGTGCGAGAAGATATGGATTCATGCCTTTCCCAAAGGCATAAGCACGAAATGAAATGCACAGAGCTTTGCCTAGGATTTGAACCTGGATCATCGATTCCATTCCTTTTGTCGATAACCGTTACGCCACGAAAAAAACCCTATGTACAAGAATTGAGTTGTGTGACTGTAGGTTGGAATTATAACGCAAACATTTATTGCTGTCTCGTTCCCTTTTCTTTCCCTCATTTTTCCAGTAATTTATATCGCTAACAAATATTAAAGAGGACAACTTTCAAATGCTAAAATAAAATGATCTTTTTATTTTTCCTTTTCTTTTCTTTTTTTCTTTTCCTTTTTTTTTTTTTGTTTTTTTTTCTTTTTGCTTTAAGGTTTTTGCAGTTGACATCACTAATAAAAGGTTAAGATATGGCTTTTTCATATTGACATGCGCGAAAACACAACAAACGAACACTTTCACGCTGAAAGACACATACAGTCGTCGTGATGAACCGCTGTTTTCGTAGCTGGTGACAATAGCTTTTTTTTTAATCTTCAATTTTTCTTTCTTTCATAGTTTTAAAAATGTTAACCTCTCTCTCTCTCTCTCTCTCTCTCTCCCTCTCTCTCTCTCTCTGTTTATTTATTTATTGATTTATTTTAATGCTGCGAGATATAACAGCTTCTGGTTACCAATTAAACTCTATTCATCACAAAACAATTCAGTTAAATTTTCTTGTTCGAAAGCGGATTTTTGAAACTATCACACATTTCATGGCGTTTTGTGTTTCTGTGTTTTGTTTATGAATTTTTAAAAACGTTTTTAACGTTTTATCGTCTTTTCCCGTGTCTTTTTCTCCACTCATCTCTACCCTCTCTCTCTCTCTCTCTCTCTCTCTCTCTCTCTCTCTCTCTCTCTCTCTCTCTCATTTCTCATCCATATGCCGTGCTATTCTATGATAAAAATGAGTGATACTTCGATTTCTCGCAAAAAATTCTTTCTTACTTTTTCTTCCTCATAATTATCTATCTATCTATCTATCTATCTATCTATCTACCTCTTATTGTATATTTTATCTATCTATCTATCTATCTATCTATCTATCTATCTATCTATCTATCTCTTCTTGTATGTTTTATCTATCTATCTATCTATCTATCTATCTCTTCTTGTATATTTTATCTATCTATCTATTTATCTATCTCTTCTTGTATATTTTATCTATCTATCTATTTATCTATCTCTTCTTGTATGTTTTATCTATCTATCTATCTATCTATCTATCTCACTCTTCTTGTATGTTTTATCTATCTATCTATCTATCTATCTATCTATCTATTCTTGTATGTTCTATCTATCTATCTATCTATCTATCTCTTCTTGTATGTTTTATCTATCTATCTATTTATCTATCTCTTCTTGTATGTTTTATCTATCTATCTATCTATCTATCTATCTCTTCTTGTATGTTTTATCGATCTATCTATCTATCTCACTCTTCTTGTATGTTTTATCTATCTATCTATCTATCTATCTCTTCTTGTATGTTTTATCGATCTATCTATCTATCTATCTATCTATCTATCTATCTATCTATCTCACTCTTCATGTACATTTTATCATCTATCTATTTATCTATCAATCGATTTCACTCTTCTTGTGTAATCTATCTATCTATCTATCTATCTATCTATCTATCTATCTAAATGTCTGCCTATTTTTTTCAGTGTTGTTAATACAGTATTTTAGTTTTAATTTTATTTTCTAGGATGACATCCTAATCTGAAGGCTTTGTAATGAGTTAAAATGACCATTATAAAATTTACATTCTATCAATAACCACATATTCATAATAGCTAAAAAAAAAATCTCTTCCTTCCCTGCATGCAAAAATTGCTGTTTCGTTTTTATTTTATAAATGTATTCACTATAAAGAAAGATCGAAATATACAAATGTACATGTAAATTTGCCTGAGTATTTAGAATATAAACAATTTTAAATATTGATTTTTCAGAGACCTACATACTGGTAGCATCGATATTACGCTAGACGAATGTGCCTAAAAAACGATTATCAAGTTTATATAAAGAAATTCAGCAGTTGTCTCTCTAATTAGAAATTATAAGTTGATAATTTTCTTGTCTAAAAATTAGAATACAGCATCCAGGAATCGTGTCCATACTATTTTATCGATGCACCACTTGGACGCTGACAAAGTTTGGCCGCAATTGCACAAAGATGCTGTGAGCTATATAAAACAAATCCTGGAACCAACATCCTGCAAAACAACAGCTCTACGGCCACCTACCACCCATCTCAAATTTCATCCAAATTTGACGGACCAAATATACGGCACACTGTTGTAGGAGTAAGGACGAACTCATTAACCAACGTTCTCCTGTGGACCCCTTCACAAGGACGCGCAAGTGCAGGATGACCAGCTAGAACCTCTCTGCAGCAGCTCTTTACGGACAAAGGATGTAGCCTGCAAGACCTGCCGGAAGCGATGGATGATAGAAATGGATGGCGAGAGAGAGAGAGAGAGAGAGAGAGAGAGAGAGAGCATTAGGGAAATCATGATGATCCTATTTACTCAACCCCTTCGCAAGGTCAATTTTAAAGTGAGGTTTAACAGGTTTGAATTCAGAGATTTCCTTCTCCTAGACTAGTTGCCTCACCAAGGCTGAAGAACCCAGTCTGCGCAACTATTTACCCATAGCTGGAGGGAGAATAATTGGATTCATACCTTTCCCAAGGTTATTAGTGCTATGTGAAATGCAATCAGTCTCGTCCAGTATTTGAACTCGTGTCACCGTGTCCATTTCCTACGACGATAACCATTACACCACGGGCACCTCATGATGATGATGATGATAATGATGATTAACCATATATAGTGACGTACTAAACCCAGCATAGTTTTAGCACTTGGCCAGTAGTAAGTCATCATGCAAAAACTAGTCTAATTGTGCACTCTGTCACCTTGATCAACTTGCTTATGACATTCATCGTCATGCTGGGTCGATGAGGCTCTAGATTTATTTTCAAAAACTCAGTTCTCCTTACCACATCTCATCGCTTTGTGTGGCTTTTCTCTTCGACCATGAATGACTCGTGAATGCTCCACACTTTTGATCTCAATATCTTAAGGTAAAGTTTGACCTGTTTAGACTGAGGGCTACAAAGCTTAATACAGGGGGGTTCAATGCCATGATCTTAAAAGGACAGTAAAAAAGGTTAAATTCACAACGTAACTATCATGTTTTATTAAATGAGATATCTGATGTTTTTTGCAATCACAAAAAGATGTAATATCAGAGTTGAATGAAGAAGAGGTTGATCGACCAAAGGGGTACGTCAGTCTAGTGATAATTTGACAGTTGCGAATGCAGCTGACTGTTGTTTGTGTGCTTCACAGCTGTAAGTAGAAACAAACTTACTCACTACTTGCTGGGTGGAGTTATAAGATGGGAAATTTTCCAGATTGAATCACATGGTTGTTATAGAAATCTAGGATGTGGCAAGCAAGAAACTTCAACTTCACATCTGAACACTGAAGATCAGTGAGTTCCATCATAAGTCGAAATGCTACTTTTTATCAGTCAACTTCAAGAGGCAAAGAGAAAATTTTGCAAGTTGGTTGTAGGGTCGCACGGATAGGCTTGGTGGGTGTCACATGTGGACTGGGGGCCACTGGTGGAGGAATTCTAAGTTAAACCTATATAAACTTGCTGGGTTGGTTGTACTCTGTGAACTATGCACTCTGCACAAGTACGATTAACAGCTTTTATTTGCAAGGTTGTTTGTCAAAAGAGGTAGATACGACTCTTTTTTCTCCAGTTTGCTATGAAAACGTATGAAGATAAACTTTGTATTTATCTAGAAAACTGCTTCTCAGGCTGAGAGCATATGGATACTGGGGAGCTACTTCAGTTCATCAGATTTCTAATCATTTGTTTATATTAAACTAAACAGCTAGCAAGCACAGCTGGTATAAGATGGTTACCAGAACACAGAGAAGATCATTCTGTTATGTGGCTAGCTTCCACTAAAAGAATCAACCTCACGAGAAAAGATTTTCTGAGCACAAGGCCAGAAATAAAGAGGACTCAGTGAGAATCAAACTCACTAATCTGCTTGTCAAACATCAAAATAGTTTGAATTAAAAAATAAGCTAATTTCAAAAGATGTCAGGAGCCCAGAAAACTTAACTAGGTTTGGCACAAGGATGCTAGAATGGGGCGACTAATGTGGCTAAAACTTACTACTCACTAATAAATGAGACGTCACACGTGACAGTAAACCTTTAGTGATTTACTAAGCTTAGTTGTGTCGCATCGCAAGAAGTATTAAGAACCCTGTTAGAATTGCCCTCATTCGAAAGATCAGTTTATTTTAGCGTCAAGTGAGAAATATGGAGGACTGAGTAAGACTCGAACTCACAAACAATAATCTGCCAGACTAGCAATAACGTTAAAACAGTTAAAAACTAGATCAATTTTAAAATTTGTGAAGCGTCAAAAAAGCTCAGCCTAGGTTTGGTACAAGAGTGTAAGTATGGGTTCGCCTGGTGAAGCAAATAGTGATTATCTAATAGTATGCATTTACTAAACTCCTCGGCACGAGCAGGGTGTGACGCAAGGTCAGCATCTAAGCGGAGTTTAACAGTTTTGAATTCAGGTTTTACCTTCTTCTAGACCAGTTGCGAAACCAAGGTGAAAGAACCCAGTCTACCCTATTATTTATCCATAGTGGGAGGGAGAATACACACCTTTTCCAAAATATTTGTGCTATTTGAAATGTCAACACAGTTTGAATTTGGGTCACCATGTCCGTATACTATGACGACGGCCGTAATACCATGAGTGTGTCTGTTATAACTGAAAGGAAAGATGAGCTTGCTGGCCGTTTAGTTGTTTCACGTAACCAAGAATATTGAGCACCTAGTGAGAATTGAGCTCACTTGTCATAGTCTGCTTGGTTAGTTTGCTAACTATTGAACCACTATAAGGTTTCCATGTTCAGATAAATAAATGTATTTAATCAAACGTAAACTGTGTCAGTGGGTTTTACGCTTTGAGTCAAAATTAAAAAGGATACATCACTCTTCACAAAATAGAGACTACATTTAAATATTCTTTCAAGATGGCAGAGAGTTGCCGCTTCCATTCTACATTACCACAGTGGTATCCAACAAAATCTATGGACCCAACCATCCCTCGCGACTCTACGTATTCGGCCAATTATGCGAGGATATCAGTGTACGTGTTGATGCGGTTTCTGAGTGACAAGGGGCCCCACGACACGGGAGATAGATATCCGAACCTGACTGGTGTGGTGTATATCACAAACCGGCTACACCACTGAGCTGTTACTGTGAATAGCACAGCACGCAAAGCTAGTGGTGCAGGCGGAGGGGTGTTAAAGGAAGAGTTTATATTCACTGTAGATTTGGCTAAGGAAGCCCAGAGAATGGAACTTGAGTGCTGTATCTTTGCTCTGGTCAGTTTTGTCTTGACTTTCTCTGCGAATGATCAGCAGTAGTAAATTTCGCCAGTTTGAAAAACCCGAAATTACTGTTCTTGGTCATATTTCTTTCTTTTCTTTTCTTTTATATCATTAAGATTATTTTCTTTACTTTGGTTGTATCCGATTTTCAGATGGAGTATTGTGTTTCTGACAGTGTTTACTTGAACTTTGTGAAATGGTTTGCGTCGAGTCCCCCGAGGTGAAAAAAATATTGACGAATTTCAGTGAAGTGGGGCGCGAGGATAAGGTGCGGTAAATGTCGATTACAATTGATCACTGGAGAAATATGTATTTATATACGTGTTTATAACTTAATCCAAACACTATCTTATCAACAAGTTGTTTATGTGAGGCGGGATATCACGGGTATTTGCGAACGTAAGTTTGGCACAAGACTAGAAGTACTGAGCAATCTGTGAGAACCACAGTCACTAAAAATTACCTTTACGCCTAACTTTCAAGACACTAAACTACAAAATACTTGCCCTGTTAAAAGGGCTTCGAATGTGCTTAATGTATCTGATTCAAAAAGTAAGACCCCACCCCCAAAAATGGTGTCATGAATATGACACTAAGTTGCAATGCCATTACTCCCTGATCAACTCTAATAGAAGTGACAGAACCAGTCAGGATCTCATTTATGCGTCAAATAGATCTATTTGAAGATTGTTTTTATTAAATAAAAATACTTAATATCATGTACATTTGTGTAGAAAAACTTCTAGAAGTAAATGAACAATTTAGATATAAACGTACAAAGTAAGCGATTCCCAACTCTCTTGGCATAAATTAACACTTGACGTGTTGTCATGCCTTAAACCACACGAGACGCTCACATGCCAGTATATGTAAGTCTAAAAGGCCATCAAACAAAGACACCAAACTATTATCCTTCATAAATAAGTGTGGCCAAAAAGATGTTTTTGTTTTCTTTTTGATAAAAAGTTAATTATGTTCTAACCTTTATAACTATGATACATAAAAAAATATTGGAAACGTACTACTTTTTGCGAAAATTATAATTTCAACCATTACTACAAACTTCAAAATTAAGCTGATTCAGAAATGTTTTATTATTTAAAATATTTGGACTATTGTCTTCGTCTTCATTATTATAGTCAAAATATTTCGGCCGATATATCACTCAGCATTCTTCAGATGTTTCATGTTGAACTCGGGAACCTATACAGAGCTTCTAACTGAACCCTTTTATCCAGTCCACGCTATGAATATAACAATGAAGATTAAGATAATAGTCCAAATATTCTATGTGATAAAAATTATCAAGCTTTATTTCATGAATTTTGAGATAGAAAATATTTAGGATATATTTTGTATGAGAAAAATGTTTAAAAGTCCGTGATATACATAAATTTACTGACTAATACAACCAAGTACACCAGAGTAACCACAAAATATTTGGGTATATTTAGAAACTGTAAATAAATCACGACAGAAATTTAAGATAGAGATGGTCGATCAAAGTTATTAATTGCGGGCTACCTAACATAAAAAGCAACGGCAACCATTTTTAAAACAGATATCTACGCGGTCTATAATACAAGTGTACACTACTGGCTTTAACTAGAAGACGTAAGAGATTACTTTTTTCTTTCTTCTACCAAAGTAATTGTCGAACAAACAGCGGATATTTATGCCAAATATATAACCTAAACAGGATAAAAGGAAGACAAAACTTAATCGCCAACGAATGTGCTCAAAATACTGAACTAAATGTCGTTTAATTATTTCACTGTAATAAGAGAACTTTACAAACAAACAAACAAACAAAAAAAAAAAACTCGCTTATTAAGCGTGTTAAATGAAGTTGCAATTTTTTCTTCAAAAGTCGGGCAGTCGGGAAATGGGAAATCTGAAAATAGATCAACACAGGAACCAGGAAGATTCCACGCGAAAGGAAGTTGTTTCGGCTAGAGGCGTTCATTTTTAAATTGGCGATCCATCCGAGCATTTCCGCTCAGCTGAAATAGCTCGCTACTTACTTGCTTGCTAACGGCATTTAATGTAAAGAGAAGTCTGACTGTATAAAACAAAAATCTTTTGAAAGTTATTTTAATTACAACAATCACGTCAAGAACAAAGATAACATTAATAATCTCTTATAACTCTATATTAATAAATGGCATTTCTGTTTGAGCGTTCGTGAATGATAAACATTAAAACGACAGAACTTATTGACGTGCATGAAGACTCGACAGACCTGCACTTAACAGACAAGCTCTATAAAGCATGTATTCAAAGTCTTCAAAGGGAGAAAAAAAAGCAATAATTCTTCGAATGTAGGTATTGCAAAATATTTTCAGGGGATACTTACGAAATCAACCGTTTCAAGATTATGATGATCGAAAGGCGAAAATTATTTATATCAAACTCAACCTTATCAAAAACATTTTAAAAACGGTGATATGCAATTGTTGTTTATTCTTCCAACTAAAGATAGATATTTGTCTCATAAAAAATGAATAAAAATAAGAAAATAATGCTTTATTATTCATCAAATTTCTGACATCAAGTTCAGGAATAAACTGAATGCACTTAACTAAAAACATAGGATTTATTTGCTTTGATTGTACAGACTTTTCTAAGATCTCATTTTGAATATTTGTGCTTCACCTACACGCTGATATCCTTTGAAATGGCAAGAATCTATCTTTTTCCCAAAACTATGAGAAAATAGTGAGAATACTAGCGTCTTTAGTCTTAGCAAAGCAACCAATTTAGTGAAGAAATAGTTTTAAAAAATTATCTCTGGAGAGAGTTGGAATGAAAATCTCCAAGACTTGGTACTTTTTACTCTGTTTGAGTCTTAACGTTGAGAGCATTATACCACCTGAAGGGCTTATTTATAAATTTTATAAACTTCCATGCCAAACATACAGTCCAATGAAAAGATGTATACGAGAAAGAAAATATTATAAAGAAACAGTTGCAATGAATATTTTAATTATTTATACCATATATATTTATCCGGAGTTGTAATATATTTGAATAACAAGATGACTCAGTTACAGTTTGTGATAAAATTTAAATAAGAATTGTTAACTTGCAAAAATCTTTAAAATAAACAAACATGAAAAAAATTTTATTTGTTGTATCGTCGAGGTGAATGATACACAGAGAAGAATGAGTGCTTAATATATTTATTTCAGTACCAGTATCCAGTGCTAACGGATACATACAAAAAAGACACAGTACAATAAATTACAAAATATTAACAAGAGAATTCACAAGAAATTGAGGAGGATCAAAAGGTTGTATAGCCAACGAAGTAAGATCAGTCCGAATATTATCCAGCTTAATAAATCAAAACTCGAAGTGTTTAATCGTAGGCAATGAGCCAGTTCATCTGATAGAGAGTTGAAGAGATGTTTAGCCACTCTACAACATTATGGACCCCATCCCTAAAAATAGAATTATACTATTAAAACCAAAAAATTGGCTAAAATAGTATAAACTTTATTTTCACAGTTTCTAAGCTTCCAAAAGTAAGTCTTCTGTACAAATACTCGTTATATTCATTCCTTTTTTATTGATGTACATTTTGTGTGTGTGTGTGTGTGTGTGTGTGTGTGTGTGTGTGTTCTTTTTTCAAAGCAGAAAATTCACTTTCAATTAAGTTTGAATGAAACCTTTGAAACTTCCTTCTTAAAAAGCATTAAATAAATGCCCATATATAAACACTAATTTTAATTTGCATAATTATATAAAGTTAATGTGGAAAAATTAAACAAAAACATTTCTTTAACATTCGAATTTTCTTTAAGACTTGAAAAATATTTCCAAACTTGGATTGGTTTTAATTTTATAAACAAATTCTTTGTGCTGTTACTAAGAACGATGATTACTGAAAATTCTAACGTGAATATTTTTTGAGGAAACAATTTAGAATAAAAAATGTTTTGCTTAAAAATTCTTTACACGACAAACACTTAACAAAAGTTTTTACACATCAATTTACAAAGTAAAAAAAAAAATTAAATAACCATCGAATTTTGATAAGATTTTCGGTAATTATTGAATAATGAAGTCTTTTTTAAAGACATTTTCATTCCAAATTTACGAGGCCCAATTTGGCAGGGGCAGTAGAATACACCGACTGCTTCTCTGCAGAGGGGTAAGACCCACCTCCAGCGAGTGTTCAGGATATGACACTAAACAATCTGATGGTGACGTTCCAGTTATAATGGAGCTTTAGGGAATGTGGAGTACCTTTTTATTGCCATCGTTCCCATGTCTACTCTGGCCAGGAGTGGTAGCACCTGATAAGGGTCCTATCTATGGATTAAATAGAACTAACTGCATGCCTATGCTAAACTGAATTGCTTGAAATAGAAATGATTTTGACAATTAAACCGTACTTACTTCTAAACTGCGAGCTTATGCTAAACTGAATTATTTAAAATAGAACTGTTTTTGACATTAAAACTGTACTTACACTAAACTGATTTCTTTAATATAGAACTATTTCGACATTCAACTGTGTATAAACAAAATCAATACTTATGCTAAACCGAATTGGCTGAATTAGAACTGCTTGATTAAATTGAATTGCTTGAAATAGAAATGTTTTTCACTATTAAACTGTACTTACAATTAAACTGCGTACTTATCCTAAACTGAATTGTTTGAAATAGAACTATTTTCATATAAATGGATTTGGTGTTATATAACCTACAAAGGTTGATATGCCATAAAGCCCAAACAACCAACAGATCGAATTTCAGACAAAAATGTGATTTTACTTGTAACTAGCTCTACTGGTCATTAATTTGATAATTTATTTCACTTATACGTAAACACATCTCCAAATTTGTATGAAGTTTAATTTCATCAAATTTTTTGTACCATTAGAATCTTGTGCCGACAAATCCAAACATTCCCACTTATCACAAATTAATTCCCCCCCGCCAAGCTCGCTCATCCCCCACCCCCCAAAAAATCGGCCAAACCAAACGCTAAAGAAATATTTGGAATGGAACATTCTAGAATCAGGTGGCATTATAAATATAAGGAAAGACATAAAAGCTTCATAAATATGTGGATATATAGAAAAACTAAACAATTGTGAGGAAAGACTTGTTGGGTACAGGTTAGTACAATATTCTTTTTTAAAAATAACACTGGATTTTCTATGACTTGTAAAATCTGCTGGTGAATTTTTGTTATATTTTAATCTAAGAATCTTGATTCATTTCTAATCGACTAAATTGTTTTACCAGGTGCAACTATCACGAGTCAACTTAACAATTGTTTGAATTTACCGCGCCAAACTTAGAAATTTAGCATTCCACCTCCACTAAAAATAAAAAAATTAAAAATAAAATAAATAAAAACCTGGTAGGGCCTGTATTGGATGACAGGATAAAATATACCCCAAAATTTCTTTGAATATACATCAGTCCTGGACTTTAACTAAGTTAAAACTTAAGGTAAAAAGAAGGATTTATTTTATTTTTATTTTGCTTTATTTTATTTTATTATTTATTTTTTTTATATCTTTTATTTATTTTTTTTTTAATTTTATTTTTATTTTGTTTTATTTCATTTTTTTTTTTTTTTTCACGTACACATGGGAAGCAGCATGATGTACGTGAAGGTATTAGAATGCGCAATGCCTAACATTTCCTGAAGGTGTGAGTCTTGCGGCTTAACGTTCAGGATTATCAGTTCGATCGGGGAACTGCTGCTGCTCATTTCTATAGATGAGAATAAAAACAGCCATACAAAGATAACCATGACTCATACTCAAACCACATACATAAACCGCATCGCTCTTCGCGCGGGTAAAAAAGGGGTGCGTCCTGCTGAGGTTGGAGCCCTGGCTTCAGTGTTCAGAAAATCAGCTACAGAGCTCAAACAAAAACTAAAATGCAAACAAACAATACAGATAGCGACATTTAACATTAGAACTCTAAATAGAATAGGTCAACTACCAGAGCTAACTGCATCAGCCGTAGAACATAAGATAGACATAATTTGTATACAACAACACCGATACACTCGCACCGAAGATGTCAAATATCACGAAACTGGCAATAGATGGATGCTGGTGACTGTATCGGCATGGAAAAACTCTGTCAATGCATCGGTAGGAGGGGTGGGAATGCTTATAGGACCAAGAGCGCTAAAAACTCTTAATAGCATTGAGAGAATACAACCTAGGATGATGGCCGCAATGTTTAATGGCAACCCCAAAGCAACGATCATCTCCTGCTACAGCCCTACCAATGTTAGCGAAGAAACCGAACTAGTCACCTTCTACAAGGAGCTATCCTCCCTAGTACGTAGCATTCCGAAACACAACCTGCTAGTCATTGGCGGAGATATGAATGCACAAATCGGGAAAAACAGAAACAACAAATACAGCCTACACAACACGTCAAACAGGAATGGACAACATCTAATTGATTTCATGATAGAAAATAGATTAACAAGCCTCAAAACAAACTTTAAAAAAAGGGAGGGAAAATTATGGACCTACACATACGCTAACAAGAGTAAAGCACAGATAGACTACGTCTTTATAAACAGGAAATGGAAAAATAGTGCGATGAATTGCCAGGCATACTACTCTTTCGAGGGTGTGTCATCCGATCATCGAATAGTTACGGCCAAGATACGACTAAGCCTACGAAAAAACGCCTCACGAAAAGCGACAACTAAGCACTATGACTGGGCCCTACTTAACAACAGAGATATTAGAGACAAATATGCATTAGAATTAAGAAACAGCTTCGAGACTCTACAAGAGAAGACAGAAAAAGTTACCCCAAATGACGAATATGAAAATTTTGTTGAAGCACACCTTGAGGCGGCATCAAAGTGTATCCCAACAAAACCTAGAACTAAATATAGAGTCCCTTGGGAAACGTCAGCGGTTAGAGAAAAACGTGCACTCGTGAAAACTGCCTCCAAAAGCTATCGGAAAAACCCAACAGACACAAATGCCCGAAAACTAGAAAAGGTACAATATCAATTAGCAGGAATATATCTAAAAGAACAGGCAGAATACATACAAAATCAGATAGATAAGATTAGAGACTCGGTGGAAGACAGACAATCCAGGATAGCCTGGCAAACAGTAAACGAAGTAAGTAGAAGGAAGAGCACAGCCAAAGCAAAATTGAAAGCTGCAAGCCAATAAGAAAGAGTAAAACTGTGGGAACAGCATTTCAAAAATCTACTAGGAAACCCGCCGAAAATAACGGATGAACCGATCACCAGAATTATCAGTAAGCAATTAGACATTAAACTAGGTCCTTTCACCAAAGAAGAACTCGACTCGGTTCTTAAAAAAATTAAAAATAGGAAAGCTGCAGGGCTGGACGAAATCCCCCCAGAAGTGTGGAAGACGAGACAATTCGACAATATACTGCTCCAGCAATGCAACGCAGTCTATAGTCAAAATAGGATAGAAAGATGGATGAAGGGATGCATCCTTCCTTTCCCTAAAATAGGCGACCTCGGATTAGCCAAGAACTACCGAGGGATAACACTTTCATCCATAGCAGCCAAAATCTACAATGCCCTACAACGAAACCGCAGAGAACCCAAAATAGACAACATCCTTAGGAAAAACCAAAATGGCTTCCGGAGAAATAGATCCACAACCTCACAAATATTGACCATCCGTAGAATCCTTGAAGGCGTTCGGGCAAAAAGCCTTCAGGCGACATTACTATTTGTCGACTTTACCAAGGCCTTCGATTCCATCCACAGAGGGAAAATGGAACTAATCCTACTAGCATACGGCCTACCAAAAGAAACCGTAGCAGCAATAATGATTCTCTACAGAAACACAAAAGTGAAAGTACGTTCACCAGATGGAGACACGGAATACTTCGACATTGTTGCAGGAGTACTACAAGGAGACACGCTAGCCCCATACCTCTTTATCATCTGTCTAGACTACGTGCTTAGAACTTCGATCGACAAAATCAGAGAAAATGGCTTCGAGCTGACTAAGAAAAGAAGCAAAAGGTATCCCGCAAAAACAATCACAGACGCCGACTACGCTGATAACTTGGCGTTACTGGCGAATACGACTAATCAAGCAGAGACACTACTGCATAGTTTGGAACGAGCCGCAGCAGGCATTGGCCTCCATGTCAATGCGCACAAAACTGAATATGTGTGTTACAACCAAACGGGCAACGTTACCAAACCAGATTGAGCCTCTCTGAGGCTGGCGGACAAATTCATCTACCCAGGAAGTAGCGTCTCATCAACCGAAAACGACATCGACACACGACGGACGAGAGCATGGACGGCTATAGATAGGCTCTCAATCATATGGAAATCAGACCTAACCGATAAAATGAAACGCAGTTTCTTCCAGGCAGCGGTTGTATCGATACTACTATATGGATGCACTACATGGACGCAAACTAAACGGCTGGAGAAGAAACTAGACGGCAACTACACAAGAATATTGAGAGCAATATTGAACAAGTCCTGGCACAACACCCCACGAGACACCAACTATACGGCCACTTGCCTCCCATCACGAAAACTATACAGGTTAGACGAGCCAGACACGCCGGACACTGCTGGAGAAGCAAGGACGAGCTCGTAAGTGATGTACTCCTATGGACCCCCACATATGGCCAAGCAAAAGCAGGACGACAGGCTCGAACTTACATACAGCAGCTATGTGAGGACACAGGATGTAACCCAGAAGACCTGCCGGAGGCGATGAATGATAGGGAGAAGTGATAAGAGAGGGTCAGGGATATCCGTGCTGGCGGCACGACATGATGATGATGATGATGATGATGATGATGAATACTGTTATATAGGAAGGCATCTTCCTCAGACAACAACGGATATTTTTGCTAATAATAATAATAATAATATTGATATTTATGTACATGAAACATCCAACATTCCCAGGATTCCAATCGGATCCCACATGTTGACTATTATGACACTCAAGCTGTCATTTGAGTCCCTCGTTTGATTAAATTGATATTTGTTATTTTCATGGGCACTATATACCAAGGTTATACCATAACCAATAGGGTAATTACTATCTGTGATTTAGCCACAGATGTGACTTGTGATTCTTTCGATGAAATTTCCAAACCAGCGACATATTAGAGGGATGCCAGAATAATGGAATACTGAAAACAACAAAAAATAATTCCACTGCTATTTTAGGAGTAATCCAACACAAAGAGGTTATCGGAAAGAATGATAAAAATTCAGGAAAAAGCTACTAATTTCGATACAAGCCAAAGACTTGCAGATCAAGCAAAGATGATTTTGAAGAAAGGATAGTTTTCTGGCCTCGAGATTACAGAAATATACCGACAGTTAAATTTTGACAAGTACAACCCACACGTTGACATACATGCAAAAGTGTGCCCAATTCTATGCAAGCAAATCACCAGTGTTGGTTGATGAACACTGCAGTTTTTGGACTGTTTGATCCTCACACGTCGTCATCGCCGGGAGAGTCCATCATATACAGTTATATAATATGGACTAGCTCGACGACATCTTTATATATATATATATATATATATGTGTGTGTGTGTGCCCACTCCTTCCACACGAGGGCACTTTTTAAAGAGAATTTGACTGGTTTAAATTTAGTTTTCCTTCACTTATACTGTTTCCCATACCATGGTTAAAGAGCCGATTTGCCCCTTTCATTTACCTTAAGCAGAAGGAAGAATAGCTGGATATATATATATATATATATATATGATCTATCTTCCATCACCAGTATGTCGTGCTGATAGTACGGATAAACTTGACTCTCTCGCACCATTCGTCTCTACTCTCCATTACTTGTAGAAGGTTCTCCAGAGAGCATCCACTATCTGAACCGAAATAATGAATGTTGTTCTTTGCTGGTTGACTAAGACTGATGTGTCAATTTGCAGAAGCTCAACCGTGTCCAGCGTGTGTTGGTGGTCTACATCAATGGTTTGTGAGATGGGAGTCAAGTGGCAGTTGCTCTTTTGTGAGGTGCTACTTCCAGGATTTGTTCGAAGACGGTACACAGGATCCTTGTGTAGTTTTTATCAAGCTTTTTCTCCAATTGTTTCGTTAAAGACCGTGTGGTACAGTCATACAATAATACGGACATGGCTACAGTTTGAAAAATATTTTTACAATGTTTTCTTATGATAAAATACATTTTAAATGCACATATCTTGGATTATAATAACGACATTCAGTACAAAATATATTCCCTATATAACTAAAAGACTAGAGTTCATAACATAATCTCTGACTTCAATATAACATCCCTTAAATGTTAACTACCTTGAAGAGAACATTTTCGCTCTCTCTCTCTCCCTCTCTCTCTCTCTCTCTCTCTCTTTCCAAAAATTGAATGACTGCAGTCTCACTACAAATGTTATTCTTTCGCTACACAACTCTCAAGGCTTTCATGCATATATCCTTTTCAATGAATTAACACCGCAGAAAGTATGCTTCCATTGCTGTGGGAATCTATGATATCATAAGGGGTCACCATCTGCAAAAAAATTGTAAGATGCCAGTTTAAAATATATTTAAAATAAATCTACCTCATATAAATTAGAATATTCTCTGCTTTGAAGTAATTGGAACATCCCCACAAGATAGACTTGTTTAAAGACTATTTAAAACAATGGTCGCTCTAGACTGAGAGAGCAACTTCCAGTTAGCGTAAGTTCGTTTTTTACTTGTTTGTTGGTTTTGTTGATGTTATTCATTGTTGTTCTTTTATTAACATTGTTACGTCAGACTTAGTTTAATTTTTTTTAACGTCAGACTACACACCAAGATATTTGTAGGGAATTTTTTTATTACTTCAAGAAACTTTTCCCTTAGGAGCCTGGGCTGAGCTCCGCTAGGTTCGACACCTATCTCGTCGAAAGAAGCGGCTGGATATTAGGGCCGCATAACAGAGGAAGAAGTTCAGCAGGCGTTGAAAACGGTTGGGACAGATAAGTCTTTCGAGATCGACGGTCTGCCCAACGAAGTGCATTTGAGGCTACCGCATATGTTGGTGCCTTTATCTATAACAACTGGATGAAGCAGGGCTCCATATCCCAAAGCTTCGCCTGGTGTATAGTGAAGTTGCTATGAAAAGACAAATATGGTGGGAGTGGAATTAGTAACATTCAACCTTTAACAATATTAAATACTGACTTTGGCGAAGATATTGGCACATCTTTTGCAGACTCACCTGCCTAGTCTAAATGACCCAAAAGAGTGTCGTGTTGTTAAGTTGAGGACTATCTAGGATAGTTTTAATTTGGTACGCACGATCAGAGAGAATCGATTCGTCAAAATTGTCCGTGTTCTACCCATGCTTTACATTCTGGAACCGTTCCTGAGCAGCTTGAGAGAGACCCTGGTTTTGCTCGGCCTCACATTATCTAGTGCCTCCATTGAAGCCAAGTACACCGCATACCTTGATGACGTCAGTGTACTTGTAACGAGCAGTGCCGAGATAGTTGAGGTTAGCAAAGAAATCAGAAGGTATGCAGTGGCATCAGGAGCCAAAATTAACTACAAAAAGTCAATAGTTTTGCGGTTGGGTTCGTGGAAGAGTTGTGCTCTTTCCGGTTCCTTCAGTTGGATAGACGGACAGACCGCGCCAGATACTTTGCGCCTGGTCCATTACCAATCTCCCGCTGGAGAAGAATATGTCAGAGGTACAGGAAAAATTATTTGTTATGATCGAAGTATGGCTACGAAGGAAGCTCTCCTTAAAGGGTTGGGACAAGGTGTGCGGCTCGTACATTTACTCTGGTCTTTTATCGTCTCTCAGTGCTTTCTCTCCAGTGTACTTTCCTACGTAACCTGGAAAGGGTTCTGTTCCAGTTTATTTGGGGCAAGTGGGCATCTATGGTGCGTCGGGAGTTTTGTGAGCTTCATCCATCCGAAGGCGGCCCCGAAATACCGAACGTGGAGACGCGCCGCAATATTTTGCGTCTCAGTTTCCTAGATCAGATTTGAGCAAAGGACGACGAGACGGGCGAATTCTGGAAGGAAGACGCCAGGAAAGCTTTTCCGTCCTGAAGAAGCATGCACTCAAATGATGGGGAGGCCTGTTGCATGCCCAGAAATGAGTGCCCCTTCTATAGTGAATGTCTGCATGCTCTGCATAGTTTCACTCAGTTGAAGACTGGGCTCTCTGAAAGCAGGCTTTTGTCGATTAAGGCATTAAATAAAACGCTAGTCCCAGGGTCAGTTCGAGTTGACTCAATCGGTGAGCTCGGCATGACGAAGGAGGAAGGTCACTTATTGTGGCCTCGTGATGAAGTGCCTCAATAAAGACGAGGCATCGATCACCTGGCTGGTGATCCTTAACGCTCGCTTGGTCGGCAAGAGATTGTTTACAGTGCGTCTAGCACTTTTGCCTGAGTGCGTCCAGTGCAGGGGTATGGAAGAGTCGATCTCGTACGCCTTTCACTGCCCAGTTATGTAGCCGTTGGGTAAGCCTCTTGAAGGCTACATGGCTCGCAGGCTGGATGGAAGGTTTTTTGCTCTTGAAGCCAGTTCTGTATGCAGCAAAGAGCTGCTGCCGCAAAACAGGAACACAATGTGTTTCTCTGCTTACCCGGCATTATGTGAGTCGTCATATGGATAACGCTACCGAAGGAATTCCACGAAAGCGAGTCTTTTTTCTTTTCGGACGTTGGTTGCTTTTTATAAGCACCAAATCAAAATTAAAATCCTGCCAGAGAGAAAAAGACTCTCTTTATTGGGATTTGGCAAAAGGTGGGTGAATGTTACACGAATGTGTCACGTAATAGTAGCTGGCATTATATATCTTTTGGATATTACAGATGAAAGAATTTTGCGTCCTTGGAACAGGATTGACAACACTTCCCTGGTAAATTAGACTATGATTTTTGCCTTGCTTTTGTAAAAACAGTTTAATTTAGCTAGAGTACGACCCTTTTTCTTTTCTTAGTCCTCCATATTTTGTTTTCTCCATCCAATCCCATATAGATGAAAGATACGTGAGTTCTCCGGATGAGTCATGTTTTTGTTTTTTTTCCCTCTCCGTACATTTTTTCGACCATTGAGGTAGCTTTTCTACCATTTTAGACTGTGATGGGGAGCCGATTACCATCATAATCTATTGGAGGTGCCCGTGGTGTAGTCATTATCGCCGTAGGAAATGAACACGGCGATACGAGTTCAAATCCTGGACGAGACTGATTGCATTTCACATAGCACTAATACCCTTGGGAAATGTATGAATCCAATAATTCTCCCTCCAGCTATGGGTAAATAGTAGGACAGATTAGGTTCTTCAGCCATGGTTAGGCAACTAGTCTAGGAGAAGGAAAACTCTGAATTCAAACCTGTTAAACTCCGCTTAAAAATTGACCTTGTGTCATATCCTGCCCGAGCGGAGGGGTTGGTAAATAGTACCATCATAATCTATTTTTTTCTAAATTGTAAATATTTTTTTCTTTTCATCGGGACATTTTCGCGGGAATCATTTGTATATATAATTCTATATTTTTGTAACACTTCAATTTTAAATTGTCCCCTTCTACCTCACACTTATGTAAATATGGGATTAGATTAGAGTGATATAGACAACTGGTTTTGGTGACTGTAGAGGGAAATGTTTAACGAATAATTGCGTTGTTATGGTGGATACTTATTGAAGCACGTATTGAGTCAGGGAATAAAACTAGTTAAGTTAAAATTTGGATAATAATGACCAGCTTTCCAAACTCCCATTTTTACGGCCTATTGCCAAATTTGTTAATTTGCGATTAATATTAGATATTAGCAACTTACGACAAACGGTTGTTTATATTAGTCGGCGTACTCAACAGTGTACCATATTCTATCTGGATTAAAATATCTCTTTTTTCTACATTGTGTCGACCTTTTGTACATACTGACCCAACACTCACTCATACACTAAGGAGAGACTAGGCTTTTACTAATGATTTGATAAACTAGTTAGATTAAAAGTCAAGGTAAAATTGGCTTGTCGGTCCAATTATTGCAAATAACCATCGACGTTGCAATATAAAATATGAATCTTTTAAAAGCTATATTAAAAAGATTACTCATTTGAGCCATTTAATGCGACGTTTCCAGTAAAGAAACAACATCTTGCTGATGCTGGATTTACCTATTTGGAACTCTACTCTTTCCGGATTTAATACTAAACTTGGTTATATTATCTACATTGACTAAGGACATGATACGAATCATTAGTTTAACTGCAACTAAAATTCTTTTCAAAAGTTTATTCTCTCAATTACCCTTTGACGTATCGCCTCTTCAACACCTATTCACATTGAATAGTGGGAGAGTCCTTATACTGTGATGACTTACCTGCTGGATTACGACATCCTATTGCCCAGTCGGCTTGGGTTGTTGAATACACCGACGG
This sequence comes from Sepioteuthis lessoniana, assembly GCA_963585895.1. Classification (NCBI taxonomy): domain Eukaryota; kingdom Metazoa; phylum Mollusca; class Cephalopoda; order Myopsida; family Loliginidae; genus Sepioteuthis; species Sepioteuthis lessoniana. The sequence goes on along the minus strand of OY757907.1, from coordinate 40,806,781 downwards.
CACCGCTGCAGAGGAGTAAGACCCCTTCAGCGAGTGTTCAGGATATAACACTAAACAATCTGATGGTGAGATTCCAGTGATGCCGGAGAGTTGTGGAATGCGGAGTACCCCTTCATTGCTATCGATCACATGTCCACTCCGCCCTGGATTGGCAGCACCTGATTGGGTCCTATCAATGGGTCAAATAGAACTAAAATGTGTATTTATGCTAAACCGAATTACTTGAAATAGGACTGTTTTGACATTTAAATTATGTAAACAAAAAGTATACTTATACTTAACTGAATTGTTTGAAATATAACTGTTTGACTAAAGTGAATTGCTTGAAATAGGAATGTTTTTGACGATCAAACTGTGTACTCATGCTAAATTGAATCGTTTGAAATAGAACTGTCTATTTGTATAAAAATGGAATTGGCATTGAATAACCTACAAAGGTTGATATGCCATAAAACCTAACCAACCAACCAACGACATCCTATCAAGCATGTTTGGAACTCCAGTCGCTATATTACGTCCATTTTCGGGCAAATACCTTTGGGAAAGGCATGAACTTTTAATCCCCTAATCTATTTGTTAAATAGTACAACTACTGTTCTTTAATAAGGATGTCTTTGGCATTAAATAACAAACGAAGATTGATATGCCGTTAACCAAACTAAGATTAGAATTCACAATATTCTAATAGCAGAAAAATCACCCTTTAAAATTAGAAATAAAATGTGCCCTATTGTTATAGGACACTGAGTTTGTAAGTAGATCACCATTTTCTATGGTGGTACTTTAGTGCTTTTGTGGTGAGTAGTAGTAGTGGTCGTTTTTTTTTTCTTTGTTTTTTTCGATGAAAATAAATGTAGAAAATAAGATTATTTTTCTATAAAATATGCAGAGAACTGTGTTCATCTTGCAATTGCATCTACATCGACTGTTCAATTAGAACCTCTTAAAATTACATAAAAGCGACGATAATCTTATTAATATCAACGAAAATAATGTCATTATTCCAAGAGAAGCAGGAACGGCTGGGCCGAACGAACTGGGTGGAGGAGGAATGGTGAGTTCTTTTTGAAAAGTCAAAAGTAACAACAAAAGAAGTCGCAGCGAACTAGAAAAAGATGGCGCCGAAGAACAAGAAAGATGAGGAAGTCTTAAGAAAGAAAAGATGGAAAAAAAATAAAATAAACAGTAACAGGAGCGAACAACAACAACAATAATAATAATAATAATAATAATCGCTCCCTTTGTACTGACTCCTCATCTCGTTTCATTTTTATTCGAGACAGACGCTTGACCTCTGCAAGAAACAAACAATGATAAATCAATCAATACGTTGGCAATTTTCGCGGATCTTAATTTTCTGGAAACAAAAATTCTTAGATTCAATTATTTTGCCAAGGCTAAAAATGACTTTTCCGGCTTCCGATTTTTAAATCTTAAAAATTCCTCGGATTTTCCAAATAACCATTTATATAATAATGTCCGTTTCTCAGTCTGTCTATCTTTCTGCATGTCTCGAAGCAAATTAAGTCGGAGTTCGTTCGTCACGTTGTGGCGAAATTAATTAAGTTGAACTGAAGCAAATGTAATGACGTCTGAGATGAAAAGATGTTTCAAACTTTCTTTACGTCGCAGGCTGGCAAGTGTCAGTTGTTGCGATGAAAAGCAATTGAAATTAATACGAAAGTGGTTGAGTGTTCCGGAGAAAATAAAGACTCAGGCGGCATGATTAAATTTGATCATGGAAACCGTTGACTTAAAGAGCTGTTGCGCTCCCGATTGATTTTATCAACGTATCTAGAGTTATTTTATCCCTAGAAGTGTTAAATAACGATAAAGGAATGAAGAGGCAATAACATATTTCTTTTAAAAACATAACTCTATTATTTTTCCGAGATTCTGTATATGTGAAAGAGACAGGGAGACGGTGGACACGGAAGGCTACATTGAACCATATCTTCTTAACAACGTTGATTCTATATTCTGGGCCAGACTTATAATTTCTACTGCTTCTCGGGCGGGAGGTTCCCAATTGAGGTCCACAAGTGCAGCCTTTCCCCCGGGCAACTGCCGTCCGCTCTCCAAACCTCTCAACAGCACAACCGACTGTCTGATAATGACTGCTTTGGGTACCTGTGTATATATAAGTTCTCAACGCCTAATATTCCGGTTACCCTTCCGGCTGTCAACCCACGTGAGCTGCTTCTGCTTGTTTAAACAGGTGCATCCTGCGCCCAAAATCTCTAATTGACGATTCTGTCGCAGGTCAATACGCAATAGAAGTAAGAGAATTGCGTTCATTTATATTTACATTCAGATTTGACCCTTGATTGAGTGATTGATTTTAATGGCAAGTTAACTCGTCCAGTTATTTTATGCATAGAGGTTAGGGAATCGCATTCACTGAAAGTTGTAGTTGCTTCTTAAGTGTTTTTGTACAACGCATAACAAGTATTTCAATCAAATAAAAATGATTTGCACATAGAGGTATAGTTTTAAGTAAGTAAAGTTGGCGACCATAGTCGAGGGTAACCCGAAGGCTCCCTTTTCGATAGCTACTACACCAAGGTGTTGAGGAGGTCGCTACTCCTTCCCTGGATTGCTCTACTTTACCCTTGATCCGTACTTTATAATGCTGAGTGTTAAGCAAGGAGGCATCAAGTACCATTTTTTGAGTCTTTGGTATGACTCGACCTGGGATTGAACCCAGGTCTCCCGGGCCATTGGCGAACACTCTAACCCCTAGGCCAATGTCCGCCGGCTCATTGGCCTCGTGAGTAGAGTGTTCGCTAATAGTCCGGGAGACCGGGAGTTCAATCCCAAGTCGCGTCATACCAAAGAATTTAAAATGGTACTTGATACCTCCTTTCTTAACACTCAGTGATATAAGGTACTTATTAAGGGTAAAGTGAAGCAATCCAGGGAAAGGAGTAGCGCCCCCCTACACCTCGGTGTAGTAGCTATCGAAAAGAGAGCCTTCTGGTCGCCCTAGACTACGGTCGCCAACTTTAATTTTTACTTACTATAACTAATAGTTAAAATTATTTCTTTTCTTGCTATTATTTTTATTTAATAATTGTTAGTTGCTTGGACTGAGTTATATTGTTTCAATTAGCTTATAAAAACCCTTAATAAACAATTTTAGCGTCAAGTATCTATTCTGTATAATATAATTTACTGCTATATGGTATCAAGTTTTCCAATCAAATACGAATAATTTTTTATAGATCTATTCGACCCAAATATATCTTCATAAGCATTTCTACTCAGAGGCAGCGTGGAACTGGGAGTAATGGCAATGAAGCGGTCGTCTATTCCCACCATGTCTCCATAACTAGAGCTTTACTCTCTGATGCATTTTAGTGTCATAAGCAGTATTGGATTCTGGACAGATCTCTCTCACTCTCTCTCCCCATGGGGGTTGAGCACTCTGGCGAAGGAACTTTCGGCCGCCGCTCGCATAATGGAAAGCTATTCGAAAGAATTGAGCTCTCTGGTAAACAAACGGACGCTGCTGCTGCTGCTGTTGCTGCATAATACCTACGATTCCCTTAGCCAACGTGATACGCTTGTTGGCCGAGCGGTCTGATACTAAGTCTAACGTAAAGTTGGACGGGTTTCGATTCCGGCTTCAAGCGTCCCACGTATCTAGCCACACGAAAGAGTTCTGATAGAACGAAAAATTATGTCTGTGGATGACAATATATATATATGCATATACAAATATAGTGTGCGATGGAAAAATAATCGCCCTTTTAAATTATCAGTTTTGCGCTGCGTTGTTTGTTTCATATTATGTCAACTGTGCAGCAAACTTGAGTCAGTTGGGCAGTCTGTGATAAAAGCAGCTCTATGGCACAATTTACTCCTCCAGATATTTGGAAACGACATTCTGTACTGCTTGGCATTCACGTCGGAGGCCCCAATACGAAGATTTCCCAGTGTTTTGGTGTATCTCTGAGGACAGTGCAGAGGATTCGAAAAGAGTGGAACGAATACAATGGCAATTACGAAGGTACAGTAACACGGAAACCTCACTCGTTCTGTTACGAAAATAACTTTCTTGCTTAGATCCCAGCCATGATTGACAACGATTCCACCGAGTCAGTCAGGTTCATGGCCAGGGATATGGGAGTGTCTACATTTCTTATCAGGTAAATAGTACATGAAGACATTCAGTATTTCTCATACAAGATGAGAAAGGGCCAATTTTTATGACAGGCCATGAAGTACGAGAAGAGAAACCGTGCTTTTAAAGATTTTGAACAAAAATAGTCGTCCCCTTCAACTGAATATACATTTTATTTTTTCTCTGATAAGAAAAATTTCATTCAGAATCAGATGGTGAAAGCAAAGAACAAGTATTGGTTTGTTCTATCCTCATATGATGGAACAATAGGGACGAAAAGCAAACAGCCAGTACAAATCATGGTGTATGGAGTGGTCACTTTCGAGTGAGACGTTATGCCTCTATAAATCTTCCTTCATGGCCTCAGACTCAACTACTTATGCTTAACTGAATTGTTTGAAATAGATCTGTTTTGACATTTAACTGTGTATAAATAAATAAAAACTATAATTATACTAAATTGAGTTGTTAGAAATAGAACTGTTTATATGTATAAAAATTGATTTGTCATTACATAGCCTACAAATGTTGATGCGCCTTAAAACCAAACCAAAACGATCAGATTCAACATAGAAAACATTTTTAAGTGTGCAAATAAATGATTATAGACGAATTAAGTGTAATTTTAGAAATATAATGGAATGTTGAAAATACAATTATTAGGTTGTTTGGAAAATAGTGTCCGATTTCAGTATAAACTGTTTGAATTCTGTTCTAACATATTACTTTAATAGGATTTATATGAAAGAGTTCATATTCTTAATGATTAAGTTGTTCCTTTTATTAGTTTTCTATCACTTCTTTGAGAAATTGATTTTGAATGTTAGATGCTCCTAATCATGAATATGTAAAAAACGGGGATGCTTTTTTTTTAAATATACCGTTTTAATGTCTTCTGTTGGGTTCTTGGATTTTACCTTATTCCCAAATCTTATTTGAATATTGTATGTTTTTGCACAAATACAAGAGACTCGTAGTCATGTTAATGACTTAAGAAAGTGAGAAAATTTTCTTTCTTTTAGCTTTTACTCTTCCCTTTAGGCCAGTATTTGAGTACTTTTCTGATTTAAGAAAAAAACGTTTTTAAAATGATTCGTTCATTTCACTCTCTCTCTCTCTCTCTCTCTCTCTCTCTCTCTCTCTCTCTCTCTCTCTCTCTTAAACGAGATATGTTTTTCTTTAATACTTCTTAACAACTATATCTGATCTATTGCTCTTTTCTTGTGTATGGAGAGCAAAGTCCAAGAGAATAGAAATCCCTTTGTTCTGTGAATTCATTCTAGTTGGTGCTTATACCATTTTTCACATTTGAGCATTCCATGAAAGTTGAATATTTTCTTAAGACGAAAATCACTTATTTTATAATACCTTTCTTTATATTCCATCGGTGTTAGCATTAAGCAACCAGACCCTAAATAGTCAATTTATTCAGTTTTTTGTTAGCACAGTGTACATATTAGGCTTGATCCGTTTTTTTATCATGTTTGTATTATAGTTCTAACTTAAAAAGCTCTGGTTCTTTGATGTGATTATTAACCCCTCTGTCTCTTCTTTCATTCCAGCTTTATCAGCTATCGATTAATTTTGACTATATCTATATCGGTATTTTTAATTCTTTGTGCGTATCGTCCATGTAGCGATTTTTGTTCCCAGGCGTTTTTAATTGATGTGCTTTTGATTCTTTGTTTATGCTTTTTGCTGTCTCTATTGCTTCTTCTTTTATGCTCATTTCTTTCGATGTGAGGTCGTGTTTTCTCTAGAAAATTTATTACTTTTGCTGCCAATTGAATAGTTTACTATAGCTTCTCTGGTACGTTTTGTTCTTTTCCCTATATATATATATATATATTGATAAAGAAGGTCCGCAGAATAGTTTGAATTTTGTTGTTTCATTCTTTTTCAAAATTCTTTTTTCAATATAAATTGAATAAAAAATTTTTTTCTAAAAATAATTTTTTCAAAAAATTTCTTTTCAAAAAAATCTTTTTAAAAGAAATAAAAAAAAAAGATTTTTGAAAAAATAAGAGAAAGATTTTTCCAAAATAAAAAAAATTCAAACAATTCTGCGAACCTTCTTTATTATAAAATATTTACTTTTCTCTTGCTGGTTCTACGACAATCCTTTCCATATATATATATATATATATATATATATATATATAATAAAAAATTTGGAATATGAAAGTGACAGTGAACCCAGTTGTAAACGGTGCGCTCAGTACAGTCAGCAAAGGATTGATACAAGGACTGGAGGAATTGGAAATAACAGGACGAGAAAAGACCATCCAAACTACAGCATTATTATGATCTGCCAGAATACTGAGAAGCTTTCGAGAGACTAGAGGAGACTTGCTGTCACTCAAACTCCAATGAAAGACCATTAGCTTACGCTGGTGGGAAAGCTCAAAAGAGTAAAATAATAAAAAGATAAATTCAAACGAAAAGGGTTTGCATGAACAAATGTAGGTGTAAAATTCAGAAAAATATTAAATAATGAATACTTGAAGGCCGTTATATCAAGTTTTACACGGACAATTATCAGACAGAATTTTACCAGTTATACAAAACACGGAGGATAATTAATTGAAAAATATTCAACTCCCGACTAAACATTAGAATAAAATAAAATTCACCGAAAAAATGAAATATATTCAGTGGTCAATTTGATATAACATTGCTTCGCATTTTGGTGTGAAGATTTTGCGAGGTGCTTTTGGAGTTTAATTCTAGCAATTATATATATATATATATATATATATAGAGAGAGAGAGAGAGAGGGAGAGTTAAGACCAAATATCGTGGAGTGTCTTCGATTAAACATGACTAAGATATGAAATAGTGGAAGTAACAAGCCGGTAAGCATGCGTTTATTGCGTATAAAATGTTTAACGTTTGGCTTTTGGCAAGGGTGCATATCATTGAGAAAATTTTCAATCTGAATTCGCGTGGTGAATATTTCTTAAAATCCCACCTCCTATCGACCCGAATGCCCTCCATTCCATTCCCTGCGAACTACAGCTTCCTTTATTACAAGACTCAAGGAGCTGATTGATGTTTGAACACTGTTGATGGTCACTGTTCAATTTTGAAGGACCAAATCTCTCGGAGACCGGACTACTAAAAGTGCACTCCTCAATATTCTTGCCTTTCCTATCTCGTCATCACCTTTTCATTTTTCTTTTTCTCTATCATTTAATCTTTTATTTCCTTCTTTTCTCTTTGTCTCTTCTGCTCTCCGTCTCCGTCTCTGTCTCCTATTATATTCCTCCATCCATCTTTTTTCCACCCCACAATAAAATTGATCTTTCTTTTCCTTTTTCTTTTTAGCTGGTAGAGATGAAAAATTTTTTCCCGTTTTTTTTTTCTTACTCTGTATCTTTTGTATAGAATCTTATATCCAAGTTCTTTCTTTCTTTCTTTCTTTCTTTCTTTCTTTCTTTCTCTCTCTCTTTCTTTCTTTCTTTCTTTTTACGATTTTAGTCTTTTTTTTCTCGTTCCTCCTTTTTTATTTTATTACAGTTTTCTCTTCTTCGTTGGCGTTTCTTTCTTTTCTCTTTTCTTTTTTCTTTTTTTTTTTATTCTACATCATTCTCTTTTCTGAATATTATCTGATTTACTTTTTTTATTGACCTTCCTCCATCCCCTTTTTCTTCATTTTTTCTTTGTCATCCTTCTCTTTTTTCGTTTTATGTTCGCTTTCTTCCTCATCTTTTGGGTTGGAATTTATTGCTTTTCTCTTCGTTGACATCTCTCTTCTTTTTTCTTCCTTTGCTTTCTTTCTTTCATTCATTTTTTCTTTTTAATTTCACTTTGTTCTTCCTCTCCCTTTTTATCTTATTCATTTTTCCTTTTTACTGATCCCCCCTCCCTGTATTCTCCACTTCTTTCTTTCTTTCTTTCTTTCTTTCTTTCTTTCTTTCTTTCTTTCTTTCTTTCTATATCACTTGACTTCTATTCCCTTCTTCTTTTTAATTCTATCCGATTTACTTTACCTTTAACCTGGCCTCTTTCTATTCCTCTTCTCTTTTTTTTCTTTCTTTCTCTCTTGCTTTCTTTTAATTTCACTTTTATCGTACTTTCTTCTGTTTTGTATTTATTTTCCTTTTCATAAACCTCTTTCTTTCTTTCTTTCTTTCGTTCTTTCTTTCTTTCTTTCTTTCTTAAATTTCCTTCTTTTCTTATTCCTCCTCATTTTTAATTCTATCTTCTTAGTTTTTCCTTTTCACTAACTGCTTCTACTTTAACTTTTCTTCCTATTTTTCTTTCTTTCTTTCTTTCTTTCTTTCTTTCTTTCTTTCTTTCTTTCTATTAATTTCACATTTTCTTCTACGTCCTCCTCGTTTTCAATTTTATCGTTTTCATTTTTTCCTTTTCAACGACCTTTCTTCCTTCTTTCTTTCTTTCTTTCTTTCTTTTAATTTCACATTTTCTTTTACTTCCTCCTTGTTTTTAAATCTATTTTTTTTTCATTTTTCCTTTTCAATAACCTCACCTCCTTCCTTCCTTCCTTCCTTCCTTCCTTCCTTCCTTCCTTCCTTTCTTTCTTTTAATTCCACAGTTTATCCTACTTCCACTCTCTTCTTTCTTTCTTTCTTTCTTTCTTTCTTTCTTTCTTTTAATTTCACATTTTCTTCTACGTCCTCCTCATTTTCAATTTTATCGTTTTCATTTTTTCCTTTTCAATGACCTTTCTTCCTTCCTCTGTTCTTTCTTTCTTTCTTTCTTTCTTTCTTTCTTTCTTTCTTTCTTTTGATTTAACATTTTCTTTTACTTCCTCCTTGTTTTTAATTCTATGTTTTTTTCATTTTTCCTTTTCAATGTCCTTCCTTCCTTCCTTCTTTCCTTCCTTTTAATTCCATAGTTTATCCTACTTCCACTCTCTTCTTTCTTTCTTTCTTTCTTTCTTTCTTTTGATTTCACATTTTCTTTTACTTCCTCCTTGTTTTTAATTCTGTCTTTTTTTCATTATTCCTTTTTAATGACCTCTCGTCATTCCTTCCTTCCTTCCTTCCTTCCTTCCTTCCTTCCTTCCTTCCTTCCTTCCTTCCTTCCTTTTGATTCCACAGTTTATCCTTACTTCCACTCTGTTCTTTCTTTCTTTCTTTTGATTTCACATTTTCTTTAACTTCCTCCTTGTTTTTAATTCTGTCTTTTTTTCATTTTTCCTTTTTAATGACCTCTCGTCATTCCTTCCTTCCTTCCTTCCTTTTAATTCCACAGTTTATCCTTCCACTCTCTTCTTTCTTTCTTTCTTTCTTTCTTTCTTTCTTTCTTTCTTTCTTAATAAACCCCTTTTCCATTGTAGCTTACCATTCTAACGATTCATTCTTGTTTGTATGTTTCCCTCTTTATTCAGACACTTCTCAAATAAATCATGTTTTTCTTTCTCATCTACTTTACCCCTCTTTTCTTCCATTCCTTTTTACCGAACGTCTATTTTAGCATCAACAACCACTACTAAGACTACAACTTGTTCTACCTTCTTCTGCCGTAGTTGCTGTCGATTTCCTTGGCCCTAGACCAAAAGTTCAGCTATTGAACGGTAATAGATATTATACAAGTCTGTTTCAACGAGGCATCGTTGTCATTCATGAGTTTTTGATGTACATAAAGTCAGGTGTCAGTTTTGTTATTATTTAAGAACCAGCGCTGGTCACTATTTCCGTGCAATAAACAACGGCAGTTAGCACAATGACTTCAAAATGTGTGAGATTAGACATCATCAATGTTCAATACTGAGACAAAAGACTGACATTTTTCTTGCAATTGGTGGATTATTCAAACGATAAGGAGACAATCAGCTTAGCTTATTATTCAAGTCATAAGATGACATTTCAAGGGAAAATGCCTGCTATTTACAAGAACGTGAGTCGCCATATTCGAAGTAGAAGGTTGTAACGCAAGAAACGGTTGATTTGCGACAGGAAATAAAACGCTGCGTTTTAAAGAAAAAGCATCATTCTTTTAATCGAGGTGTTTTAACCACTATCTCATTATGAATGAAAATTCATAATCGAGGAATGCTGAAAAGTTCTCGATTCAGCGGTTTCACCTAATCTTAAGCCTCAGAGTGAGCGATCTTGTGTAATAATTCTCATTTAATCGATAATGAGTGATGACTTGTTAATTGATCTTTGGTTTAATTTATGTGAGACATTAAAAAAGATTTTCTCATTTCATTTTCTTTTTTCTTTTTGTCGAATTAGAATATTGAGGTGAGATGAGGCGTTTACATTCTTCCTACTACAACTGAAGTGACAGATGCTTTAGTTGGGTATAAGAGATCTATTTACAAGGTTGGAGCTATAATCTGAAAATAGCTATTAAAAAAACGACTCCACAGCAAATGACAGTTGAAAATTGTGGTTGTTATCTATCTATCTATCTTAATCTGAGTCAGTCTATCTATCTATCTATCTATCTATCTATCTATCTCTGAGTATGTGTCTAAAAATGCATATCAAAAATACAAATAATTGTTACTAAATTTTATTTAGTGATCTTCAGACGATGTTAGATTGATTAACTGATTGATTTTAATGACATGACAACCCACTAATTGTTATTTTATGCCTTGAGGTTTGAGAATCACGATTTATGACACTGAAAGTGTAAGTCGGCAGTTCCACGTCCAACTTTTTTTTTTCGTTTCTGTTTTATTGGAATAAGAGGTTGACCATTGATATTAATATCAAGGATAACTGAAAAATAGCTTTAATTACCTTTTAAAAATATGAATAATTCTTTCTTAGAATATCTCAGAAGAAAATAGAAAAGGTGACAGTTTTTGAGTATCTATAGACGAGACGCCACCGTAGACAACAGCCCGTTCTTTTTAAGTTATAGCTCTGTCAGTACTACTGTACACATGCCCCACTTGGATTCTAACAGAACGCTTGCCGAAGAAGCTCAATGGAAACTAATGCTACATGCTTTTTAAAAAAAAACCTGGAAGCAGTAATCTACAAAAGTGCAGCTATACGGACACTCCTCTTCCATTGAAAAAATCATCCCGATGAGATGAACAAGACATGCTGGTGACGTAAAGAAGAACTCGTAAGTGACGTTTTTCTATGTACCCCAGCACGTGGACGTGCCAGTGATAGCCGACATGCACAAACTTACATTTATCAGCTCTGTGCAAATACTGGTGCTGTCTAGATGACCTAACCAGAGTGATGGCCGATAGGGACAAGTTGTGAGAGGCAGTCAAAGGAATCTATGCTGTTGGCACCTCTTGATGGGGATAATTTTGATGATGATGACTCTAGATTCTGAGTTGATAGAAAGCCCAGTCGGCTGGGGCAGTAGAATACACCGACTACAACTCTGCAAAGGTGTAAGACCCCTCCCCTAACGAGTGTCCTTGATATGACATTTAACAATCTGATGCTGAGGATCCAGAATTGCTGAAGGTTTGTGGAATGCGGAGTACCCTTTCATTGACATCGCCCCCAGGTCCACTTTGGCCCGAGTGATAGCACTTGATAGGGTCCTATGAAAAGAACGGTTTGACATTTAAACTGAGAGCTAACAAATGACTTATGCCAAATTGAATTGTTTTAAATAGGACAATTTGATCATTTAACTATGAGTAAACAAATGACTGATCTTTAATTGAATTGTTAGTAAAACGCAGCAATACTTGAAACCGTTTAATTTTCTCGGCTTAAGCTAAATTGAATAATTAGAAATAGAACTATTTAATCATTTAACTGCGTATCAGCAAGATGTGTTTAAAAATCATGTATATTTAATGTAAAACAAGATTTGGCATAAAATAACCAACAATGATTTTTATGCCATAAAACCAAACCAAACCAAACCAAGAGTCAAGGTAATCTGTGTTTTCAGCACGACACGATTATGTTGTTGTTGATGATGATGATGATTTTTTTTGATTTCGTGAGAGAGGGAAAAAGAAAAAAAATTGAGATTATTAAAATGCTATTTGTTCATATGACTTGTAATGTTGTAACAGTATTGATGAGATGTATTTTAGAAGTATACAAATTACGAATATACAATTTTCCAAATTATGAAAAACTTTTTTTCTTTTTTCAATAAAAAAAGAGCCATTTCGAAGTATGATAATGTTTTTAGATTTTGTGAGTGCTTGCACATTTTTGCCAATGAGCAGATACCGAGAATTCCCAGTGAAAATATTCAATAACATATTTTGTCGCAGAAAATACAAGTTGTCTGCACGATACTGCTTAAGGATAAAACGAGTTCGCGATTGTTTGCTATCATGTGATCTCATAGGACTAGCAAATCCAGCAGTGGAGAAACATACCTTACTGCAGATGTTAAAAACATATTCAGGCTGAGAAATATCCGGGACCAAGGTCAAGTTCTCCTTCCAAAGTGCTCGTTTCAAGTTTAAGTGTTCTATCCTCCGTTCTTTAAACACTTTACGGCCATTGACAGCCATTGTAGATTAATCTTTTCGAATTTGATCGATTTACCGTCATCTGCTCCCAGTCTCCAGGATCTACACTAAGCGCCCTTAAGTTGGTTTTGACAACGTCCTTTGAACTTATAAGAGCTATACCTATTTCACGTAAAATAATCAAATGATTTCACGGATTTAAATTATATATATATATATATATATGTATATATAGTTAATTAGCAGTGGTACAAAGATCTCGGCCCAGTCAGCTTAAGATGTAATATACACTGACTGTATCTATGGCGAGGGATAAGAATCCTCCACAAGTGTCCAGAATATTGCACTAAACAATCCGATTGCGAGGCACCAGCAATGCTGGAATTTTAAGGAATGCGGGGTACCTGTTAATTGCCATCACTCCCAAGTCCACCCCGGCCGAGAGGGGTAACACCTGATAGGGTTCTATCAATGGGTCAGATAGAACCGTTACATATTTAAACTGTGAGCAAGCAAATGAAATTTAAATGTTAGAAATAGAAATGTATGATAAATTAACTGAGTGTATAAACAAAATGTTTACAAATCATATATAGGTAATATGTGCATAAAAGCAAGATTTGGCATGAAATAACCAACAATGGTTGAGATGCCATTAAACCAAACTAAACTAAGACACAAGGATCTAACGAAGCAAATCAAAAGGAAATATATCCTAACTGTGACTAAAACAATTTTGAATAGAAAAATTGAATATCCAGATCTTTTTAAGAGAAACTGTTTTGCAGATGAAAGTAATCTAATAATTTATGGGAAAAATTTGTGGTAGTTTCTTCTATTTACAAGTTTGGCGAGAAGATCACGGTTGATAAAGAATGTTAAAGAACCCAATCCATCTATGGGACAAATACAGCTGTTTAATCATTTACTATACTAGAAAATATTTAACTGTGTGCAAACAAATGATTAATATTAAATAGAATTATTAGTATTAAACTGAATTATTAGTATTAGTAACCGGCTCATTGGCCTAGTGGGTACAGTGTTCGCCAATAGCTCGGAAGACCTGGGTTCAATCCCAGGTCGAGTCGTACCAAAGACTTTAAAAATGGTACTTGATACCTCCTTTCTTAACACTCAGTACACAGGTACGTATCAAGGGTAAGGTACTTGATACCTCCTTGCTTAACTCTCAGTACACAGGTAAGTATCAAGGGTAAAGTGGAGCAATCCAGGAGAAGGAGTAGCGCCCTCTCCTACACCGAAGTGTAGGAGCTATTGAAAAGGGAGCCTTAGGGTTGCCCTCAACTACAGTCGGCAACAACTTTTTTTAGTATTAATGATGCTTGAAACCATTTAACGGTGTGCAAATAGAATTATTAATGATAGCAACACTTGGAACCATTTAACTGGGAGCAAAAAAAACTCTAGCTATTGTTAAAATGTTACCTTAAAACTATTCACTTAAAAATCTTGTATAAAGAGGAGATGGGACTAAATAATCTCCAAGAGTTGGTATACTATTAAACCAAATAGCAAAATCAAACAAAATCATCATTGATACTGAACTTCAAGCGATTACTTTCAAAGTAACACAACACCAATATACTACTACCAATAAATATGACCTCATAAATGGATAAAAAACTAGAAGTTATCAACAAATCTAACCTTAATTTATGAAATGCATGCTATTAAAACGCAAAAATTGCAAAGGAATTATAAAACAGCGTCCTTTATTTCTTATCGTATTTCTTATAACCAGGCATTTTGCTAATATCCAGTTGTTATAGAAAAATATGCAAATTTGCTGTCTGTCTCTTTGTGAAATTATATAGCAGACTACTCCAATTTTTTTTTTATCTGGAAGAAGTGGTTGCTTTTATGGTTATAATTTAGACGTACCTGAATAAACAAAAAAATAGGCATACATAGTCTATATATATATATATATTCGAGGATCATTAAATAAGTTTCCAGACTGTTTTCATATGAGCACTTTTATTGATAGTACACACATGAAACTCAAGTCCCCTTCGAAGTAATCTCCTCCGGCTGCAATGCACTTGTTCCGTTCAAACAACTTCTGAAAGGCCCCATGGAAGTCCTCTTGTGTGAACGTGTCAATGACCTTCGTCACAGCCTCTTTCATCTCCTAAATTGTCACATAATGACAGCCTCTGAACTTAGGGAATAACCAAAAGTCACCGGAAACAAGGTCTGGAAAATAGGGAGAGTGAGGAACTGTCTTGATGCCCACCTTGGTCAAAAAGTCGGTGACAAGGATGGAGTTGTGGACGGGTGCATTGTTCTGGTGGAAATGCCACTGAGCCGGTTTGAAGAGTGCTGGCCTCTTCCGACCGAATCTCTTCCTGAATTCCCTTAAAACCTCAACATAGTAACCCAAACCCTAATCCTAACCCTTTGGCCAATCAACTCTGGTGTTCTGACTTCCTTACCCCTCTCACACCTCTCATTATCCCTCAAAGACTCGCTGCCTTCCTTGAATCTCTTATGCCACTCAAAAACTGATGCTCAATTTATGCAAGATGTTCCAAAAGCAGTCTGAAGCATTCCATACGTTTTATGTGGCATTTTTTATAAGTTTAAAATAGAATTTTATTGCATATAGTTCTTCTCACGTCCAGATTGCATTTTTGAAATTCCCCAGCTGTGACAATCATACTTTAGTAGGATGTATTCAAATTCCTGCTGTGGCTGTTCATTTGCACCTGAAATCATAAAAATTGGTCAGTCATATCATAAGATGTATAGCTAAAACATACTGAATTTTCAATAGTTTACGATAATTTTAAATGCCTGTACAAAAAAAATCTGGAAACTTATAGAATGCACACACACACACACACACACACACACACACACACATATATATATATATATATATATATATATATATATATCGTATCTAATAAAAGGAAGTAAAGAATCAATGGAATTACCCATTATATATTAGATTTTTTAAGCCGGGATATATATATATATATATATATATGGATAAATAATATATATATATATATATATATATATATACATATATATATATATATATATATATATATATATCATGGGTTATGATTTAACCCATTGAACCTCACGTAAGATAAAATATGTCCCCCGAAATTAATGGTTCAAATCCATCTTAAGAGCCGGTCTATAGACTGGTGAAATAGATTTAGAATGGAGTATATTTATTAATTTCTTATTATATATATATATATATATATATATATACATATATATCCAGTTGGCGTCCGAAAACAATGGGTTTGGATTATTCGTGTATAGACTATATGATGAGTTTTATATGAATCTATGGATTGCTCAATGTATCGCTATTGCTATATATTCCTTTTCAGGTATTTATAACAAAACTCACATACAAAGCGTATACAATGTAACTGGAAGAAAATTCAAACCTGGTTAAATTGTCATGATACTTTTTTTTTCCGGCGAAGAATATTATAATCTTTGTCTCTTCAGATGACTTACTCGAAGTCATCTGAAGTGACGAAGAGTCTAATATTCGTCGCTAGGATAAATCTATTACAACAATTTAACGAGGATTGAGTTAAATAATTAATACAATGCGATAAAATAAAGAATAGTACACACACACACACACATATATATATATATATATATATATATATATATATATTTATAATTTATACCTGGTGTATTTTCATATTTATACATTTATGCCAACCTGAACACACACATTTTGTATGTGCAGGTGGGCGTAAATGTATGAAAATGAAAATACACCAGGTATGCAGAGGATGACTCTATTCATAGTTGAATTATTTCCTAACGCTTAACGTTTCGAGTTTTATATAAAACAATCATCAGGGTGCTTTTATATCTTCTGAATTTTATCTGAATAATTTTTTCTTAATTTTTGAAGAGGCGTTTCATCACAAATATGTGTCATGTTATTAGTGTTCGAAATTTGTTTTAAAAATATAAAGCATTTCATATATATATATGTATATATAATCGATGACCCAAATTATTTCAATCAAAGAAATTTGAAAGTTCTTAGAACTAATTTGACTAAATAAGAAAATTAGTTATAAATGCGTAGTCTTTGTTTTTTAGTGTTGTAGTTAGAAATGATGCTATGTTTGACAATTTGGGCGTGTTTTCTGCTTTTGTTATATTTCTAAATTAGTATTTTTCAATCTTTTAAGTTAAATATATGATTCGTTTTTAAATTATGTCTAACAATATTCATAATTTAGGCTTCTTTTTATCTAGTCCCTTTTTCTGTTCGTAAATTCGTTCTTGAAAATTTCGAGATATTTCCCCAGATAGCATAAACACCAGCATCATATTTACTATGGGTATTTTTATCGTCATTATTGAATATATATTTTTATATATATATATATATATACATGAAACTTTTAGTTACAGGGATATCATGAATAGACGTAAGATTTTGATATTTTTCGTTTTTATCTTGCTCAGCTCACCAGTATTTGAGTACTTTTAAGTTACCAAGCATTTTTGAACAATTTGTATATACACGTCTGATATATATATATATATATATATATGTGTGTGTGTGTGTGTGTGTGTGTGTTTGTTTGTGTGTGTATGTGTGTGTGTGTGTGTTTTAGCCATCTTTTACCATTATCTGCTATCTCTGAAAGCAAGGATTCTTTGCCCAGAAAGCATGGATTCTCCGTTCGCATGCTATTTTTTACCTGCTATGTTTTACCTTTGACCTGCTATTTTCGTACCTTTTACCTCCTGTCTGTTACTTTTTCCGTGCTATCTCGTATCTTTTACCTGCTATCGTTTACTTTTTACCAGTCATCATTTACTCTTTACCGGGTATCTTTTACCTTTCACCCTCTATTATTTTACCTTTTACTAGCTATTTCTTACCTTTTATTCGCTATCTTTAACGTTCTACCGGCTATCTTTTACCTTTTATCTGCTATCTTTTTACCATTAATCTTTCACTTTTTATCTGCAATCTGGTACCTTTTGTTCATCGTTCTTTTTTTTTTTTACCTTTCCACATGATGGACACTTCCAAAACTTAAGTAAAATATACGAACCGCTGATCTACCTACACAGGAGGCGTGCTTAGCGTGATGTTCACCAGCATGGAAAAAAGAATTGGTGACTCGATTTCAAATCCAGTACAACACTGATTGCTCTAACACCAGGCTAAACCCCTGGGAAAAAACTGAACTCCCATTTCCTCCAGCTTCCAGTAAATTGGGTATATTTGGTACTTTAATCTTGAAAAGACCACTAGTTTAGGAGAAGGGAGATTCTGAATTCAAACCAGAAAAAATAAATTCCTTATATCACATCCTGCTTGAGACTGAGGGCTTGGGTAAATACCTATGACTTGTTTATAATTTTAAACTAAATTCGAAGTTTGGATGAGTTTCTAACAAAAAAATAATGCCTAAATCTTCAGAGGTTTTGAAATCAGAGACGTTTTTCTTTTCTTAGATTACCCAAGCTAAAGAGCCCAGTTCAATATATATGGTATCTTATATGATTTAAAATGGCATTATATATATATATATATGTGTGTGTGTGTGGGTGGGTGGGTGTGTGATAAAGCGTTGTTCATAGATCCAGAATGTAAAGAAATAGCCGTGGGAAGATTATGTTATGCTAATCTTTGAAGTGTGCGAATGAGGAACTCCTAAAAAAAATAGAAGAAATCTGCGTTCAAAATCCTTGATTTTTCTTGGGCCGGAACTGTGATTTTGGCGCCGGTTTGAAATAAGAAACAAATATCAATTTATAAATTCATTCAGACAGACTTAACTTTATTTTTATTCTTATTTATTTATTTATTTTTATAGATGTTTGTGTGCAATCGAAGCAGAGAAGTGAAATCGGTTGGTTTGCGATTGACTAGATGTATAGATTAGTCAATCAAAGGTCGAGACTCGGATGCGCCAAAGGTAAAAGTTGGATTGAGATTTGGCAGGGTAATAAAATGGCGGTAAAAAGGCCAAACGTGATATAAAGTAAAGGATTATAAATAAGAGGCAGACTGAAGATAAATCTATTTGATAGATAGATAGATAGATAGATAGATATCAACAGTGTAATAGATATACACAAAGGTAAAACGAGCAAAAACAAAACAAGACAAATTATATAAGAAAAGCGTTAAACATACTCGATTCTATTATCTCAGAACAGGTTTAAAACTTATAAATATATATATATATATATATATATATATATATATATATATATATATACCTGTTCTTGGCACACGAAACCGATAGGAATCATATATCTTTTACATATTAGGTTTTATACTAGGAAGTGTTCGTTGTGTAATGGTTTTCATCGAAAAAAAATAGACACGGTGACATAAGTTCAAATCCAGTGTGATTCTCTTTGTATTTCACATGTCGCTAATATTCTAATAAAAGGTATCAATCCAGTTATTCTCTCTCCAAAAAAGAGTAAATAGTAGAGCTGATTGGGGTCTTTTGCTATGGCAACAAGTCTAGGAGAAGGAAAACTCTGAATTCAAACCTTTTAAACTCACCTTGTAAATTGACGTTGTGTAGAATCCTGCTTATGTTGAGTGGACTATAGATATATGCTCCCCTAACCCCGTAGGGTTGAGTTCTCTAGCGAAGAAGTAATCGTGTTGCCATTAGCGCCTTTGCAAGTCTCTTCGTATTCGAATTGAGATCTCGGCGGCCGTTTGAACGGATGTATGTAAACAATATTAATTGTGATTCATAACCGTTTAAAAATGTACTTCGTAGCTAATATCTCCTCGTAGCTAAATGGTTAGAAGCTTTAGCTTCGTGTTTCAGTCAACCGGGTTTCGATCCCAGCTACGGGGAGATACTGTCTAGCCACACTGATGAGTTCTGATAGAACGAAACAGATCTGTCTGTGGATGACTATATATATAGTTAAGTAAGTTGTCTGACCGTAGTGGAGGCGACTCGAGGGTTCTCCTTTCAATAGCTACTACATCGATGTAGTGCTACTCTTTTCTCTGGGTTGCTCAACTTACTCTTGATACGTACCTTATATTGCTAAGTGTTAAGCAAGGAGGCATTAATTACCATTTTTAAGTCTTCGGTATGACTCGACCAAGGATTGAATTCCGGACGTCCGGGCCATTGGCGAACACTCTAACCATTGAACAAATTATGTCAGAAAAAAGGTTAAACATGTATAATGCAATTGTCGCACAAGTTTATAAAATCTATATAATACCATATATAAAATCCTGATTCCAACGAATTACATGAGCCATAACAATCATTAAACGAACATTCCGATTGTAATGATGCATGAAACTCGAAATGAATTACGCTGGTTCATATTTACTCACACCACAATACCCCATTAATATATTTCATTATCATCATCAAGTTGCCCTGAAAGCAAGGATTCTCTCTCTCTCTCTCTATTCGTTTCTATCATCCATCGCGCCCGGCAGGTCTTCCAGGATACATTCTGTAGTAGATAAGTTTTAGTTGGTCGGCCAACACTGACATGTCCATGTGAAGGAGCTCTTAGGAGAGTGTCAATTATAATTTCGTCTTTGCAGTGTCTTGCATGTCTTGTTCGTCTTCTATAGAATGTTTTAGCGATGGGAGGTAAGAGCCCGTACAGCTGCTGTTTCTTGCGATGTTGCTTCCAGAATTTGTTCAATATAGCTCGTAGGATTTTTGTGTGGTCTTGTCCAGCTTTTTCTCCATACGTTTAGTCTACGTCCATGTGGTGCATCCATATAGTAGAATTGACATGACCGCGGCTTGTAAGAAATTCTTTTTTAATAAATCGGATAGATCAGACTTCCATATCATAATCGGTAGCTGTCTAAGCCTTCGCTCATCGCATTTTGATATCATTTTCAGTAGATGAGACGCTGCTGCCGATGTATTTGTGTACCATAGCCATATACATGAATATGCGAAATGTATATGGGACGTTCATTACATATATATATAGAACGTAGGAATCTCGAAACTCGAAAAACACGTAACGACTTCTCAGTTCAGGTACGAAACCTTTTATTACCTTTGAGTTTAAAGGTTCTTCGACATAAGGAGAGAGAGGCACAATCTTTCTATTCTGGCATTTTGATCTGCACCCCCCTAACACGTGTGGCACCCAACACAAAGGTCTCCGCGAGCAAGCGAAAACCAACCGTCTTCACCCGAGGCAGGTCTCATCTCACTGACTTTTTCAAAATCTCCCAAAATCCTCCGCGCGCTTTCCGTGCGTGACGTCATTCGCACTATCTAACCCCGTTTCCCATCTCGGGCTATTGTGACATCTCTGAGTGACACGTCCGCTCTGCGCGCGCCCGTAAACACCTGTGCTAATGTTGCACCTAACTAACCCATGTGCTGAGCCGAAAGGTTTTCAGCCTAACTAACCCCAAAGGCATAAACCGAAATCCCTCGGCCATTATGTTACACTTGGAGGTGTCCACTAATCTCAGTGACTAGAAGTGATACCCAAAATTGCTCGAGTAAATGATTTCAAATGAAGCAATATGACATTTTTGATTAAACTGAAGTCTGGCGATGCATTTTTTTCCCTTTTAAAACACTTTATTTAAGCACTATCTTAAAAATTTTATCGATAATCAAATTAATTAACTTAGAGTTATAATCACCTTTAAAATCATATTTTCCGCAAATTTGAAAGGAGACATCTTAATAAAAAAATGTTTTCTCTTTATTTGGCAGTTATTTCATCTATATCCAATAATTACCTGATCTGTACAAATTTTTTATTGATTATCTTTGACATTAAACACATTTTCTACATTGATAGTTTAGGACATATTTGATAAATATATATATGTGTGTGTGTGTGTGTGTGTGAATGTGTTCATATAGTTACATTTATGTTTAGTTTGGTTTGGTTTCTTTGTTTAATGGTATATCCACCTTTGTAGGTTAATTAATGCCCAAGCCATTCTCCTAGAAGAACAGTAGTGTTACTATATAACCCATTCTGGGAGGATAAGGGGGTTCATACCTTTCAAAATGGTATTTGCCCGAAAGTGAACGTAATAGCGCGACTGGAGTACGAACTCGCTTACTACGATTCTGCAGTCCATCGCTTTAACAATTACACCACGAGGACACCCCCACAATTTTGCTTGTACGTGTGAGTGTATGGGAGTGTGTGTATTCACATAAGCGCAAATTCTTATATGTATGAGTGTATGCGCGTGCGCGTGTGTGCGTGTGTATGTGTTGATAAATTAATCAGTAGGGAGAGATAAATAGATAGATGGGAGCACTAGAAAATAAATAAATAGGTATTTATCTATCGATATATCTATTTAAAGATATATTTGTAAATTGCTAGATATGAAATGAACTCGATCTATCAATATAAAAAGAATGAGAAAGAAGGAAAGACGAATAGACAGACAGATAGATAGATAGAAACAGACAGATAAGCCAAAATATACATTGATATAATTTGAATGAAATAAATATAAAAAGACTGTGAAAGAGGCAAAGATGGATAGATAGATAAATAGATAGATAGATAATATGAGAGGTGATAGTTAGAAAGGTTTCTCTTGAAAGGGTTTAACCTTGATTAAAAAGCGTAAAGCATTTGGTGATTTAACTTTTTGGCTCAGAAATCAGCATGGCGCGAAAATAAACGATTGGCTGTTGATGATAAACAAGATTCGGCGTCAATAGAAACGTCTTCTGATTTAGAAGAATTTCCTCCAAGCTGAATCAGGCTAGCATTCCAGATTTTATGCACTGTTTACAAAACAAAATTCCTTATATTAATTTACCTGCAGTTTCAAAGTATAATTGCTATTTACTGGTGCAAGAGATTCGTACGATAAACGGGAAACAGAACATTCCAGAATGTCTCCCTTTCTGCCAAGATGTCGTTGGTGAATTCCTGTGAGCCAACCCCTAGAAATAACTTGTTATCTAAAAGGATTTGTGTTAGAAACATCAGAAAAGCATTTCTCATTCTTGGGTGAGTCAAAAGTTTTGCAAATTTTGGCAAACGGAATCACAGTTCAGCAGACCAAGATGCTTATACAGAGATCATGAAGTTAATGAACCACACTGAACTAGGAGATGCCGAGCTTGCCTGATACTCTCAGAGTGCTACTCAACGGATTTACTTCCATTGCATTGAGAACAGATTCTTAATCCACGGTTTTAAGCCATTCCTGATCTTGCCTGATCGTCAAGGTTCTTGCCATGGGCAAAACTTCTTGAACCCCCTTGTTACTCTATTGTGATCAACTGCATCATTACCTTGCGCACAAGAAATGTTTCGGGTTGTGTTCCGCGTCAATATGGCTCTATTCGAACTTGTGGGTGTCCTCGTGGTGTAATGGTTAAAGCGATGGACTGCAGAATCGTAGTAAGCGAGTTCGAACTCCAGTCGAGCTATTACGTTCACTTTCGGGCAAATACCCTTGAGAAAGTTATGAACTCCCTTATCCTCCCAGCTATGGGTTAAATAGTACCACGACTGTTCTTCTAGGAGAATGGCTTTGGCATTAAATAACCTACAAAGGTTGATATGCCATTAAACAAAGAAACAAAGAAACCTATTCGAACTTGTAAAGCGTAAGATGTTGAATTAGAATACATTTCATGATCATCTGTGTGGCTTTCAAATCACACACAGAGGGAAACAATGCACAACGTGTCAGCATATCAACTACGATGATACTACAAACCCCACCGAGTACTCTTCATATGATATCTGCTTCAATCAAGTAAAATACGCTAAAAAAACTTATATGTGCCAAAATATTGTAAAATTTCTTACTCATCTTCACACACACACACACACACACACACATATATATATATATAGACAGGTTCTGTTAAATACCATGGAGTGCCTCTTTTTTATGATCTTCAAGTGAAGAGGTTCAACTCATCTTTTTATTCTTCGTATTTCCGGGTTAAGTTGGTGGAGAAAAACCCTATATTATATTAGCTCAAGCACTTTTGATCATTTCGCTGGTCATCTTCGGGGGGGGTGCTAAATTGTTTGCTGTTTGTGTTGTATATTGGCCTCCGACCCGGCCAATCTGTCAAAATAGGAAATGCACCTGTGCAAATAACAGGTGCATCCGGTCGAGGAATATCAGGATATGACCTTGACTGTTGAGGGGTTGAATTGAGTGCGAAATTGTGACGCTCATAGGAAGAAGAGTGGACGTCAAATTATTATATAACCCCGGCGACAGAAAGTTCAAATCAGTTGGAGAGAAGATGCTGGAATGAAGACCGTGTCCCAGAGAAGCTGGGCCCCCAGGACCTCGGTTGAGCAACCCAGGAGAACAGGAAAGAAACGCTGTTATGGCCATAAGAGTGGGGGTCAATATGTCGCAGTTCTGTTCAGCCTCCAACTCACCTCTCACACAGTAAAACCTTTAGTAACCCTTTTGAACCCTTTTAAATAAAGTGAGAGGTGGATTTTTCTAAAGAACTGTGTCGCTCATCTTTATTGTGTCGTTGTTATGATTCTGCATGCATATATATAATGTGGCTATACAACATTTGGAAAATTGGGAGTTTTTATATTTATTCGGAATAAAAGGGGTTGGCTCATTCTGTTAGGATGTGGGGGAGGGGATTAATTGTTAAATATGTTTAATATGTTTATACTTGTGGTAAATGATATTTTATTCACACTGTTTTTTTGTTTTGTTTTGTTTTTTTATAGTTACAGCTTCGAGGATTTGTATACGGTTTTTATTGCTATTTTTATATATGATTTTTGTATTGTTAATTAGAATTTTATTATGCCTGGTGATGAGTTTTTCAGTGTCTTTATATATATATATATATATATATATAGAGAGAGAGAGAGGGTGAAGGGGAAGGTTTTAATAGACAAACTTAGACAAGTCACTGAATCACAGATGCTGGCTGACGCACAGTTTCTCGCCAATGCGATCTTTAATCCAACTCATGCAAGGAACTGACAGCCACCAATCGCTGCGGAATCTTTATCCACCATATTATCAACAACATTGAGAATGCATGCTATATATTCCCACACACACACACACACCTATATATACAATAAATATGTCTAATAATCATGCCTTTTTACAGGAATAATTACCGACACAATAACATGCATAAAACATCAAAATGAAGTTGGTCCTCAGTGGATCACATCCCTTCTTAACATAGTCACCATTTCTCTCAATAGCAATGTTCTGCTTTCGAATTGTCTCCCTTGTCCTGATGCTTGTGTATGATTGAGCATCATCTAGCAGAAGGAGGACAAGATTTGGCAACAGAGTGCTCCAGGCTTGAAAATAAGTTTGCTATAAAAATTTTTGTTGACTTGAGAATCGTAAAAGAAGTGAAATCTAAAGAAAATGGTGTAAAGTGTACGGAGTAGCATATTCTAGAAAAAAAACAAAAACCACGTTTGCAAATTGGCTAAATATAGGTTCACCACCATGAACCTCAATCGAAAATATTGACTTTTTAGTGGCTATACAACAACTCGCCAGTAAAAAAAAGTTTCGGACATAACAGTCAGTTAATAAGGTCATGCTGGCAGTTTTCTAGAACATACAAGGACCCGTCACTATTAGTTTGCTTGAAAAAGTTGCAACGGAAAAGATTGCTTCCTGTAGCCAACTCCTTATGCCTTATGCAAAATGCACATCATTTATTGAATGACTTATATATATATATATATATATATATGGTGCGGAAGCAAAATTAGGAATATTATAGTATAATAATAAATGACTCTATAATAAGATATAATTAATTTCTAGTTTAAACAGTAAACAACAAAATAAAGCAGACACTAAACCGTAAATTTACTCAATATGGCCATCATTTTGTCCAGTTATTGTATCAACGCGCCTTCGAAACGACTTGCATTCCTTGAAGAAATTCTTCCGACATTATATTTCATTCCTCCTCAAAAGCAGTTTTAAGTGAACCAATATGTGGATGGAAAGTTGCATTTGTTTTGTTTTCTAAAAGGCCCCATATAGCAAAGTCAATGGGGTTAATGTCTAGGCATGATGGAGGCCATAAAGAAACTTCAATTATTTCAGAAATTTTTTTGGCTTGGTTTCGGCGTTCACCAAGTCCTACATTCTGTCGTCTCTTTTCTTGCTCAGTCATATAGGGATGAATTTAATGAAAAAAAAAAGTTTTGATAATAGAGCTTATCATAAACATTTAGATTTATCGTGTTCTTTTTCTTAAAAAATTGGACAAATCATATTAAATAAGGTTTTAAAAATTTTTTTATATTTTGCTTTCGCACCCTATATATATGTATATATATATATAAGGGGGTGCGTATGTGTTTTTGTGTGTGTGTTGCATATGTATATATGTGCATAATTGTTTGCCAGGTGTAGCTTAATTTGGCCTAAGTTCGGGATAAAATACTATTCATTGAGGCTCCAATTCTTTGAATAATGTTAAGTACCCAAGAAAAGTTACCCAAATATATTTACGAAGCCTAGTTTAGTCTGTTACAATGCCACTACGGTCGATTACTCTATATTCATCATACGTACTAAAGTGAATTTATCTGCAAGATATAGATATAATGCCTGTCTAGGGGTTTATTCCCTCTCAGCGGCCATTTCTTTCTTCATTAGACACCCAAGGCTTCTTTGTATATATAGAATCACGAATAAATAAGCAACATTCGTACCAAAAGCTTTTTAAAATGTTAATTTTCTTCTTAGCTGAAGATAGCAAGATTTTATCATCTCTTGGGGAGCAACAGAGTAGAATAACAAATAATGGTAATGAAAAGTACACTATACGCTCCAGACTTCCAGAATTGGAGCCTCATAAACGGATGAAGTTTAATGTTATATCCAAGGCATCCCTACTGAATGGAGGTTTAACCTCTGTGCAGAAAAAGGCAGTTTGTACATTCGAAGCTTTGTTGACAAGTCTATCTTTAAAAATGATTCTTCAAGTCTGTTAAAATGGTACCAAAATGTGTTTAATTCTAGTTCGAGTACATTTATACATTAAATACATATGATCGTTGTTGGTCTTATTAAAGAATTTAAATTAAGGTAATATGTTTAAAATTGAGAAAACTTTCATTATATATATTGTGTATGTGTGTATGTACTCGTGAGTGAAATATTTCTTTACTTTTATTTGTAGTAGTTTTATTGTTGCTATCGATCAGTGCAAAGATGGGATGCTATCGCGTGTCATTTAAACTCGGCCAGTTTTATTTGGAAAAATGCCGATAAAACGAGGCCAAGTAGACGAACCAGTTTAAAATATTGCCACATAAGATCAATAGACTGAATTTAAGTTCGTATACATACCCCTATCACTCGTTCGCAGAAACTTGCCGAAAAAAAAATCACTAAAATATTTACCAGTATACAAATTATCAAAAAAGATCACGTGAAAAGCATTTCAAGATTTTAAATAACTCTCCTGTTACAAGCGTGTTTACAGAGATGATTATTGCTTATTCTTACAGGTGGATAACAGGTGGAGAACAGCTAGTAGAGCCTGAATCCACTATCCTCGTTTGAAAGACGCACTTACTAACCCCAGTTCTAAAGCAGGCACCTGTATACGAAGGCTAAATTATTACGTCACTGGACGCACCCATTAAAGAAAGGACTAGATACATATAATTCAGTCTCAGTCTATGAAGCTTCCCACTGTTGACAAGGCATAAAATACACCGTGTAAATCCCCTTAGTTAACATTACTCGGCGGTTCATTCTGATTTGAAGTGGTAATACCTGACTATTACGTATTTGTCTTAAAGATCAGAATACTTTAAACCATATACATGAGTGCAAACAAATGATTATTTCTAAAAAGGAATCGTTACTTGAAACCATATAATTATTAGTAGATTTTACGGCAACTTACCAATTGACCTATTTCATACCGAACACGTTTTTATACTATTCCTTTACTGATTGGTTGTTTAGTTGATTGATGGGTTGGTTGTGTTTTATGACTGGTTAATTTCCTCTTAGTACTTTTTATACATTTATACATTAAATCCATATGATTTGTATGCGAATACTTTGTAGGTAACGTTTTAAACAAAGCAGAGCTAATTTTTTTGCACACAGTTGAATTGTTTTAAGTATTCATATTAAACGCGAATAATTTTCTTAAGTATGAATCATAAATTAAATGGTTTCACGTATTGCGATGTAACGCTATCAATTCCATCTAACATCAGTCATTTGTTTGCTCATAGTTAAATGGTTAACCTTTTGTATTTCGACCGAACAGGTATTACCACTCCAGGTCACAGTGGACCAGGGAGTCATGGAAATGAAGTCGTACTCCACATTCCTCAAAACCCAGGATTTAAGCCTCACCATCAGATGCAGTTTAGAGTCATATCCAGGATAGTCATTGGGTGGGAGTCTTACGCCACTGTGGAGATGCTACGGTCAGATTTGACAGTGGCCCAGTCGGTAGGGACTGTAAAATACACTGACTGCATCTCTGCAGTGGGGGGGTATCCCACCTCGCAAACAAGTGTCCTGACATAGCATTAAACAATCTGATGGTGTGGTTCCAGTAATGCTGAAACTTTTGGGAATGCGGAATACCCCTTCTTGTCATCACTCACAGGTCGACTCTGGCCTAGAGTGGTAGCATCTGATAGGGTCTTGTCTATGGCTAAAATAGAACTCTTTAACATTTAAACTGTGTACTTAAACTGAATTGCATGAAATATAACTGTTTTTAATTTAACTGTGTATAAACAAATGACTGCTGTTTAATTTAGCAGTTAGTGATAAATAGCAATACTTGGAACCATTTACTTTTTTGACATTCTTAAATGAATTGTTTGAAATAGAACTGTTTGATCGTTTAACTAAGTGTAAACAAAAAAAAAACGCGTACGATTGCTAACCTGAATGTTTGAAATTGAACTGTTGACTTTTAAACTGTACTTATGCAAAATTGAATTGTTTAAAATGTAACTGTTTTTACATTTAACTGTGTATTAAAAAATGCTGTGTCTTTATGTTAGAATTAATTGTTTGAAATTAGGTGAAACCATTTAACTGTGTGCAAAAAAAGAGCGAACTCAAGCTTGTTTAAAAATTTTATCTGCAAAATGTGTTTGGAAATCATAAATTTGCTATATTTATGGAAAGGATTGGGCATTAAATGACCTACAATGCTTGATATGCCATAATCCCCTCCCCCAAAAAACCCAAACCGACATGGCTCCATGTAGAGAGAGTTAGTGACCTTAGTCGAGGGTGACCCCAAGGCTCCCTTTTCAATAGCTACTACGCCAAGATGTAGGGGAGGGCGCTTCCCCATTCCCTGGATTGCTCCACTTTACCCTTAATCCTTAGTGGTAAGCAAGGCGGCATCAAGTGCCATTTTTTAGAGTCTTTGGTATGACTCGGACCATTGGCGAACACTCTACTCATTAGGCCAATGGCTACGCTGCATGTAATTATATATAAATCATTAGTATTACATCGGAATACTTGAAAGTATATAATACTGCAAATTATTTGCATTTGATAGGTATACTTGATATCATATAATCATGTATAATCATATGAAAAACAAATAATTATCGACAAAAATGTGCAATTAAAAAAATGCAATGGAACATTGAAAATATCTTTATGGTTATAATTAAACATTTTCAATTTAATCAAATTTCGTCATTAATAATTCATAATGTCTAATTTACTATGTTGACAAAGAAGTTTCAACTTCTTTTAGAATTAGATTGTATTATGTGTCTTACGTCTGTTAGGACCCCATCCATGAGTCAAAAAGATCTGTTCAGAAATTATTAATATTAGATTGGAATACTTGATACAATATAATCGTGAAAATTATTCATATTAAGAATAGTTATTTAAAGCTTAATTAATTCCTAAGAATTATTATTACTATTAGTAAATTAAACCATATATCTGTGGATAATTTATTCATTACATAAAGATACGTTATATCATATAACTGAGCAAACAAAGAGTTATTAAATTAGATAGAATTACTTGAGACCATATGGATGAAAATTATTTGTATTAAGGCACTTAGCTATTTTTGTGCCCTTAATTATTTTCAAGAATGGAAAAATATCTTTATAGGATTTCATCCAAGTTTATTGACATTGTTGCAAGTCACTTAAAGAAACATGTGAACATTTTTACGCACAACACACACACACACACACACACACACATATATATATATAAATATATGTACATATGTGTATATATATAGTATTATTTATTGGGAATTGGTGTAGGCCGTTAAACCGTTGGGTGACGTCGAACAATTCAAACGAAGATAGAATTTGGTTGCGAGGCGCCAAACTGACATCACATTTCAGTGATAGTGAAAAAATTTTCAAACTTCTTGTTCTTGACGACGAAAAAAGATAATATTGATAGGTGGATTTTATTCTCTTTCTAATTTTATATTTTTTGTTTTTTGTTTTTTTATACTGCTGGTCTTAAATTATGTCCGGTTATTTTCAATAACAATTAGGATTTAAAGAAGTATCTGACTTCTGATAACACCCTGATGAAAAAGGTAAAAGGTAAGGTATCTTGATAAAGCCTTTGTAGTTTATCAAATATTTGTTGGTTGGTTGGTTTTATGGCATATCAACCTTTGTAGGTTATTTAATGCCAAATCCATTTTTATTCAAATAATCTGTTCTATTTCGAACAATACAGTTAAGCATGAGTTCCTTGTTTACTTGTCAAAAGCATTTCAATTTCAAGCTATTCAGTTTAGTCAAACTGTTCTAATTCCAACAATTCACTTTAGTATCAATATAGTTTTGTTTACACACAGTTAAATTTCAAAACTGTTCTACATCAAACAATTCAGTTTAGCATAAGTACACAGTTTATATATCAAAACAGTTCTATTTCAAGTAATTTCCTTTAGCATAAGTATACAATTTATTTCTATTTTACCTATTGAGAGGACCCATCAGGTGGTCGGCCCAGAGTTGAACCGGGAGTGATTGCTGTGAAGGGGTGCACCACATCCTCAAAATCTCCAGCATACTGGAACCTCACCATCAGATTGTCTAGTGTCATAATTTGGGAACTCGTTGTAAGTGGGAGGGTTTTACCCCCTGCAGAGGTGCAGACGGTGTATTCTACAGCCCAAACCGGCTAGGAAATCGAATATAGGAATTCAGTACAAAAACAAAAACAAAAGCAAAAAAAAACAAAACAAAAAAAAACAACAAAAAAACAACAACAAACAAAACCAAACAAAAACTCCGTTTACTGGTAGGAGAGTATTGTAGTATCACCTCCCTTACTAAGGTCAGTAAATGGGCAGTCAATACTAACTCAACAGAAATCTTGGTCCTTACTTCCACCTCGGCCAAGGAATGCTATCCCAGAATCCATCGCCTCTCACTCTTCTTTCTTCCCTTCTCTCTCCTTTTCTCTCTCGCTTTCCCTCTCCCTCTGGCCAATCAGCGGAGATAGTAGAGTTGCTGAAGAGATTCCAAACACTAAACGCACGTGTTGACCGCCGGACATTTTTCTAGCCAATACGTGGCGTTGTATACGAAGAATAAAATTCCTATTTTAAAGTTAATATTTGTACTTCTCATTTATTATCTCAAATAACATAACCCAAGTACATATATTACACTTGTTTGAGATAGGAGAAACATTCTCCTATTGATCAAGCGAATTAATATACTTATATATTAATACTATTAACAAAAACAAAAAGACCCAGGGAATTTCATCTAAGTTTGCTAATTCCATATTCTTAGCCAAGTATTATAACGTTATACATATAGTAACATGGCAAATTTCTATTAAGAAGTTAATTTCCTTCTAAACAAAAGAGACCTGCAATTTCTTCTTTCGAGAGTAACATTACAACGTCAAAACAGATATTATTAGGCAATATTCATTATTAAACTTCATAGCACTGAAACCAACCAACCAAAAAGATGATTGCGAAATTTCTCTAGCCAAAAATAAGATTGCATAACTATATAAGGAGGGCTCTTTGTCTCCTCACTGATATATTTTCATATATTTTCTATGGGGTTCAGTAATATAGACTAGGGTAACAGATACTTCATAAATATAACTGTGATAGATAGATAGATAGATAATGCTAAAAATAACTATATATATATATGTGTGTGTGTGTGTGTGTGTGCTGGGATAAATTTATCCTTAAAGTTTCATTCGAGCTTTTATGCAAATTTTTAAAATCTTGCAAATTTTTAGGGTTTTTCAACATTTCGTCAATGCAGATGAAATCTAATTCAACATTTATTTTCATAAAACTTGCCAATTTATAAAGAAACTTTTAGACGTATGTGTCGGTATTTCTAAGTTATAGTTTGTCGTCTTTTTTCTGATCCATTCCATTATATGGAATTTTATTTCCAGTTTTTTCCTCGTACAAAATTCAAACTAGAAACTAAGTAGCTACATTTGATATTATTTTCTTTGGGGAAATATATCTATCTAAATTAAATAAAGAAATAATGAAAGAAAGGAAGAAAGAAGCAAAGGGATCAAAGAAGAACTGTATGAGATAGATAGATAGATAGATAGATAGATAGATGTTGAAACATAAGTACACCTACATTACCAAACCCTACAACATTTAAAGTTTGTTATTAAAAATAGAATTGCAATATAACTCAAAAAAAAATCATATACATACACCTGAATTGGACTGATATATATATATATATATATATATATATATATATATATATAGAGAGAGAGAGAGAGAGAGGGGGGGAGAGGGAAAGAAAGAAAGAGAGAGAGAGATTGACGATGTGCAAAATGAACCCGTATCTATATCACTTTCAACTTGCCACTATTTACAAGGGAGGTAATTTACCTTATTATCTCCCTTGGAAATAACTTTCTGTTTCCCGTCAGTTTCTTTTTCTCCTCCCTTTTCCTTTCACCTAATCTCGCCTTATTTTCCATCTTTCCGGGCGTCCAGGAAAGGATGACTACTTCCGCTTACCACTCCATCGCTTGACAGCATGCCAGTAGGGATTCAACAAAAAAAGGGGTTGGGAGATTTCAGTCTACCATTTTCGATTTCTCTCTGGACACCACCACCACTACCACCGACCCCCATTGGATGCTAAATAGAGTTCCGTGAGACCCGGCAAAAATTCGCAACGATAGGTTTCTTTTATTGAATATGAATATAGTAAGGGCTAACATAGAGATGGAACCGTCTACGGATGTCCGATTCGTCATCTTATTACGGTCTCATTTATGTTGAAATAAGACGTTGTATACATACATAGTTTTGCTTGATTTGGATAGGTAGTGTTGTATACACACACGCTTGCAGATAGATAGATAGATAGATAGATAGATAGATAGGTAGATAGATAGATAGGCGTTATATATATATATATATATATATATATATATATATATATATAGTGGTAGAGAGAGAGAAAGACCGACAGATGGACAGATAAAGAATCATATATACAGATAAATGGATTGATAGAAAATTATATATATATATATACTGACAAAGAGAAATAAAGAGAGTAAGACTGACAGACAGACACACAGATAGATAGATAGATAGATAGATAGATAGATAGGCATTATATTTAGAAATAAACAGGCAGAAAGGCAGACAGACAGACAAAGTATCAGATATGCAAATAAATAAATTGATAGGAAAGTATACATATATATATATATATATATATATATATATATATAGATATATATATATATATATAGAGAGAGAGAGAGATAATCAAACTTCTATAAATAGACAATTCAAATAGTTAATTATTTAATCAACATTAATATATACTGATAAAAAATGAAAATTATTTAACAGCAGAGTCAACCTCGGGGTCAGCACACATCTTTCATCGGTATTGCAGCGCTTGGATCCTATTGGATATTTCAATTTTATTTTCCAAAACTGAAAACAGTTTATATTTTATGCAAAGCAAAACATGGAAAAAATATAAATATATTTATTTGAAGTCCATTACTAGAAGTTATATGCGGGGTACAAAGTCATGAGATGGAATATACACACATATATATATATATATATATATATATATATATATATATATATATATATATCAACGAGAGTATATTTAGGCAGTAAGTTGTAATTAAAGCAAGATTTATCAAAGACGATGGAAGATTGTTTAATATTTTTAATTGTAATTTTTAAAGTTTTCTTGCTATTTTCTTGTGTCGGGATCCAGGTTGTAAAGGAATTGTCCCATATCTTCTGCCCAAGTGCTTTCGACCATACTTCATCAGGAGTAGTGTAGTTTGAGTTGACAGTTTGAGTCTTTATTGATTTAATTATTTGTTGCGTTACAAATCCTAGAAGCAATATACATCAAATAATAATAATAATAATAATAAAATATGAATAAATTAGGATTTAACATAGGCACCAACGTATTGAATTATTAATAACTAAAATCACTAAATCTTTTGGTAAATCTTTCCGACCGAACGTTTTAAAACAAAACTCTGAAAACGTTCCAACCGACAACTCTAAAACATAACGATATAAATAATTGAAACAATAAAAATTCAAACTGTCAACTCAAACAACACTATGTTCGAAAGCACTTAAGTAGAAGATAAGGGACAATTTTCTTTACCACTTGGATCCCGACACAATTACAAGAAAACTTGAAAAATTACGATTAAAGATAAAAATCAGTGTTCCATTGTCTTTACTAAAACTTGCCTCAATATATATATATATATATATATATATATATATATATATATATATATATATATATATATATATATATAACGTCGATTACTTCAAATTATATGCGGAGAACAAAATCCTGATACGGAATATATATACATACATACATATGTATATAATACACACACACACATATATATGTGTGTGTGTGTGTGTGTGTGTAAGTCTGTTTGTGGCAAAAAAGTGTGTAAATGACTGAATAAAACACCTACCGACAAATTTGATAGATTTCATATCTAACTTGAGTGAGAAGTCTATTGAAAAACAAGTGTAAAACTCTTTTCTTGTAAGCGAAGATTAATTTCATGGCTTAAATATTCTCCAATGTTTACATTGCAAGAAGGAAAGGTTCATTAATTCAATATAGCAGTTGTCATTGTGCAAATATATTTCTTATATTTCGTGTGTGTAAAAGATCTTTTGTGCATATGTCAATATGTTGGATAGAAAGTAAATTTATACGCTATGTTAGCAGATGCAGCTAAAAGTATCCACAAGGGAAGGTTGAATTTTTTTATGAACCTATCAAAATAAACAATATTTTTTCGATCGACTAACAATAATTAAGTGATGTTGAAATTAAAGGATTCCTTGAAGGAACAGAATGTTAGATTTTCTCTTTGAAAAAATAAGTTGGAAATTTTTAGTAGATTTACAGAATTAATCTATTATTCTACTGAGATTTATCTATTTCATCGCTTATTTATAAGATTAAGGTAGGATCGAATTTAAAAATTGATGATCTATTGATGATTTTAATTGTTTAGTATTAGTTTTATAATGAAACCACAAATTCATTCAATAAGTTAGAGTAATTGCCCAAAGACATGGCAATAGGAAACAGTGTTTAAAGTTTTCCCCTTTTTTTAGCAAATCGGTTGTGTTAGATCTTTACCTATCCCAGAAGACTGTCAGGATGACCTACTTTACTGACCGCTGCCCTTGAAACTTTTACCTTACTGGACAGTCACTGTGTTTTCTAATCAATAGACTGTCTTTTCGACTCGGATTCACTGTGAAAAATCCATGTTTAGCCCATCTAAAAACGTTTTTCATTAAAATAATCTTCTCCATACATGTCATACATTCTTCTGATGATTATACATTGTGTGCAATTCTAAGCCATAAAAAATTAATGATAGACTTCTATTCAAGTGTAGATCACTCTGTTTTATTTGCCATCATTTTGAATAGTCACTAAACAAAAATTTGGGGGGATCAAAATAATTATTTTGCGAATTGAACGTGCAGGATGTGACTCAAGTTCAATCTTTAAGTGGTGTTCCACAAGTTTGAAGAGACTTGCTGTCACTCAAACTCCAGTGAAAAACCAACGGCGAACGCTGGCGTGAAAAAACATTCAAAGAAGAAAAATTATAAACAAATAAATAAATAAAAATAAGAATAAAATAACAGAACGATTTGTCAGAAGAGACGTGTTATTGTTTACAAAAAGATCGACTTACCAGGCTATTTGGAAGATAAACCGACCTTTCAATTTCACATACACAAAACGTAGAAATAAATATAAATAAAACTCCCCACCGCCAATATCAAACTTGATATTAACAAGAGAAACCTTAATCCGACTTTTAAACCGAAACCAGTTTTTAACCAGAAACGCGATCGACGTCATCCATTAAAATGACTTTATCAACATTTACGAACTAGCGCTACCTAAATTGAGACAGATTGTTTAAAATTATCCAATGGCAAAATGACCAATGCTGGAGACTTGAAATGAATGGTATTATGGTTGAAAAAGGGTAACTGCTAAGGAATTTATTATCCCGAATTGACTTGTATGACACGTCTGATTAACGTTTAGGATGTTTTTTTCCAATGTTAAGTCTTTCTTGCTTTTGTTGCTTTGAAGATAAACACACAAACGGACCTTTCGTTGAATCTTTGTTCTCTTGGTTTTCTTGTTAAATGGCATATCAATCTTCATGGGTTATTTAATGTCGAAGCCGTCCTTTTTAAGAACAGTAGTGATGCTATTTAACTCACAGCTGGGAGGGTAAGAGTATTTACACCTTTCCAACAAGTACTAATACGAAAGTGAGAGTAAAACGACGATTAGAGTTCGAACTCTCAATGATATCACAGTCGATCACTTGGCCAACGAGACTCCACCAGTTTGGTGAGATATCTAAACCGGAAACATAA
Source organism: Sepioteuthis lessoniana (assembly GCA_963585895.1). NCBI lineage: Eukaryota > Metazoa > Mollusca > Cephalopoda > Myopsida > Loliginidae > Sepioteuthis > Sepioteuthis lessoniana. Next base: position 40,770,300 of record OY757907.1, on the reverse strand, counting down.
AAGTGTACCATATTCAGAATCAACGCTATGTGCTAAATAGACATATAATGTTCATAACAATAGAACATATAAAGAACATAGGAATCTCGGAATTCGAAAACACTTCTTGTTCAGTTACGAAACCTTTTTATTAACTTTGAGTAAAAGGTTTCGACGTAAGGAGGAGAGACACAATCTTCTATGCTGTCTTATTCATTTGGCCCCCAACTCGCGCGGCCCCATTAGGGTGCAAGTTCGCCTCGCGTCTGCGAGCGCCAAAAGTCGATCCTTCTCGTTTGGTGTCTAGTTTTCAACTCTCTCTTTCTTCAAATTCTCACACAAACCTCCGCGCGCTTCCGGTGCGTGACGTAACCCGCACCCCGTCACTCTGTTTCGTCTAGGACTATTATGACATCTGAGTGACACTTCAGTCCGCCCGCGCGCGCGCGCCCGCGTTAACACCTGCCTCAATGTTGCACCTAACTAACCCATGTGCTGAGCCGAAAGGTTCTCAGCATAACTAAACAGAAAGGCATGAACCGAAATCCTTCAGCTATTATATCACAAAAGCTTTTAAAGTAAGAATATAATGAAAGTTTGCCTCAGAAAATGGAGATAAATTGTGATGCATATATATATATGCGTGTGTGCGTGTGTGTGTGTGCCAATATTTCCTTCACGAACAATGCGACACATAGTCAATTGTTTAGCGGACTTTTCCTTCTCCTAGACTGTTTACTCAGGCAATGATAAAATAAGTAGACAGTCCTACTATTTATCCTTAGCCGGATGAAAAAAAATTGTAAAATAAATTTTTCAAAGGGAATTAGAGCTATGTGAAATGTAAGATATATATTATATATATAAATTGGCCGACTGTAATCTCCTTTTTCATTAACTATTGCACCGAGATGTAGAGGGGGGCGCTACTCCTGGATTATCCCATTACCCTTGATCCATACCTTATAATGCTGAATGCTAAGCAATGAGGCATCAAGTTCCGTTTTTTGAGTCTTAGGTATGACTCGACCTGAGACTGAAACCTGGTCTCCCGAGCCATTGGTGAAAGCTCTATTAAGCCAATGGGCTGGTGTGTATGTGTGATTATATATCTGTATCTATATATATATAATGTCAAATATAGACAGCCTGTTTCGTTGTATCACAACTTTTCAGTGCGGCTAGACTCGTAGGACGCTTCAAGCTGCCAAACTTTACGTTAGACATAGTATCATACCACTCAGCTATCAGTCGACATACATCAGCTCACGAATTATAAGGCATTATGTAGTAGCTTTCATTTGTTTACATTTTGCCTTACCGGATACCAGGGTGCTCAATTCATGCGAAGAGCTTTGCGTTACGCAAAGGACAGCCGTTAATTCCTTCACTATACTCAACCCCCATGGACGGGGAGCGTATTTATTGCCATCCACAGACAGACCGTTTCAACTCTTCAGAGTGGCTAGACACGGAGGACACTTCAAGCCGGGATTAATATATATATATATATATATATATATATATATGTATGTGTGTGTGTGTGTGTGTGTGTGTGTGTGTGTGTGTGTGTGTGTGTGTGTGTGTGTGTGTGTGTGTGTTAGAAGAGGCTCCAGTCTAATGACAAAGCTGTCCGGAAGATAACTCTTCTAGGAGGAATTAATTCCAAATTTATATTCAAAAGAAGCTCCGGGATCAAACCTCTGATGAGTTGTAGGTATTTTTTGACAGAAAAAAGTCTCAGAACAATAAAATCGAAGTCGAAAAGAAATCAAATCTAAGAGAAATAAAGTAAAACCTGCTGTCTGTAAAGAGACCAGTTATCTTGTTACGTTTGTCACTGGATCGCAGATATATAGAACAAGGGAAAGAGATAGATATCGTCCATGTGCATTTCACTGTAATCCAACGACATATAGATGTCTTATTAGCTTTTCAGCATACGCATCTTGTATAGCTTTCAAAAGTTTATTTATTCATTTATTAATCAGGCTGTTTGAACCGTAACTTAAGACAACTCTTATCTGTGAAAAATAGCAGTCATGCTTTTATATATATATATATATATATATATATATATATATATATATATATATATATATATGTATGTATGTGAGTGTGTGTGTGTATAAATATATATATATACATATATATATAACCGATAATAATTGAAAAATGAAATATTCCAAAATTGGTGAATTTATTAGGAATGAAAGTCGACGTTGAAACGTTTCGGTTTTAATGAACCTTCACCCGGACTTTAAAATAGAGAAACTATTGGTGATAGAACAACGATGGATATTTGACAAAATCCGAAAGAGGAGAATGTTTTTAAGAAAGATTATATAACCGTTCAATCCTGCAATCAGTGTTCGCATGATTGGCATAAGCAAAGATCATAAACAAATGGAATCACTAAGATATAAAGAAGAAGAAGAAGAAGAAGAAGAAGAAGAAGAAGAAGAAGAAGAAGAAGAAGAAGAAGAAGAAGAAAGAAAAAAAGAGAAAAGAAAGGACAAAGTAAGGAAGAAGAGAGAAAAGAAAAAAGAGAGAAAAAAGAGAGGAGAAGAAAAGGAAGTCGACAAATAAATATACCATATGTAAGCAAATAAATAGGGTCAAATCACATTATTATCGGCCGAATGTGGATTGTTATGTCTATCAATGAAAATGTAGAAAAACAGTAATAGATTAAGAGAAGTTCAGTGAAAGTTTAGATAACAAACGTAGCTTTTATAGATAAATTCATATATACCAAAGAAAGTTTGAAAAAATTGAAAAAGACTTAAGATTATTGGTAAAAGGAAGTGGTCTTGAAGAATGTGTTAGAAGAATAAAATATAGGTTAAGTTAAGAAGGCTGAAAGAAGTAAAAAAAAAATGTGTATGGAAAGATAATTAATTAAAGGTTGAACGTATTGTAGCTATTCAAGACAAGTTTTCCTAGGAAAGGGGATAGGTTGAAAAATCCAGGGTATGTATTAACGGCGGTTAAAAGTATATATACAACATGGAAATGAGAAAAAGTGCTCAAAAAGTGTTCAATGCTGTTATGGCAGAGCAGGTATAAAATTATTACTTGAAATTTCATGTGCAGAACACAGTGATCATATATATATATATATATATATATATATATATATATATATATATAATCATATAGGCACCCAGCCCAGTCGGTTTGTGCAGTAGAATACACCGACTGAATCTCTGCAGAGGGGTAAAACCCTTCCTACCATACTGAGTGTCCTGTATAAGACATTAAACCTGCTTGGGAAATTTGGGGAATATGGAGTAACCCTTCATTGCGATTGATCCTAGGTCCACTTTGACCCAAAAGAGTAGCACCTCATTGGGTCCTACCTATGAGTCAAATAGAACTGTTAGGCTATTTATACAGTGTGCAAACAAATGACTTATGCTAAATGTTAAATTGATGGTTAAATTTGGAAACACATTTTATAGATACACGCTGTTAAATTATCCAACAGTTCTATTTCTAACAATTCAGTATAGCATAAGTCAACAAAGTTAAATGAATCCAGATATTAATATAACAATTCAATTAAACATCAGTCATTCGTTTACAATCATTTAAATTCATAATCTGTTCTGTTTCTTACAATTCAATTTAGCAAATATTATATAATAAAGGAATGTTGTTGTTGTTTTTTTTTAATCATTTTTCATTAATTATATTTTATCATTCAGTTTGGTTGGGCTGTGAACTATTCGGGTTAAGAGTTCAGGTTTGTAGTCAATTGGTGCAGTTTACGCTTGCGTGCAAAGAATATGACAATCACCATTGTCATAACAAACCCCAGACAGGAAATGTGGCTGGAGTGTGGATGACATCATGGCCAGAAGAAATTGGCTGAGAATTTGGAAGATTTTGAAAAAGATTCAGTTGACGTACGATCATGGTATTGAGAAGTTTGGGTCCGACTATGCAGTTGAGGATTTGAGATTGGACCATGCAGGCAGACAATTGAGTTTCAGCCATTGAGGCAGAGAATTGAGTTGAGTTTTCTACCGTTGGGGTGGTGGTTAAGTTTTTCGAGTCCCGACCAGCAGAGATGAATTGAGATCTAAAACACCACGAGATGTGCAAAACGTCGGGGGTGTTGTCAGCATAGTATGATTACTCTCCTCGTGTCGAAGAGCCGAAGTCAGAAGTTGATAAAACGTTCCCACCTGAAAAGACAGAGTCCGCCGGTTTTCCCCTGTATCGTATTTCCGTGTATTAACGTTGTATTTTCATATGTATCCGAATAGTATACAACACAAAGTCATTTGTTTGCACCCAGTTTAAATAGTCAAACAGTTCTATTTGACCTGCTGATAGAAACCTATCAGGTACCACCGTTCGACGCCAGAGTGAACATGGGAGTAATGGCAATGAAGGGGTATTCTGCATTCCCAAAAGCTCCAGGATTACTGGAGCATCACCATCAGATTGCTCAATATCATTTAAGGACACTCGTTGGGAAGGGTTTTACCCTTCTGCAGAGAAGCAGTCGGTGTATTCTACAGCCCTAGACGACTGGGCTAAGTTTGAAAGAAAGAGAGAGGAAGAAAGAGAGAGTGGGAAAGAGAAATATGAGTAGATGAAGATAGATGCAAAAAGAGACATATGTATTGGTAGAAACAAAATTATGTTGGCATTTTGTTTATGGTAATAGACAGAACTCGAAATACAACTAAAACAAGTCTGGATAGTTTTTTTTACGCTGGCTTGATCGGTACTTGTGTCATTTTACTTGCTGGAAGGAAAACCATGATTTAAAAAAAGCCGAATAAACAATCCTTATCTGTCATATCTAATGATACACACACAAAAAATCATACATAAATAATCACACACACACACACACACATATATATATATATATATATACGCAATGTAACTTATCAGAATGTCTTGATACTACAAACCTATTTTTTCATAAATACTTGCAGAGGATTATAGTTACCTATTTCTTTTAGTTTTTTAATTACTTCCAAATGAAATTCTTAAACAGAGAGTAGTTTCAGTATTATGAATAAATTCACACAAATTAGCTTTCATGAAGGAAAAAAATGACGACCACAAACATACTCAGCATACGTGGGCTCAAATATATATATATATATATATATATATAGTTCAATATTGCTCGTAACATTCTTGTGTATTTGCCGTCTAGCTTCTTCTCCAGCCGTTTAGTTAGCGTCCAAGCAGTGCATCCATATAGCAGTATCGATACGACCGCTGCCTGGGAAAAAACTGCGATTCATTTTATCGGTCAGGTCTGATTTTCCTATGATCGATAGCCTCATTGGCGGCAACACCCCACAAGGCACCAACTATACGGCCACCTGCCTCCCATCACGAAAACTATCCAAGTTAGACGAACCAGACATGCAGGACACTGCTGGAGAAGCAGGGACGAGCTCATAAGTGATGTACTCCTATGGACCCCCACGTATGGCCGGGCAAAAGCTGGAAGACCAGCTCGAACATACATACAGCAGCTTGGTGAGGATACGGGATGTAGCCCTGAAGACCTGCCAGAGGGGATGAATGATAGGGAGAAGTGGCGAGAGAGGGTTAGGGATATCCGACATGATGATATATATATATATATATTTCATTAAACATAATAGACATCTTATGTCTACATATTTTCTTCTGGATCCGTTCGAATTCCCGTATTACTTTTATCGTATTCGCGGGGAATTGATTTATGTATTGTCCATAGTTGTATGTATCCCTAGTACTTTCTGCCTGACTTTGGGCCATCATCAGGGGAGAATCTATTACAAAAGTGATGTAACTTTTGTTTTAGCATATTACTACTGTGTAAGGGCGTCTTTGCCGTTGAAAATGATGGCGTTTGCTTTTAAATGTAATTCTATAATTAGTGCCAGTAGCCAAAAACACTCAAGCACATCAGCACTGTTTCGAAAATTAATTCTATTGAGTGTCGGCTGCAGGACTCTAATATGTAGTGCTTCGAGAATCTGAAGTTTTTGTTTATTATTTTGATGTTCCAATATTGTTGTGTTGTCGGTGAGAATTTTTCGTAGTTGTGTTGTTGGGCATGAATGTTTTTTTAAATGCTGAGCTATTGAACTTGTGTCAGAAAGGTGCATTGTAAGTCTCCTCGACAGGGTAGTTGAGGTTAAACCAACATATATATTATTATCAGTGGGGAGTATTTTTTTATATTATCAGTGGGGTGTATGTTTTTGTGAATCAATGTTTTAAATATTTTTTTATTGAAAACATTGATTCACAAAAACATACTCCCCACTGATCCTAATAAAAAAATAAAACTTATTATTTATTATAATAAGTTTAAAACCTCGAATTTAGTCATTAGAAATAATTCCTCTCCCTCGATCGGGGTTTTGCAAAAAAACAACGTTATATATAAATTTAAATGTCCTTTAGGAGATCGTATCTCTGATAATAATAATATATATGTTGGTTTAACCTCAACTACCCTGTCGAAACTGATAGTTTCGAAAAGAATGCTGTAGGCTTAGAATTTTAAAGATTCAGGATTTTAAAACTGCTCTGCTATAAAAGTATATATATATATATATATATATCCACACACACACAGACACACACACATTCACACACACACACACACTCCCACACACACACACACACACACACATATATATATATATATATATATTAATTTTACGCATGGAAATTCATGCATTATAACTGCACAGATTTAAACTAGAATAACATTTTAAGACAGTCAAATTCTGTAGTCCATTTTTTATGCAATTTATACTTTTATTATACATACTCATAAATTACAAATGGTTTGTTTTAATTGAGTTTAGTTATTAATATTCTTTTAGTTTGGTCGTGTTTTATGGCATTTTAACTCTTGTGGGTTATGAAATGCAAAATCTGGTTTATACATGTTCAATGGTTTCACGTATTCCTTTTAACACTCTGGTTCTATATGCATACAGTTAAATGGTTTCACGTATTCCTTTTTAACACTCTGGTTCTATGTGCATACAGTTAAATGGTTTCACGTATTCCTTTTTAACACTCTGGTTCTATGTGCATACAGTTAAATGATTTCACGTATTCCTTTTTAACACTCTGGTTCTATGTGCATACAGTTAAATGGTTTCACGTATTCCTTTTTAACACTCTGGTTCTATGTGCATACAGTTACATGGTTTCACATATTCCTTTTTAACACCTATAGGAGTACATCACTTATGAGCTCGTCTTTGCTTCTCCAGCAGTGTCCTGCGTGTCTAGTTCGTCTAACTTGGATAGTTTTCGTGATGGGAGGCAGGTGGCCGTATAGTTGGTGCCTAGTGAGGTGCTGCCGCCAGGACTTGTTCAATATTGCTTGCAACATTCTTGCGTAGTTGCCGTCTAGCTTCTTCTTCAGCCGTTTTATTAGCGTCCAAGTGGTGCATCCATACAGCAGTATCGACACGACCGCTCCCTGGAAGAAACTGCGTTTCATTTTATCGGTTAGGTTTGATTTTTTCGTAGCAAATAAAATATCGAGGGATTACGGGCATTTTTTTGGTTAAAGATTGCATGCAATATTTCTTCTTTTTCTATCTATGTAATTATTCTATCCATCTTAATCAGTGTAACTTTTTACGTCTCTTTTTTTCTTTTCTAGTTATAAGTTTTGCTCTCTATCAAACTGGAAATGACACATGGTTAGTGTTATTAGGAGGAAGAAAAATTATTTGTGAAAACATTGTAGAATCGGAGACATAATGTTGAACAGTCCTCCAAAGGTTGAAAAAAAGAAGACCACGGAGAAGTTCCCAGTGATGTAGTGGCTAATGTGCCAAATTGCGATATCGTTGTAAACGAGTTCGAATTCCAGTCGAACTATCACGTTCACCTTTGGACTAATGATATTTACCTAACCCCTCCGCTCGGGAAGGATATGACACAAGGTCAAATTTTAAGCGGAGTTTAACAGGTTTGAATTCAGAGTTTTCCTTCTCCTAGACTAGTAGCCTCACCAAGGCTGAAGAACCTAGTCTGCCCTACTTTTTACCCATAGCTGGAGGGGGAATAATTGGATTCATACCTTTCCCAAGGGTATTAGTGCTACGTGAAATGCAATCAGTCTCGTCCAGGATTTGAACTCGTGTCGCCGTGACCATTTCCTACGACGATAACCATTACTCCACGGGCACCTTTGGACTAATACCCTTCGGAAAGGTATGAACTCTCATATCCTCCCCGGCTACACAGATGGCTTTGGCACTAAATAACCCAAAAAGGTTGATATGCCATTAAACAAAGAAACTAAACCAAACCAAACCAAACCAAACCAAACCAAAACATCTTTAAATATTATAGGGGAATTTCGACATAATCTCATCAATAATGTTTTAAAGTAATCCAAGATTTACATAAACATGCCCAATTTTGAATAAAAGCGTATCTCCCAGCTATGGGTTAAATAGTACCTCTGCTTTTCATTTACACGGAGTCTTAGGTATTAGATAACCCACAGAAGTTGATATGCCATAAAGCAAAGATTTTATTTTGATAAAATTTTCGCTCATCCTTAAACAAAGAGCGATTTTTTTTATAAAGATGTTTCTAGTACAAATCTTGGAGAAAAATAATTTTGGTTATAGCCGTCATTTAGTCAATTATTCATTTGTATTTTTAACGTAAAATCGTATAATCGTGTTTAATACATTCCCAGACGTGTATGAAGTTTGATTTTATAAAAAATCTTTGAGTCATAAATAATGTTATATATTAAATCATTTACCCTCAGGCATTATCCTCGTGTGGAACACCATATACAATGAAACATATTTTGATGGAAATCATAAACCGCGAAGAAAATTTCATTGCATAAAGAATAATAGAGATCTCTTTGAAACAGTAGACTCAAAAACATTATCAATTACTGAAAAAAAAGCCTCCAACCAAACATCTAAGTCCGTAGAGCAAAACCTCATCCACAAATAGATACACTCAAATTTCGATGTGCAAATCCTCAACAGAAATGCTGACTTCCACAAATAGCAACATTTGTTTAACATAAAACTGTTTTGACATTTAACTGTGTGTAAACAAAATCTGTAATTATACTAAACTGAATTCGCTGATTTAGAACGGCTTGAATAAACTGAATAGCTAGAAATAGAAATGTTTTTCACAATTAAACTGTACTTACATTTAAACTGCGTGCTTATGCTAAACTGAATTGTTTGAAATTGAACTGTCTTTGACATTGAAATTCTACTTACACTAAACTGAATTGTTATATATAACTGTTTGAATAAACTAAATAGTTTGAAATAGAAATGTTTTTGACAATTAAACTGTGTACTCATGCTAAACTGAATTGTTTTAAATAGAACTGATTATTTAGATAAAAATGGATTTGGCGTTAAATAACCTACAAAGGTTGATATGCTATAAAAACCCAACCAATCAACCAATCAACCAACGAACTAATCGGTGACCGTAGTTGAGCGTGACTCGAAGGCTCCCTTCTATTAGCTACTACACCGAGGTGTATGGGGAGGGCACAACTCCTTTAACTTTATTGCTCTTTACCCTTGATCCGTTCCTTATAAGCAAGGCAGCAACAAGTACCATTTTTTGAGTCTTTGGTATGTATCAAGTGAGGATTGAACTCCAGTCTCTTGGGCCATTGGCGAACATTCTACCCATTAGAATCTATGATAAGATTGATTCTCCATATCTTATTTGCCATAATGACCATCTTACATTTGATATGTAAAATATGTAAATACAACTTAAGAATAATTTTTAATAAAAGTCTACATCCTTTATCTTTTATGATTACCATCTTACAACTCATATCTAATATAGGTAATTATTGCTTATTAAATTATCCTAAACTTTAATTGATATATGATATAACGAATAAAATAAATAACTTTTTTGCATAAAGAGAATTCTTGGTACTAGTATAGTAAAGCAAGTATAAAACTTATACATTGTAAAATTATGGACACTAAAAGTCCGTTACTCATGTTTTCTGTGTTTTATTGTGTGACACATGAAATTTGAGTAAAGAATTTATAGTGTTTACGATTCTACTCTCTCTCTCTCTCTCTCTCTCTATATATATATATATATATATATATATATATATCAGGGTTAACTGAAAAGACCAAATGAGGTTTGTTTTTCAACGTAGACCTCCTTACGGTCCAGACACTAATTCAATCGTTGTAGCGGTGCTTGGTTCTCATTAGTAAAAAAGTCAACAACAGACATCATCAAATATAAAAATATTTTGTGCAATCAAAGGACACTTGATATAATATTCAACTCTCGGTGCGGTTGGTCGTCAATAGGAAGAATGTTCGCTAATTGAAGTATTAACTATGAATCCAATAATTGTAAAATATTATATTGGTATGTTTTTAATCATTAACGTCATGATATCTCTCTGCTTCACATTCATTCTGTTTCTCTATATCTTTCTCTCTATTTTCTTCTCCATTCACTTCTCTCTTATTCCTTTCTTTACTTTGTAGGTTTGTATTTCGTAGGTGCGATGATGTTTTGTGGTAAATTATTTGGTTTGGATTTTAGGGTTTGGGGTTTAGATATCTGACTCTGTTGGTGTCCTCACTCCCATCTCATTCATTGGTATCTTTTTGTCTGTGAAGGCTGCAAAAGAATTCCTGAAGGAAGAAAAGAGAACAAGATACCTTTTAAATTTAAACATTGTTTCTTGGTTCAGCAACCATTATGTGGGTGAGAAAATTCTTCCTCGATCCTAATGAAATAGTCGTGTCTCTCAGACCAGGTGTTAAGAAATACTAATTGTCTCTGGTGGTTGATTAGTCCAAATTGGGTCTTTTTATGTTATTGGTTTCGGCGGTGTCGGCTCGTTGGTGTCAGGCTACTAAACCTAATCTGCCATGTATTCGCAGCTAGCGGCTGCATGAAAGAAGGTCCTTTCAGTCTGAAGGGTACTGCTAAAGTGAGATCGAATTTATCTTTTGCACAGGGACGATCCTTTTTCAGGGCATCAGTCGTTTCAACTTTTTTTCAGGGGCCTCAGGGAATTTCTGCACTTCTTGAACTTATTTCATTTTATTTATTTTCTTTTTTTCTTTTTTCTATACATTATAATTTTTAGATCAAAATTTAGTCAGGAATCATTCTCTGGTACCATGCAACCTAGTATAATCTGTCTGATGCTACTTTAGGATATAGGCACCGCTATGTAACCCACCTAATCAGGGATCGTTCCTAACTACTGGCAACATTAAACCTTGCACAATCTGTCGCATGTTACATAGAGAGAAGGTGGGTGCCGCCATGTCACCATCCCAGATAAGTGATCGTTCCTTATCACTGCAATCCACAACAATCTGTTAAGTTACTGAGCGATGACATGAAATGTTAATCATCCATCCATTCCTAACTATTCATTGACTTTGGCCTAGCCTTGCATAAAGTTTCTTAATTGGGAAACACAAAGAAGATCTAACTCGCTTCAAAGCAGTAACAGTCCGTGAAACCAACTTTGTCATAAACAGTGAGAAACGGATTAACAACACACTTTTAAAATATAAAGGAATGGAACCAGATTCACAACGAGGATTGAACTCATTATAGCGTAATAACAATTTGCGTAAACAGCTTGCTAACATTTGTGCAAAGGTGAGGTTTTTGTTTTGTATTTTCTGCTTATGTTTGCTGTATTTCAATAAGTGTGGGCATTTCTTTTTTTTTTTTTTTTTTTTTTTTTAATCGTCACACTATCTTGGATGCAAAGTCTGTCTCGGTACTAAATAGCTCCTATTTCAAAATACCACATACTGATTAACTGTCGACCGTACGAGAATACTGATCGGTCAGTTAACCCCGTTCCTCTTCATATTATGCTGGCGGGTCAAAGTTTTTCGCTCTCCGATTACAATACGACATCGCATATTACCGATATCGTTTTCTCCACCACGACACGACCATCCCCCAGTCTGGCCTCTTCCAGTAACTTCCTATCCGCCACCGCCGTCGCCGCCACCGCCGCCACATCAACTCAAAAACCAACTCCCGTCACCGGACTCGTTTGTTTGTAAACTCTTCCCTAAAGGTTCCAGCGAGAGACAGTGGACGGGGAAAATGGCGCCAGTTTCTCCGCCAACACGGACTTTGACTCTAAGTTGTTGAAATTGAATCAGGGGGACTCGAAGTTAAGGTACTTTGTTATCTGGTCAACCCAACCTGCTATGGCATGTGTCCGCACGCGCCACTCTTCCTCTAGTAGACACACGCTGACACACTCTTACTCACCTGCACTGACGTAAATTAATATCTACGATTTAAATGTATAAGTATTTTCAGCTGAAGGAATAGGTTTCACCCTCTCTCTCTCTCTCTCTTTCTCCTCCTCCTCCCCTCTTTCTCTCTCTCTCCCTGTTTCCCTTTCTTTTGCGTAGGTTTAATGGAAAACGTCAATTGAAAAACATCTTTCTTTCATTTTATTTTCTTTTTCAGTGTCTCTCTTAGCAATAAACATTTTAATATCTTTGAATATACAATTAGAAAAAAGAAATAAAAAACGTCTCGAAGCATCTTTTATATATTTTTGTTTTTAGAATTTACATTATGAACAATTATAAATCATGATCAAGATTATGTCGCGTTATCAGCTCGGATATTCCTGAGCCTCTCACCACCCTTCCCTATCGTCCATTGCTTCCGGTAGGTCTTCAGGACTACATCCCGTATCGTCACATAACTGCTGTATGTAGGTTCGAGCTGGTAGTCCTGCCTTTTGTCGTCTATGCGAAGGGGTCCATAGGAGTACATCACTTATGGGCTCGTCCCTACTTCTCCAGCAGTGCCCCGCATGTCTGGTTCGTCTAACTTTGATAGATTTAGTGATGGTTGATTGGTAGCCGTACAGCTGCTGCTTTGTGAGGTTCTGCTTCCAGGATTTGTTCAATATTGCATGCAGCATTCTTGCGAAGTTGCTGTCAAGCTTTTTAATCCATACGTTTAGTAGTGCATCCATATAGCATTATCGACACGACCGCTGCTAGGAAGAAACTGATTATTTTATCGGTCAGGTCTGACTTCCACATGACTGATCGCTGTCCATGCCTTAGCTAGTCGCGTGCTAATGTCTATCTCGTTTGATGAAACACTGCTTCCGAGGTAGAGCTCTTTGAAACTCTGAAACGATTATCAATAATTTTCGATGAATTCTCATTGGAGTTTGAATAATAGCAAATCTCCTCAAGTCTCTAGAACTCTTCTTTGTATTCTGGCTGATCTTAATAGTGTTGTAGTTTGGATGGTCTCTACTCATCCTCTTATTTACAAGTCCTTCAGTCCCTTTACCAAACTTTAAATGACAGTACCGAGCGCACCAATTTCAATTGCTATCTACGCCACCTTCATGTTCCATAGTTTTTTTCAGTTCTCTAGCAAGATTTAAATACTGATATCTCTTTTCGCTTTCTTTCAATTTTACTCTATCCTATCCTATCCTATTTACCCAACCCCTCCGCTCGGGCAGGATATGACACAAGGTCAATTTTTTAAGCGGAGTTTAACAGAGTTTTCCTTCTCCTAGACTAGTTGCCTCACCAAGGCTGAAGAACCCAGTCTGTCCTACTATTTGCCCATAGTTGGAGGGAGAATATTTGGATTCATACCTTTCCCAAGGGTATTAGTGCTATGTGAAATGCAATCAGTCAGGTCCAGGATTTGAACTCGTGTCGTCGTGTCCATATCCTGCGACAATAACCATTACACCACGGGCACTTCAATTTTACTCTATGATCGGTCAGAATGGCAAAGCCCACTATTCGGCAGGTTCTCTTCTTTTTTTTTTCTTTTTGCTGACTATCTCTGTATCTGGTCGTCTGGTCTAGAACAGATGATCTGCTTGTATCTCAAAATCCACGAGAAGTTTGTGCGTCTCATTTTCCCGGACAGATATTATTTGTTCACATGGTCAAATTTGCATTTCTTGCACGATTCCCAGTAGATCATTTATCCCACCCAGTCGTGTTTAGTCTTCTACTTTTTCTATGCTAATTGGCTGCATTCGCTTATCAAGTGATTCTTCATTTCATCTCTATCACCACAAAACCTACATCTGCTATTATGTTGCGTTTCGTCTATTTTGCTCTAACAGATTTAATCCTTTATTGTTATTACTTTACTCCTTTGAAAGTTTTTCACACTTGTATTATCCGATAGTTTTTCAATGGAGTCTGAGTGATAACGAGATTCCTCTTGTCTTCAGGAATATTCTCAGTAATTTGCTCGATCTTAATAATGCTATAGTCTGGATAGTTTCCTTGTTTTCTGATTCCCAAGTCTTCCAGTCCCTTTTTCTTATCCTTTGGGGATTTTTCCAAGTCTACCAATTCCAGTTGGTATTACTGATACCTTCATGTTCCATAGGTTTCTTTAGTTCCCTCGCGAGATCTAAGTATTTATCTCACTTTTTGCTTTCTTTTAATTTTACTCTTATGTCCGCCAGGACAGCAAAGTCCCCTATTCGGCTTTTTAATTGACTATCACAAGGCCTGGTTGTCTGGCTGAGATTAGTTGATCCATTTGTATCTCAAAACCCCATTATTAGTATTATCATTATTATTGTTACTCATTGACAGTTTTTCACATCGGCGTCAGTTGATGCTCTTTCACTATAGTTTGAGTGATAGCAAGTCTCCTTAAGTCTCCTGGACTCTTTTCAGTATTCTGGCCGATCTCAATAATACAGTAGTTTGGATGGTTTCAACTCGTCCTGTTATTTCCAAGTCCTCCAGTCTTTGTATCAATCCTTCGGTGACTGTAGCGAGAGCTCCAGTTGTAACTGGTATAATAGTCACTCTCATGTTCCATAGTGTTTTTACAGTTGTTTTTCTTTCCCTTTTATTTTTTTTTTTAATCTTTTTAGTTTATGTTGTTTTACTGTTGCCTTAATATTACTATTTTAATTACTGGCTGCTGTAATTCCTCTTTCTTTGGTCTTTTCAAGGAATTCCTTGCGTCTTTATATTAATGTATCAACACAATCCCCATTGCTGATGAATCCTCTTCCAATTTTCTTTATACATATAGTTTCTGTTTGTCATCTCTCAGGTGCAATGTGGGAATCCTCGTGGTGTAATGGATAAAGCGATGGACTCCGAAATCGTAGTAAACGAGTTCGTATTCCAGTTACGCTATTACGTTTACTTTCGGGCAAATACCCTTGGGAAAGGTATGAACCCCCTTATCCTCCCAGCTATGGGTTAAATAGTACCACGACTTTTCTTCTGGGAGTATGTCTTTGGCATTAGTTTGGTTTGGTTTGTTGGGTTTTATGGCATATCATATCAACCTTTGTAGGTTATTTAACGCCAAATCCATTTTTATTTACAAAATCTGTTCCATTTTAAAAAGTTCAGTTTAGCATGAATACACAGTTTAATTGTCAAAAACATTTCTATTTCAAAATATTCAAGCAGTGATATATAACAATTCCTTTTAGCGTAAGTACAGTTTTATTGTCGAAAACAGTTCAATTCCAAATAATTCAGTTTAGCATAAGCACGCAGTTTAAATGTAAGTACAGTTTAATTGTGAAAAACATTTCTATTTCGAGCTATTCAGTTTAACTAATTCAGCTAATTCAGTTTAGTATAAGTAGATATTTTGATTACACTCAGTTAAATGTCAAAACAGTTCTATGTTAAACAATTCAATTTAGAGTAAATACAGTTTCAATGTCAAAAAACAGTTCTATTTCAAATAATTCAGTTTAGTATAAGCACACAGTTTAAATGTAGGTACGGGTTAATAGTCAAAAACATTTCTATTCCAAGCTATTCAGTTTAATCAAACAATCCAGTTTAGCATAAGTATGCAGTTTAGTTCTATTTAACCCATAGATAGGGCTCTATCAGGTGATACCACTCCGGGCTAGAGTGGACCTGGGAGCAAAGGCAATAAAGGGGTACTCCGCACCCCCCAAAGCACCAGCATTGCTGGAAGCTCACTATCAGATTGTTTAGTTTCATATCCAGGACACTCTTTGGGGGGAGGGGTCTTACCCCTCTGCAGAGGTGCAGTCGGGGTATTCTACAGCCCCAGCCAACTGTGAAAGCTTTGGCATTAAATAGCCGAGAAAGGTTGATATATCATTAAACAAAGAAACCAACCAATCCATCTCAGGTGCAAGGACTTGTACATAGTCATAAATTTCCTTTACCTTCAGTCGATCTTACTAAGTCCCTACCTTTTCCATTTTAAGGATTGAGCATATATCTTACAAGGGGGCCTCCACAAGTGTTTATTCTTTTGATTTGATTTCTTCGACCGATTTTAGCTTTATTTATTTATTAATTTTCTCCTCTTTAAGCGTTCTGATACTTCCGTAATTTGGCAGTTCTTTGTTCGTCTTTTCCAATTTTTCATTATCAGCGTTGCACACTCCTCAATGCCAAATGCCATTCCTATATCATGGCTGTATATTCTGATCGTTTATTTGAAGGTCTTAATTTCTTTTTCTTTTCTGGCAAATTTCTTGGCATAGATTTTTAGTTTGTATATTCTTTTATGTTAAATTTTACTTGCTTTTTGTTGCAGTTAAGTTAGGCCGTTTATCAGGGACAACGGAGAAAAAACGCTGATCTAAAATGATAAAGGATGTTTCCTAGTTGTTGTAGATTAACATACTCAGTTGCGATAAAAATCTACTAAAATTAATATTGAAGAAAAGAAAAATCGAAACTAATACTAATTCTATAACAGATACTACAATAACAATAACTACTAATGCTAATAAGGATAATAATAATAAACTGTTAATCTGCAGAAGAATCAAAGCTAAAATTCATCATATAAAGAATAGCATGTGTCTGTTATGTAGTGACTGTTATGAAATTGTTAATCACGTAAATAAATGCAACAAACGGGTACAAAGAAATGTAAAACTACGTATAAATGAGTGGGAAGGGTAATCCACTGGAAATTGTGCAAGAGAATAAGATTTGATGATACTTACAAATGATATATGCACAAACCAGAATCCTTCCAAGAAAATGAGATAAATAAAATTCACTAAGGTTTTGAGATTCAAACGACAAACTAAATCCCAACCAGAGGATTGGGTTTTGTATTTATCGACAAGAAAAAAGAACTTGCCATCTAGAAAATTTTGCAGTTCGAACGAACGTCAAAGTGAAAAAAAAAAAGAGATCGCAAAGATAGGCAAATCTGACTATTGAGCTGAAAAGGTTGTAGAACATGGAAGTGATACCAGTAATAGCTGGTACACTCGAAACTGTTTGTAAGGACTTTGAAAAGAGACAGAAGGAACTGGAGAATCGAGACTATCCAGACTACGGCCCTACGAAGATCAGCTAGAATACATAGAAGATTTCTGTAGACATGCGGAGTCTTGTTGTCATACAGATATCAGTGAAAAAAAAAACACCAGCTAAAACTGATTTGAAAAATTACAAAACGCTGATGTAAAAAACTATAATGAGTAAATAATAATAATAATAAACCAAGCATCTGTCTATGAAAATTACATAAACTTCAATGGGACTTTGACATACAGACAGATCACCAAATCTCGGCCAGAAGACCAGACCTAATAATAATCAACAACAAAAAAAGAGAATTTGTCGACTTTGCTGTCCCGGCTGAAATCGCCCAAACAACTATGGACCAATAACCTATGATAAGAAAAATTCCTAAAGCACAGATTAGGGAGAAGAATTATTGCTCGCTAATTAGCTGCGGACTGTTTCTCCGTAGAGCAGATAGGGTGCAATATGGGAGCAAGCGGAATTGATGATCTACTATACATTGATGATCACATCCTCAAGGAGGGCAAAACGAGACGGAAAAACGTAACTATGGTGTACATAGACAACAAAAAAGGCCTACGATATTGTCTTACAAAGCTGAATAATAGATTTAGAATGTTCAAAATCTGAGTCATAAAATTCATCACGGAAGCTACGAAAAACTCAAAAGAGGGTCTTATCGCAGGAGAAAAAAAACTTTTGCTGAGGTGAAAATCCAGAGAGGTATCTTCCAAAGAGATGCGCCATTACTATTTACAATAGCAATGATCCCACTCGATCACCTACTTAAAAATCCACAGAGGGATACAAATTTACTAACTCGCAAGAAAAGAATCAGATACCTCATGTACATGAAGGACATCAAACTGTTTGCAGAAAAAAATTAAAAGAATTGAAGATTATAGTTAAAAAAATAGGATTATAGAGTCGGTGTTTAGGGATGGAATTCGGCATTGAACACTGTATCATGCTCATAATGAGAAGTACAAAAAGACAAAGAACTGAATAAATAGGATTGCCAAATCAAGAAAAATCGAAAAGCTTTGAGAAAAGGAAATTTTGCGAGATCACATAAATAGCCATTTTTTAACTCAATCTACGTTTTTTATTTTGATGAAATTCCTGCAGTAGGAATCTCATCAAAGGGATAAATACCCAGGCTGTCCCTCATTGTAAGATACTCAGGACCATACTTGAAATGGATGAGGAAAGAACTTCAACTAATGGAGTTAAGAACAAAAAAAGTAATGTCGATGCATAAGGTTTTACATCCGAGTGATGGCATAGACATCCTATATGTCAAGAAAAGGAAGAGAAAGAAGACTCGGAAGCATTAAAAAGAGCGTCAATGTATCATTACGACGACTCAAAGGTAACATAAAATAAGCAAAGAAAGACTAATTACAGCGACAAGAAACAACACAGACAACATAATAACCAACAGAACAACAACTAGAAACCTAAAATTGGAAGCTAAATAACTGTATGGATATTTCAAGCGATAAACTGACGAAATCCCATGCAGGAAGTCATGGACATGACTAAAATGGGGAAAACTTAAGAGAGAAACTGAATCTATTCTAATAGCAGCACAAAATGACACCATAAAAGACCCAATATGTTGAAGCGAAAATAGATAAGACTCAGCAGAATAGGAAGTGTAGGTTATGTGTTGATAGAGACGAAACTATTAATCCCATAATAATCACACTAAGAGTACAAGAAGAGATACAACTGGTTCGGAATGGTGATTCCCTTTGATCCGTTTTATCTAGAAATCCCAGAGAACTTTGTACGTCTTATTCTCTTGGACGGTTTCTGAGTTATGCATTTACCACTTGCTCGTATAGTCTAAGTTTAATTTCTTTCACAATTCCCATTGGATCAACTTTCTCATCCACTGATGTCTAGCTTTATTGTCTTTTTGCGCTAATTTGCTACGTTTGCTAAATTATCATTATTATTAGTAGTAGTAGTAGTAGTAACAACTTGAAAGCATATAACAGTGTACAGAAAAGGATTATTACTACAAAACATAATTGTGTATAAATTATTTGTATAAGATAAGACTACTTGAAACCTTACAACTGTGTAGAAATAATCTGTATCTGATAGAAATACTTGATATAATATGACTGAATTCAAAAAGCTCTTGAGAAACAACCTCACTCAAAATGTGAATATGAACGTGCAATGAACGTGATTTCTAGGCCTAAAAAAAAACAAGACAGGTTGCCGTGTTATGAAATAGAAGCAAAGACTCGAGTTCAAATCCTGGAAGAGTTAGTGGGAATTTCACATTGCTCTATAACTCAATCTATCTATATCTATCAATCTAGCTATTAGTTATTCTATACGTGAAATACCACTTGTACTCGAGTATAGGTCGAATTTTAAAGGCCTAATATAATAATGCAGCAATTATCACTGAGTAATTATTTTGTAAGATTGATAGTTAAATATAACGGGGTGGGCTAGGAGCAACCGTTAGCTTAAAAAATTAAGTTCTTTACAATAGATTAAGGGTCGACTTACACACGGGTACGCACTTTTTAAAAAAGAAACCTGTTAAATGAATGAATGAATCAACAATTTGTTTACTTTTTTGCTGGTGCTGACTGTTACCGCACATTTACGCCTTTAGCAATATTTATACCGAACATACCTATAAAAATTCGTATACATTCGAATATGACGCATTGTTGGGAAATCGACTATTGTCACAGATGTCTGAGAAATTCTTACCGTAAATAATTATTGCCCAGTCGGCTGGGGCTGTAGAATACACTGACTGCACCTCTGAAGAGGGGTAAGACCCTCCCAACGAGTGTCCTGAATATGACAATAAACAATCTGATGGTGAAATTCCTGTGATGCTGGAGCTTTGAGGAATGCGGAGCACCCATTCATTGCCATTGATCCCAGGTCCTCTCTGACTCGGAATGGTAGCTCCTGATAGGGTCCTATGCTAAAATGAATTGTTTGAATTAGAACTGTTTTACTCAACTGAATAGCTTGAAATAGAAATATTTTTGACAATTAAACTGTACTTACATCTAAACTGCGTGCTTATGCTAAACTGAATTGTTTGAAATGGAACTGTTTTTAATACTGAAACTTTACTCAAACTAAACAGAATTGTCTAATATAGAAATATTTAGACATTTAACTGTGTGTAGACAAAATCTGTACTTATACTAAACTGAATTACCTGAATTGAAACAGAAATGTTTTTTTACATTCAAACTTTGTATTCGTGCTAAACTGAATTGTTTGAAATAGAACCGACCATTTGCATAAAATGGAATTGGTTTTAAATAACCTAAAAAGGTCGATACGCCATAAAACCTAAACAACCAACCAACGTAAATAATTATGTATAACTTTCACTCATGTATAACCCACCCACCTAAATTTGGTCAATGAAATTTTGGAAAAAGTTCTTGTGTATAATACGCGTTGACTTTTTAAAAATTGTAGCTGCTATATCTGATCTAAAATTTAACATTCATTCAATATTTTATCGGTTAGTACTGAATAAAAATAAAAATTTGAATAGTTTACCGTATGTCTTAAAACAAAAAAATTTGCTCAGTATTTAGAGCTGAGGTTCCCAACCTATTTGGGGCCATGGCCCATAATAGTATTTCTAAAATTCTAATGCCTCTCTGAAATATTTAATTTTTACATATTCATTAACTTGGTCTCTCAACAAGCCCCACTAAAATATTGCATATCCCATCAAAAGATTACTATGCCCCACCGGGAATTACTGATTTAGAGCAAACAGATGGACATGAAAAATGCAACAAGCTCGCAGCAAAAATATGCTCTAATTAGGAGAAACAAAATTATAAACAAACACACATTCCAGTTGATATTGGTTAGCATTATAGATATAACTTTCTTTCAGTCATCCTATTCCGAATATGGCGAGGCAAGTAGCCGGAAGAAAGGTTAATATTATTGTTTCCGTCTATAACATGAAACCCTCATTCTTAGGTTAAGAATTATAAAAAATGAATTACGGAAACATTTTCTTTTCCGATTGGTCTAACTGTGGATAAGTAAAGCCATGGATGGCGGTTGGTGTAGACCTAGTGTATTTAAATCATTCGTCCTCAATTTGAGATGGTCTTGTAGTTACTTACTAAGCTTTGCCAAGTTGAGGTACAGGGCCAGAAATAAAAGGCACCCAGTGATATAAGAAATCACTAAAATTGGTCAGCCACCCTAAATAGTCAACTGTTATACCACGTAAGGCACCCATGAAAAACGAAGCATAGCTTAGATCTGGCTCAAGGCCACCAGTACAAAGCAATCAGTGAATATCAAAATCATTATTTAGTAGCAAAGGATATGCGAAACTAAATTGCTAACAATTACACGACTATGAGACGGTCAGTTGTGTTTTTACCCAACCCTTCCGCATGAGCAAGACACGAAGTTCAACAGATTTTAATATTGAGTGTTCTTTCTCCTAGACGAGCTGCCAAGGCCAAAGAGCCCAGTCTACCCTACTATTTACACATAACTGGAGGGAAAATCGTTGGACTCATACCTTTCCCAATGGGAAATTTACACTAACTCATCCAAGATTTGAATACGAGTCTCTGCTTCTATTATTATTAGTAGTAGTAGTTGTAGTAGTAACTTGAAAGCATATAACAGTGTACAGAAAATGATTATTACTTCAAAACATAATTGTGTATAGATTTTAATTATAAGATAAGACTACTTGAAACCTTACAACTGTGTAGAAATAATCTGTATCAACTAGAATTACTTGATATAATATGATTGAATTCAAAAAGCTCTTTAGAAACAACCACACACAAAATGTGAGTATGAACGTGATTACCTAACTCATCCAAGATTTGAACTTGAGTCTCTGCTTCTATTTCCTAGCACAATAACCACGATACCAAGAACACTGAAATATGTCAAATAAAGTTTGGATAAAGATATTCAACGCTCATCGGACTCATTGGCTTGAAGCAAAATATTAATAATTTAATATGACATCTACCTGGTATCTGATATTGACAACGGTGAAAACTCTCTCTCTCTCTATCTATCTATCTATTTATCGATCTCATGTGACCACGCTACAAATGCGTGACCATTGATGGTTAAATTTGCTGGCATATATGACACTTCTCTCTGCAATCACCTTGAACACTGTACAAATAATTCCAACTTATCTAATCCTTTGCTACGAAGAACACCCCTTGTCATTGTTCCCATCGACACCCTCCCAATAATGGCTATTGCATACCTATGTTCATGTTTGCCGTCACAGGAGATGGCGTATTCGGTGACAAACCCTGCTGGTATCTTTTGCTCGATTACAGCCAAATTTACACACGTAATATAATGAGATATCCTCGTCAGAGATACTGTGTTGTTTGATAGTTTCATTAAGCCCTTTACAGGAAAGACAATATAGCGTCATCTTGCTGATTCAACTTTTTCCCTAATACCCAGCTTTACTTCCCCATCGTTCGTTACTTACCCAGTGAACTGTCGACAGATCCCATGTTAATAAAGAATGCAAGCACACATGAGACAGTCAGCGACAAAACAATAAACAGAATGATTGCGAAAGAGCAGAGACGGATGTTTTTTAATGCAGGAAGTTCTTATATTTCATTCTTAAATTTCACCTTTAAAATTTCTTCTTACTGCATAATATCTATACACACGCATACATATATACATACATACATTGTCATCCACAGACTGTTTCTTTGTATCACAACTCTTCAGTGTGGCTAGACACGCAGGACGCTTCAAGCTGGGAGTGAAACACGCCAAACTTTGCATTAGACTTAGTATCTTACCACTGAGCCATTAGGCGACATACATCAGCAGGGGAATTATAACGCATCATGTATTAGCTTACGTTTGTTTACATTTTTGAGTTACCGGATACTGGAGTGCTCATTTCGTTAGAAAAGCTTTGCATTATGCGGGTTGCAGCTGTTAATTTCTTCGCCAGAGTGCTCGATCCCCGTGAGGGGAGCGTATGTTCCTTTTCTCTCTTGCGTTATTTTTTCACTCGTTGTTTCATTAAGTCTGCTGAGTTTAGAACACAGGTTGCTTGCATTGCCTAAGTGATCACTCTCTTAAGTGCTGAACGTGTTCATTACTGCTTTACTAGCAAATCCCTCAACCACATGTATAAAAATATATTCTTGTTTTCTTATTCACTTTCTCTTTCACTTCTTATTTCCTAAACTTTGCTTAATCTTGAATGCAGACTGCAGGTTGCTTGCAGTACCTTTAATTACTAAGTCATCTCTCTCTCCCTCTGAAGTTCTGAACATACGTGGCGCATTCAATAAGTTTACAGACTTTTTTGTAGAGGCATTTAAAATTGTCGTAGTATTTTATTGCTATACATCTTATGAGATGACTGACAAATTTTGATGATTTCGTGTTCAAATGAACAGCTACAGCAGCAATTGGAATACACCCTACCAGCAGCAATTGGAATACACCCTACCAGCAGCAATTGGAATACACCCTACCAGCTGGTGAATTTCAAAAATTGCCATCTAGACGTGAGGACACTTTCATCATCATCATCATATCGCACTGGTAGCACGGATATCCCTGACCCTCTCTCGCCACTCCACCCTATCGTTCATCGCCCTAGGTAGGTCTTCAGGACAACAGCCTGTATCCTCACATAGCTGCTGAATGTACGTTCGAGCTGGTCGTCCTGCTTTTGTGCGACCATGTGTGGGGATCCATAAGAGTACATCTCTTATGAGTTCATCTCTGCTTCTCCAGCAGTGTCCTGCATGTCTGGTTCGTCTAACTTGAATAGTTTTCGTGATAGGGGGAGGGTGGCCGTACAGTTGGTGTCTTGTGGGGTGCTGCTGCCAGGACTTGTTCAGAATTGCACGCAGCAGGATTGCACGCAGCATATGCAATAAAATTCTGTTTTAAACTTGGAAAAAATGCCACAGAAACGTATGGAATACTTCAGACTGCTTTTCGACCATCCTGCGTGAATCGAGCATCAGTTTTTGAGTGGCATAAGAGATTCAAGGAAGCTAGGGAGTCTGTGAGGAATGATGAGAGGTGTGGGACGGGTAAGGAAGTCAATACACCAGAGCTGATTGGCCAAATGGTTCGGATGAGGCTTAGGGTTACTATGTTGAGGTTTTAAGGGAGTTCAGGAAGACATTCCGTCGGAAGAGGCCAGCACTCTTCAAATCGGGTCAGTGGCATTTCCACCAGGACAATGCACCAGTCCACAACTCCATCATTATCACGGACTATTTGACCAAGATGGGCATCAAGACAGTTCCTCACCCTCCCTATTGTCCTGACCTTGCTCCCTGTGACTTTTGGTTATTCTCAAAGCTCACAGACTGTCGTTATGAGATATTTGAGGAGATAAAAGAGGCTGTGACGAAGGTCATTGACACGCTCACACAAGAGGATTTCCATGGGGCCTTGCAGAAGTTGTTGGAACGGTACAAGTGCATTGCAGCCGAAGGAGATTACTTCGAAGAGTTTCATGTGTGTACTATCAATAAAAGTGCCAATACGAAAAAAGTCTGGAAACTTATTTAATGATCCTCGTACCTTTTATAAAAATAAGAATTAGCCTTTCTAGTTTTCTAAGAGGTTCAGTTATGATCTTCTTTCTGAATGAGGCTTGTGTACTTAATTTTTATAACATATCAACATACCCTCGTCGTCTAATGTCAAATTCTGCTCATATATATGTTGTGGTATCATCCTTATTTTCGATATACAATGGACTCTTCCAATAAAGATATAACGTCTGACTGAAATCCGCTTGGGGAGGTGGTAGCAAATCTGTTGCACCCAGGTCCACCTTTAAAAAAGGCCTTGTACCACACTCGTCCGTTTCGTTTGGCGTGCAAGAAATAACATTGGAAGCAAATCTGTTGCCGTTTAGCCCAATTGTAACAATGCAGTAGATGAGGCACACTTCGGCCGGTTGTAGTATTAATGGCATGGATCTGGTCGGGTGGTCTGGATTCGGTTGTAATCCGAGGCTGCCTGGCGTAGGTGCTGGGGAGGCCTAGAATTTTCGTCACACAGCCAAGACTGATATTCCTGGAGCCACAGGGGGTCCTCACAGAATCTAACCATCCTAGGAGAGGCTAGGTTTATCTCCTGGCGCCTGAGGAGCCCCTATTTAGGAGAATGCCAACGGGGCCCGATACTTTTGGGGAAATGTCGGGCATGTCTAGGCAACAGCCCTGCACTCGGACCCATCTTAAAAAGCATTGGGCCGTACTCGCCCGTTTAGTTAGGCGTGCAACAAGAACCGTTGTTAACAAAGCCAGTTTTAGAAGCGGGGTCGGAAACCAAACAGGGGATTTTTGTTCTTTTTTTTTTAAATGTACATTCGAAAATGTCTTTTATTTATTTTTTACCTCCCCACTCCCACTGGCATCATTTCTTTTGTTTTTTCATGTTTTGTATGTATTATTGTAAATCATTGCGAATTCATTGTAATCATTGTATAATTATAAATAGATTTTTTAATGGGCTTTAACAGAAAAAAAGCTGGTATTATGGTGAGTCTGGCGTGGTTGAGGAGAATAGATGAATTATTTTTTTACCGTGTGAATGGGTCGGCGATTGTTGCTAACTAAGGCCTCTTAGGAAAGGTTGACTGCTCCCTTTCCCCCAACCTTAAAACTTTTATAAAGGCCCTGTGCCTCATAACAAATTTAAATTCGTAATAAATTTTTTATTTGTTATGAATAAAGAGTTGGTGTGTTATGTGTCTGGATACGGTAGTTAGTCGATGCTGGCTGGCGCGTGTGCCCGGGAAGCCAGGCATTCGCGTCACACGGCCGAAACTGACTTATTCCTCGACCCTCAGGGGGCTGTTCTAGGCTCTAACCCTCCTCGGGGGTGGGGGGAGAGGTTTATCACCTGACGCCTAATGCGCCACTTCATTAGGAGAATGCTGCCTGGCGTGGTTGGACAACGGCCTTGCGCCTGGACCCACCTAAAAAACGCATAATGCCGTACTCGACCGTATAGTAGCAAAGCTACACAGGCGTCATTGTATTACTTGTTTTACTGTAATATATAATCTTTCTTCTCCTCTCTAAACACGAGTTTGTCTTGTTTATTTTATGCCCTTTTCCGAGGATATAACAATATATACATATGATTTGTAACTGAATTGCTTTAGGTAACTTTATATTTAAACGAGATAGAGCTCATTTGTTGCATATAGTTAAATGGCTTCAAGTATTGCTATTTGATATTAGAAATTTTGTTTATCAAGTATTTATTTTTAATACAACCATTTGCACAGAGCCGTATGGTTTCAAGTTTCAAATAACTAATACTAACAATCCTTGAATAGTTCTATTTAACTCCTAAATGGGACCCCAACAAGTGCTACCGCTACAGATGAACTTAAGAGTGATGGTAACGAAAAACTACTCCACATACTTCAAATTATATGATTAGAGCCTGACCATCAGATACAGTTTCGTTTCATACCCAGGACACTCAAAGTCTAACATTTTCTCAACGCGATTGGCCCTCGGCCATCGTCTTTTTATAGATTTAACGTAAAAAAGGTTGGGTGTTTGTTTAAGACGATATCAATTTTAAGAATACATTCAGGGCAATCATATAAATGTTAGGGCTTGATATGTACAGCTAATCGATCGGATCGGGTCTCTCTGACCGTTTGTCTAACCAAGTAAGGACCTCAAGTGACCACTTTGCTTATCAAGTCAGGGATAAGCTCAACCACCAGGATGTGGACCCTTAGTATTACGAGTCTTTACTCACGGTAATAAGTGGCGATCCTTTTTTATAAAGATTCGAAGAACCGTTAATCCCTTCACCAGTGTGATCAACCCCTGGGGAGAGCGTATATATTGTTTTGCGATCCTGAAGATCCGTTTGGTAAACTCGCTCTTGGCCTTATAGGAATTATTTTCATTATATATATATATATATATATATATATATATATATATATATATTATACAACGTTTAACAACGTTAAATGTATTAGAAAAAAGAATTAATGCACCTTCCACGCCAAACATCATAATCCTGTCGTAAATTTTTTTTAAAAGTGAAAAGGTCGCATACTCACCTTTAAATAGACTAGGCCGAGCGTACGATTGGCTGGTTTCAACAGCCAATCGAATGCTCGGCTTGGTCTGAGGGATTATTTATTTCGAGCCGTCCAAGCCATA